>CM022298.1:217141776-217478979 GCA_011799875.1 Thinopyrum elongatum | reverse complement strand
TCTTCGAGCGTCTTGCAGCATATAGAAGAGTACAGAGCAGCTAGTATAAGTAGTAGAGGTAGTAGCAAGCAACAGTCTCGCCCAGAGATCCTTCCTCGTTCCCTGGAGAAAGCGATCCCGAGTCACATATCCAGGTAACATCCCAATTCTAACTGTACCGATCGGGATACAACTCCGAGTGTCCTTTACCGTAGGACCGGCTATCGATAGATGTGTTCTTCCCTGCAGGGGTGCACCAACTTACCCACCACGCTCAATTAACTCCGGCCGGACACACTTTCCTGGGTCATTGCCCGGCCTCGGCCAAACGACACATCGCAACCCTACCCTACAGCTCAGCAGAGAGGTCCCCGCCGGTCTACCTCCTAAGCGCAAGGGGGTCTTGGGCCATCCCCTCGCCCTCCGGTCGTTGTGTGCAGGGTGGATACCAGCACGCCTGGAAGGGCCGGTACGATCCGACCGTAAGCTCACATGCCTTACTGGACGTCTGACAGAGCTTTCGGCTGATGTTACGATGCAGGAACGCCCATACTATGCCCACGTGATGGTTAGTGCTATCCGACCAGAGGCCGGCTCAATCATATATCCAATCGTAGTGTCCTAGTGGCTTGCGGTAACGAGCAGAGACTCACGAAAGATGTGACCCCGTCGCCCCCGTCTCGAGGACTTGCTGCAAGGCTAAGAATGCCCGGCCGCGCCTCGTGGAATAACTCACGGGTAACTATCCATCACTCGCGGGTGCCCCTCGGGGTCGACCCGCCTTTTAAGTAATAGTATCAACAGTAATGTAAGGCATCGTGTGGTCACCATATCAAGGGGAATCCGAGGCATCACCCTCGTTGGACTCCCACCTGATCTAACAACAAGATGGACGTAGGAGGCATCACCCTCGAGGTCCACAGTGAGGTGTTACGCGCTTAGTCAGTATCAGTGGTGGTGTAGGAGGTATCACCTCGCTACCACGACCGGTTAACTAACCTACAGGTTTATCAGAAGTTGCGGACAGTATTCCAATCGTAATCCACTATTTAAGGTATCACCCTCGGCACTCGAGTAACCCAGTAGTGTCGAGCACTAAGGGAAGTGGTGCAGTGCCGGGCTGATCTTCATCCCGTGACGGTCTCTGAAATCAGCGGGGCAGTGGGAAAAGGGGGGTCACTAATGGGGCTTACCCAGTCTATACTAAAAAATTAGGATAGAAGGCAGTTAACAACAGTAGGCTAATAAACAGGCTATGCAGCAGATGAACAGAAAAGTAACAGTAGCATAATTCTAATGCAAGCAGGAGAATTAGAATAGGCGATATCGAGATGATCAAAGGGGGGGGCTTGCCTGGTGCTTGGCGGCAAGGGCAAGGTCGTCAGTACTGTAACCAATCACCGGAGCTGCGTCGATCTCGGAGGCTACGTCGGCACCGAAATCTCCGACCGGGAAAGAGGGGGAGGAAACAGTAAATACGAAGCGACATATGCATGAAAATACGATAAGCGATGCTAGAGGTGGTCTATCGTAGTGATACACGACAACGTGTGAAGGAGGGGATCATTCGGGAATGTTTTCCTGGTTCCGGACGTTGTCAGACAGATGACCGAGGAGGACGGTTCCAGTTCGGATAGCTAGGGACGTGTGGACGGACGGACGGACCGCGTATCCGGATCGTCCGAAATTCTGAGCAACTTTCATGTATAAGTTTTTTCATCGGAGTTACGGATTAAAAGTTATGAATTTTTAAAGATTTTGATTTTTTGGAATTAATTTTATTATAGAAAAGGATTATTGCGTCAGTCCTGACGTCACCATGACTTCAGCGAGTCAAACCTGCCGGTCCAGGTCAAACCTGACCTGCGGGACCCCCCTGTCAGCCTCTGGGGCTTAACAGAAACTAATTTAAGTTAACAGGGGTTAATTAGGCTAGGGGCCCCACATGTCTGTGTCAGTAACTAATTAACAGATCACTAATTATTTGATTAGCACTAATTAAGTCTGTGGGCCCACACGTCAGTGGCTAAGGTGAACAGTGACGCGCGTTGACCGTGGTCAACGCGGTCAAATGAGCGGTGGGGGCCGCTGGCAGTGACCCGGGGGACCCACACGCTCGCCAGGTACCGCGGCCGGCGGCTCGTCGCCGTTGACGCGAAACGCGGCGGAGGGCAACTGGAGGCCGCCGGAATTTGCCTACGAAGCACCAAATCGGGTGCCGTCGGCACCGTTCGATCGGTCTTTGCGTCGCGAGTTCATTCATGCCAGGAACGTGGCCGGAAACGATCTAGAGCGACGGCGGCGATGGTCACTGGCGGCGGCCGGAGCACGGTGTGCTCGGGATCGGCAGAATGGGAACAAGAGGGGGGCGAGGCTAAGCGCGTTCGGCTCCTGGAGGTGCACTGAACTCGCTGACGTGGTTGGGTGCTTGCGACCGTTGACCACATCGATGGCAGCAGCAGCGCGGCGAAGCTCGGCTCGGGGTCCATGGCGATAGGGTAGCGACGGCAATCGAGCGGAAAACAGGGGAAGATGTTGCTGTGCTCACCAGAGGAGCACCCGAGGCTCGGCGACAGGTTAGGGCAGCGAGCAGAAACGACGGGGACGACGGCGAACGGCGGCGGTTCCGAGGTGGAAGACGGCGAAGACTCGGCGATAGGGCGCTCCCCAGTCAATCCCACAGCACCGGACGAAGGAGTCGATGGCGGTTGGAGCTTCTGGATAGGTGGCGGGGCTGGAGGGGCTCGGTGGCCGAGGATCGAGCGTCGGCGGCGGTGACGTTCGGGCACCGACGATGAGAGAGAGAGGGAGCGATGGAGAGCGATGGGAGGAGAGAGGAACAGCTCTGGCAGGGGGAATGCCTGGAAGTTCTTCCAGAAAGACATCTTGAAAATCACGAACAACTGGAATGTTCTCGATGCCTTCAAGAGGTGAAGCATTCAATGCATTCAGAACATATATCTGATCCTCGGCATTCTGAACTGTCTGAGCTGAGTATCTGACTATCTGGCCGGAAGGATGAGTGAGCTGGACTGTCTTAGCAGCACAGTCAATCAAAGCTTTATTCGCTTTCAACCAATCCATACCAAGGATGATGTCAATGTCGGAAGGTCCTAGTACAATGAGAGAAACCGGAAAAAGTAGACCTCCAATCTCGATGTGGTTATGAGGGCTTACCATTGTGGTCTGGCATTTGGATCTCGGGGACTGAACCATTAAAGGAGTGAGTAATTTCTCCAAGTATAACTCATGTGACTGAGCAAATTGTTGGGACACAAAAGCATGCGATGCTCCAGAATCAAAGAGAACAGAGGCTGGTACTGAATTCACAGAGAGTGTTCCCAGCACGATAGTCGGTTCCTTCTGAGCCTTTTCAACATCGACGTGATTGGCATGGCCAAGTACAACAGTAGACGGTATGGCATTACGGTTTCTGAATCGGCGGTTTCGACAACTCTTCTTACGACCAACAGGAGGACATGGTGCAACCTGAGGAGATGCCATAGCATTAGGCTGTCGACCCTGAACTGTTAGCTGTCTCGGCGGTGAAGGCAGACGAGGTGCAACATAAGATGGTCTTGGTGTTGGAGCAGGTCGGTGATGAATATTGTGCGGAATCCAAACCCGACGTTTCTGAACAGGCTGACCCGAGGATGAGCCAGCTTCACGAGTGCGTTTGAGCGACTCCTGATACTTAGCCAGACCAGTTTCAACTCTGTAGGCTTGACTGACAAGCGTCGCAAAGTCTTCACAATCATGGACAAGAAGTGCGAGCTGTATATCGGAACGCAGCCCTTCACGGAATTTCTCCTGCTTACGTGCGTCAGTGTCGACATCGTCTTTAGCATAGCGGGATAATTCGAGAAATTCCCTCTGATATTCATCCACAGTCAGTGTGCCCTGTGTGAGTTTACGGAACTCCTGCTTCTTCTGGTCGATCAGACCCTGAGGAATGTACCGTGCACGAAAAGCTGACTGGAATTCTTGCCAGGTGGGTACAGTCTCTGCAGGCAACGTATCCTTGTGGCTTTCCCACCATTGAGCAGCGGGACCCTTCAAGTGAAATGTCGCAAAGGTGACGTAACTGTCAGGGGCCACATTAGCTGACTCCATTTCAAACATGATGTCACGAAGCCAATAATCAGCATCCATAGGATTTGTGGAGCTGCGGAAAACAGACGGGTTGAGGCGCACGAATTCTGGCAGAGTTATTGGGATGTGCTGTTGCTGAGCATTCTGAGTTGGAAACTGAGCCAATACTCCGGTCATGAACTGACGGTTGAGTTCAAACTGCTGCCTCATTTCGACAATATAGGGTGGAGGTGGAGTATCATCAGCCATCCTGCCAAATCAACAGGGCAGTTTAGGAAGCAAAATTGCAGGTGTATGGAATGACTCATGAAGCAATACGCACAACAGAAGGAAGTGCAATAGATACTTCATCATATTCACACCAGACACTCAAATCCACACATAGCCTCGGTTACAATCCGGCATTACGACAGCTGAAAAAAAGAAGGCTAGACAACTAGGCGGCGCGCAGGCACGCGGTAAGGAAGTACACAACGAGACATAGCAAAGGCTACATCAACGTCGGAGAAAACTGTAGGAGCGAGGAATCTGCAAGTGTCAACACAGGGTGCCCTCGATAAAAGGATCCTGTAAGCAGAACCTGGCCCACAATCTTGAAGCAAGGGGGAATATTTCAGAACTCCGGGTGGATGTGATTACGAGAACCTAATGTTGGAGTTGGTAAAATTTTAACCCGAATAGATGAGAGAGTAGAATCCTAGAGTAAAGGTCGAGGAGTAAAAGATCCTAATACCACCCAGTTGGCGACGTGGGCCCGTAAGCCACACAGCCAAGTTAGTAAAACAGTTTTTGACCACTAGACTCAACTTCGGCCAAAGAGTTGGAAAGGGGGGACTCCTAGAGGCAGTCGGCTCTGATACCAACCTGTGACGCCCCCGGCTTAATCGTGCACTAATCATACACGCAAATGCACACGATCAAGCCTAAGGACTCACTTGAAGATATCACAACACAACTCTAAAATATAAATAAAGTCATACAAGCATATATTACAAGACAGGGCCTCGAGGGCTCGAATAAATAAGCTTGATGACAAACAAGCATCAGCGGAAGCGTCAGATATCTGAGTACAGATATAAAAGAAAACAGAAAGGCCTTTAGAAAGGCGGAACCAAAATGAAACACTACGATCGAAAGGCGTAGGCCTCCTGCCTAGGACCCTCCGAACCTACTCCTGGTCGTTAGCCATCTAGAAGTAGAAGCCGTCCTCGGGGTGGTAGAAATAGTCGATGGTGGAACAGCTATCTCAGGGGCTCCGTCATCTGGTCGCGACAACTGATAAGGGAGAAAAAGGAAAGCAAAGCAACCGTGAGGACTGCGAAGTACTCAGCAAGCAAGGATCTACACTACATATGCAACATTATCAAGGGATGGCTGTATATGTGGACTGGGCTGCAGAAATGCCAGAATAGAGAGAAGGCCTAGTCCTTTCGAAGACTAGCATCTTCAGCATCTTCAAGCATCTTCGAGCGTCTTGCAGCATATAGAAGAGTACAGAGCAGCATAGTATAAAGTAGTAGAGGTAGTAGCAAGCAACAGTCTCGCCCAGAGATCCTTCCTCGTCTCCCTGCGAGAAAGCGATCCCGGAGTCACATATCCAGGTAACATCCCAATTCTAACTGTACCGATCGGGATACAACTCCGAGTGTCCTTTACCGTAGGACCGGCTATCGATAGATGTGTTCTTCCCTGCAGGGGTGCACCAACTTACCCACCACGCTCAATTAACTCCGGCCGGACACACTTTCCTGGGTCATGCCCGGCCTCGGCCAAACGACACATCGCAACCCTACCTACAGCTCAGCAGAGAGGTCCCCGCCGGTCTACCTCCTAAGCGCAAGGGGGTCTTGGGCCATCGCCCCTCGCCCTCCGGGTCGTTGTGTGCAGGGTGGATACCAGCACCGCCTCGGAAGGCCGGTACGATCCGACCGTGCCACAATGCTGAACTGGACGTCTGACAGAGCTTTCGGCTGATGTTACGATGCAGAACGCCCATACTATGCCCACGTGATGGTTAGTGCTATCCGACCAGAGGCCGGCTCAAATCATATATCCAAATCGTAGTGTCCTAGTGGCTTGCGGTAACGAGCAGAGACTCACGAAAGATGTGACCCCGTCGCCCCGTCTCGAGGACTTGCTGCAAGGGCTAAGAATGCCCGGCCGCGCCTCGTGGAATAACTCACGGGTAACTATCCATCACTCGCGGGTGCCCCTCGGGGTCGACCCGCCTTTTAAGTAATAGTATCAACAGTAATGTAAGGCATCCGTGTGGTCACCATATCAAGGGGAATCCGAGGCATCACCCTCGTTGGACTCCCACCTGATCTAACAACAAGATGGACGTAGGAGGCATCACCCTCGAGGTCCACACGTGAGGTGTTACGCGACTTAGTCAGTATCAGTGGTGGTGTAGGAGGTATCACCCTCGCTTACCACGACCGGTTAACTAACCTACAAGGTTATCATCAGAAGTGCTGTCGAGGTATCACCCTCGGCACTCGATAGTAACCCAGTAGTGTCGAGCAACTAAGGGGAAAGTGAGGTGCAGTGCCGGGGCTGATCTTCAATCCCGTTGATCGGGTCTTCTGAAACTCCAGCGGGGCAGTCGGGATAAAGTGGGGGTCACTAATGGGGCTCTACCCAGTCTATACTAAAACAGTTTAGGATAGAAGGCAGTTAACAACAGTAGGCTACAATAAACAGGCTATGCAGCAGATATAGGAAAAACAGTAACAGTAGCATAATTCTAATGCAAGCAGGAGAATTAGAATAGGCGATATCGAGATGATCAAAGGGGGGGGCTTGCCTGGTTGCTTGGCGGCAAGGGCAAGGTCGTCAGTACTGTAACCAATCACCGGAGCTGCGTCGATCTCGGAGGCTACGTCGGCACCGAAATCTACCGAGGGAAAAGAGGGGGAGGAAAACAGTAAATACGAAGCGACATATGCATGAAAATACGATACGCGATGCTAGAGGTGGTCTATCGTAGTGATACACGACAACGGTGAAGGAGGGGATCATTCGGGAATGTTTTCCTGGTTCCGGACGTTAGTCAGACAGATGACCGGAGGAGGACGGTTCCATGTTCGGATAGCTAGGGACGTGTGACGGACGAACGGACCGCGTATCCGGATTCGTCTCGAAATTCTGAGCAACTTTCATGTATAAAGTTTTTTCATCGGAGTTACGGATTAAAAGTTATGAATTTTTAAAGATTATTGATTTTTTGGAATTAATTTTATTTATAGAAAAAGGATTATTGCGTCAGCCTGACGTCACCATGACTTCAGCGAGTCAAACCTGCCGGTCCAGGTCAAACCTGACCTGCGGGACCCCCCTGTCAGCCTCTGAGGGCTTAACAGAAACTAATTTAAGTTAACAGGGGTTAATTAGGCTAGGGGCCCCACATGTCTGTGTCAGTAACTAATTAACAGATCACTAATTATTTGATTAGCACTAATTAAGTCTGTGGGCCCCACACGTCAGTGGCTAAGGTGAACAGTGACGCGCGTTGACCGTGGTCAACGCGGTCAAATGAGCGGTGGGGGCCCGCTGGCAGTGACCCGGGTGGACCCCACACGCTCGCCAGGTCAGCGCGGCCGGCGGCTCGTCGCCGTTGACGCGAAACGCGGCGGAGGGCACTGGAGGCCGCCGGAATTTGCCTACGAAGCACCAAATCGGGTGCCGTCGGCACCGTTCGATCGGTCTTTGCGTCGCGAGTTCATTCATGCCAGGAACGTGGCCGGAAATGATCTAGAGCGACGGCGGCGATGGTCACTGGCGGCGGCCGGAGCACGGTGTGCTCGGGATCGGCAGAATGGGAACAAAGAGGGGGGCGAGGCTAAGCGCGTTCGGCTCCTGGAGGTGCACTGAACTCGCTGACGTGGTTGGTTGCTTGCGACCGTGACCACATCGATGGCAGCAGCAGCCGCGGCGAAGCTCGGCTCGGGCGTCCATGGCGATAGCGGCTAGCGACGGCAATCCGAGCGGAAAACAGGGGGAAGATGTTGCTGTGCTCACCAGAGGAGCACACGATGGCTCGGCGACAGGTTAGGAGCAGCAGAAACGACGGGGACGACGGCGAACGGCGGCGGTTCCGAGGTGGAAGACGGCGAAGACTCGGCGATAGGGCGCTCCCCAGTTCAATCCCACAGCACCGGACGAAGGAGTCGATGGCGTTGGAGCTTCTGGATAGGTCGGCGGGGCTGGAGGGGCTCGGTGGCCGAGGAATCGAGCGTCGGCGGCGGTGACGTTCGGGCACCGACGAGAGAGAGAGAGGGAGCGATGGAGAGCGAGGGAGGGAGAGATGAATGACCAGGGGGAGAGGAGCGATGTGAGGGGGAGAGCGACGGAGGAGGCAGGGGGAATGGACGGGGCGAGCTTATCCCCTCGCCCACCCGTTCCTGCCGCGGTGGCGAGCGGCGACCGGCGCGGGCGTCCGGCGCCAAGGAGATGGCGACACGGGGAGGAGGTAGGTGGAGAAGTGGGCTGGGCCGGTCGGCCTGCCAGGTAAGTGGCCTCTGGCCCTTTCCCTTTTTTTTTTCTGTTTTCTTATTTTATTTAATAAACAGAGAAGAAAAAGATTCATTGGAGCAACCTATTCACTTAGAAATAGTATGGGAAGTGTCCCATTAATTCGCTTGTGTTTTTAAGCAGTGCCACAAAAAGTTAGAAGATTATTTGACTCTGTTTGGATTTTCCATAAATGAGATAGCATTTTAAAAATGCTGAAATGCTCTGAATTAATTGCCACTGCTCATTTTACCAACAAGGTAATGTTGTATTCCTTAACATATAATTGTTTTGGAATATTTGCAATAATGTGAACATTTTTCCCACAAGTATGGAACAACTTTAATTTTCACTTTTGAAATTGAGTTGATTTTTCAGAATAGCATTTGAATTGAATATTTCGCCAAAGTGATTAAGCACTGCAAATGGAGATGACCTGGCAGTATCATTAGCTGATCACTGTAGCAATTACAAAAGGGGTGTTACAGCCGTACTATCAAGGGGGGCTCTCGAGTGAATAGCTTGATCGTATCGTTCAGTGAGATCTCAAACCATTGCATTCTTGGCATCATCATCTTTCTTGGTTCTTGTTTGGCTTTTCACTTTGTGAGTTTAGGAACTTTTGGTCTTCTTCGTGATAAGCTCTAGTTCATCGAAAACCCATTTCATATGCATCTTCTTTTGCGTTTTCGGTGTTGGAGTTTTTATCGGTCTTATTTGAGAAAGGGTTCTCACCATTTTATTGTGGGTATTTTCTCAATTGCTATTTCTTGATACGATTGTGTTAGCCCTTGTCTTTAGCTTTCCAACAAACTTGATTTCGTCGAATTCGGAGCTCGTACGCAAAAGTTATGGCAATTTCATTCGCACGTCAGTTTTTAAGCGGTAGTACCGCGGTAGTACCGCTTATAAGAGGTAGTACCGCTCTGGGCAGCGGTAGTACCTAGGGATGTAAACGGATCGGATCAGATCGGATAATGATTGTACCATATCCTTTACCATATTTTTTTGTCAGATTCGGAGCAGAGCGGATATTGATCGGACGCAGATTCGAATGCGGATTATATCGGACTACGGATTCAGAGCGGATTCGGAACGGACTCAGACCGGAAACGGACAAAAAATATCGGGTGATATGTGCAAGGAAACATGAACTTATTTCTACTTTGCAAACAATATGAAAACATGTTTTTATCCAACCACATTACACTAGAGAGTGGCCACGCTTTTAGAAGTCATAACTCATACCAATATCGCAATAATAAACAGTACCGGTAAAATGAGGATAACATTACACACGTCCAAGACGAAGGTCGTACTTAAGAAATACTTAATTCAAAGTTCTATTGAAGTTTTTATTTATTATAAAAGGCAAGTAGTCGATCAAGTAGAAGCCCATAACACGTCCTTGACTTCTCTTCAACGTGGTGTTTCTTCCGGTCCACTTGCAACATCCTGTGAGAATGATATAAGATATTTAGATGCCGCACTTGACAATCAAAGAAATAATTTATATTAGTTTTAGTGAACTAAGTAGTTCGAACACACACACATTAATTCTGAGGTAGTGAGGTGTATGCATCCACATGATTTAATATGCATATTTTTAGTGTGTGTATATATAGAGAGAAGAGAAGCATGAGGCATCACATATTATATGCACATACTATATACATGTATTGATGTATGCGCACAACATGCATGTACTTATGGGCTTATGGCTTTTATATCTTGTTCGCTCTCTCAAGTGCAACAAAAACTAGCATGAGATGATGCATGAATAATTAAATTATATTAGTAAAATCTGATCGGTAACGAGCAACGCACATATTCAAGGAACAAGTAGGTCATATATTAGTAAAATTAATCTATTAGTGAATTGCTGGTATAACTGCATACCTAAATTACTTGCTCCTGATGTAGTTGATCAGCCACTTATTCAATATCCATTCCTTGATTGTCCTATGTACCAGCAGAATGAAAATTTATGAAAAAAATAAAATACCAGTAATGTTCAAGAGGTAATCAGACATACTTGCTATTTCTCTATGCATCTTAATATGGTTCAAGAAGACTGATGTCCCATTCTTGGTATTTCTCTTTGCTTCATAAGTGCAGTACTTGCACTTGGCCCTTGCTTCCTTAATTTTCTGTCCATTTGTCACCACCGTCTTGAAAGTTTATCAAAATGGTTCCAACATTCAGATGTGGTCTTCTTCGGTTTCTTCCTTGCAGGCTCATCTACTATTGCATTAGGATTCTCACCCTCCAGATCAATCACTTCATTTGCAACTTGATTGTCACTGCCCAAATTCAGAGGCTCTTCATTTTGACTTCCAGCAGGGGGTGATACAACCATACTTTGGAGTGCATTTGCACTTGTTCTGGCAGATGTAGATCTTTTCCCCAATATCTTTATCAGAGAATCTAAAAAGAATAACAAAACATAAGTAATCAGTCACTTTTTATTGATCAAAGGAATTAATATATTAGAAGCTGCAGCAAGTAAGACATTAAACATCATAAATTCAGTGTTTAAGTTTGCCCGCAACTGAAGCCAACTTACACATGTGCCAGAATGTTTTTCTATCCTGCTGAGTTGAACCAGCTGGGTGCGTCGGTTCAGCGTTTAAGTCAGGTTGTGTTGGGACTAGATCTTGTATAAATGTTCGGAACTTTGTTGTACAGAAAAGGCTAACTGAAAATTGAAGAAGAAAAGGGCATGTGTTGCCCGGAACCAAATACTACTGTCTCTGTCTATCTCCTCTGTTTTTCTCTGAAACTCTGAAGCAAACAATCTTTCTGAAACACAGCATGTGTGGAGTCCAAAGAAAATAGACAGAGACGAGAGAGACTGACGGTCTGACCCTAGTTACATCGATTCAGCGAGACGTGTAAAAGTGCAAGAAGCTAACCCAAGGCCCAAGCAAGCAAGCAGTTGAATTGATTTCTAGAGCTAGTTACTAGACTCGTTGCTTTCAATCTAGTGAGTTCAGAGGAGTACGTGCGTTCGTGCTAGTAGTCGCGTTCCTATCGGATTTTACGGCCGCGCCGACGCAAACCCACGTCGGATCCATGGCGGACCGCCGTCCCGACGTGCGTCCGTCGCACGGGCAGCGCTGCCCATCGTCGTATCCGGGCTGCCGGTCATCGCCGTAAGAAGCGTCGGCCACGCCCGTCGAGGCTCTACGACATTGGCGTGCCTGGTGTCGTGGTGCAGGTGTGCGGCTGCTCACGGTGTCCACTGACAGCCGGACATTATCACAGATCATCGGTGCTCTAAACTTGCGCTGTTGCGCAGGACTCTCTGCATCTACGAATTCACTTACCTCCGTTGCTGGGATGAACTGATTGGCCACGGGCATCTTTGACCATCGTTGAACCGCGAGACTATTAGAGAGATCAGAGAGGCAACCGGCGGCCGGGGAGAAGCAACAATATAAGATGGCGATGGAGAGAAGGATATGTATGCACTATCGCCGCTATGCTACCAATTTTGGATGCGGTGATTGCGTACAATTATGGTAGAGTATATGGGGTGATTGCAAATCAACAATCGCTAACCTAAATGGACATACATATGGACCGGACGTTTGGGTTTATTTTATCGTATATAATCCGGTTTGCATACCTCGGATAATCCGCAAAAAATAGCGGATAATCCACATCCGCCGGATACTAGGGATACCATATCCACTACCATATCCGTCGGATATCCGATCGATTAAAATCCGTATCCGTATCCATATCCGGCGGATTCACATAATTGCATACCATATCCTCAAAAACGGGTGCGGATGCGGATTCGAAGCGGAAATTATCCGTACTATTTACATCCCTAGTAGTACCGCTTATAAGCTGTAGTACCGCTCTAGGCAGCGGTAGTACCGCTTGTGCACGACCTGTGCACATAACGGTTGGATTTGGGGAGGCCTATTTAAGGGGGTCTTCTTCCCCAATGGTCTCTATTCTTTTAGCTCGTGTTCTTCCCCCATTGTTGACCTTCTTCGAGCTTGCTATCTCTCAATCCCTCCATGGATTCTTGCTAGTTTTGGGGGGAAAAGAGAGAGGAGATCTAGATCTACGTTTCCACCAATCATTTTCTCCTCTATGTGAGGGAAACCCCTTGGATCTAGATCTTGGAGTTCTTGGTGTTCTCCTTCTTGTTCTTCCTCTCATTTTCCTCCATAGCTTTCGTTGCTTTGGTGGGATTTGAGAGTGAGGGACTTGGGCACTCCGTGTGCCCTTGCCATTGCATTTGGTGCATAGGTTTGAGTTCTCCGCGGTGATACGTGGAAGTTACAAGTTGAGAAGCTTATTACTCTTGGGTGCTTGGTACCCTTGAGCTTGTTCCTCTTGGGTGCTTGGGCGTCCTAGACGGTTGGTGGTGCTTCAGAGCTCAATCATTGTGGTGTAAAGCTCGGGCAAGTGTTGGGGTCTCCAATTAGGTTGTGGAGATCGCCCCGATAAATTTGACGGGTACCGGTGACCACCCCCAAGGGTTGCCAAAGTGTATGGGTTCGGTGACCGCTCCCAAGGGTTGCCAAAGTGTACGGGTTCGGTGACCGCCCCAAGGGTTGCCAAAGTGTACGGGTTCGGTGACCTCCCTCAAGGGTCCCTTAGTGGAATCATGACATCTTGCATTGTGCGAGGGCGTGAAGAGATTACGGTGGCCCTAGTGGCTTCTTGGGGAGCATTGTGCCTCCACACGCTCCAAACAGAGATTAGCATCCGCAAGGGTGTGAACTTCGGGATACATCGTCGTCTCCGCGTGCCTCAGTTATCTCTTACCCAAGCCCTTTACTTATGCACTTTACTTTGTGATAGCCACTGTGTTTCATGTTATATATCTTGCTATCACTTAGTTGTTTATCTTGCTTAGCATAAGTTGTTGGTGCACATAGGTGAGCCTAGTTGTTGTAGGTTTTGTGCTTGACAAATTAACCGCTAGGTTTATTCCGCATTTGTTCAAGCCTAAACCGTAATTATTTTAAAGCGCCTATTCACCCCCCCTCTAGGCGACATCCTCGATCGTTCAATTGGTATCAGAGCCTCATCTCGCTTTGTTAGGCTTAACCGCCTAGAGAGTAAAGATGTCGACTAGGGGATTAGGATTCTCTGACACTCTTAGTTTCAATGGCACAAATTTGGTGTTTGGGTAATTCGCATGCTTAATATCTTTGGGGTCATGGACCCAAATTTAGAGCGAATTATAGATATGGGTTTTTCTCCTCCAAAGGATCCCCAAAGATTATCTTTAGAGGATGAGAAAAACTCTTATCTCAATGCTCAAGCTTTGAATGTGCTTTTTGATGCTTTGAGCAATGTAGTTATATTTCAACTCATGCCGTTCCGGGATGCTCATGAGTTGTGGACAAAGCTACAAGATAAATATGGTGTGTCCAAGATTTGTGGGAATGATTGTTCTCCCTCCACCTCCGACCGTGTTGTGTTCTCAACTTCTTCTACTTCACCTACATGTGGATTGCCACGAGGTAATGATATGGTGAGTAGTGTTGTTCATTGCAATGATGATAGTGGGCTTATTGTTGATGATTCTTCATCACTATCTTATTGCAATGATTCATCTTTGGACTTTGACACTTCGAGCACCCTACATGTTTCACATGCTTGTGTTGATAGTCCTTGCATATCATGTATGGCTTGAATAAATCTCATGATGATATGCTTGCTATATCTTGTTGCCATGATAAAAATGCATGTATTTCCTCTAGTTGTTGTGCTAACAATGTAGAGGAAACCCAACACTCCATGGAACAAGATGTGGTCTTGAATGGTGCTTCAAGAGATCTTACATCATCATCTATTTCTTCTCACTTTTGCCTTATGGCTAAGGCTTTGAAGGTATCTCCTATTTCGAATCCCAATATATATTGTGATGATGATGTTGATGATGATAAGAATGATGATGATGTTGTTAATGATGAAGAGAATGATAATGCTGCCTCCTTAAAAGTTAAGGGGGAAATGATTTTTAAAGCTCTTCATAAAAATAAAATTGCTCGTTCCAACTTCATGTAAATCATGTCTATTGCCATTGAGGGCAAGAAATACATTGAGGAGTTGGAATCTCATCTCGAGGAGCATGAGGTCACCATTGATAAAATGGAAGGTCATGAGCATGATTACGCTAATGAAATCGCGGACCTCTCTCAAGCTCTTGAACTTGAACAAATCACCAAGGAATCGCTTGAGGAGACTTTTGCTTTAGAACTATCTAGAATAAAGGAATCCCGTGATAGAGCTCTTGAGGTGGCCAATGATTTTGAAATTAAAAATGAGAAGCTTGAAGTTGAGCATGCTAAACTCCTTAAGGACTTTGGGCAACTCGAAAATGGCTCAAGGGTCATTAAGAGTGAGCTCATCAAACTCACCGAGTCTCATGCTCAACTTAAAGCTTCATATTCAAAAGAGCTTGCAAAGTTGCCTTCTCCTATTGTTGTTAATGATGATGCTTGTGCTACTAACTCTATTTCTTGTGAAGCATCCATTTTGAAGGAGAATGTTGAGCTAAGGGCTCAACTTGCGTTGCTATCTAGCAATTATGGGAAATTGAAAGAAAGTCATGAAAAGCTTTCTAGCTCTCATGATGATCTTCTAGTATCCCATAATGTGCTAAAGTTAGCTCATGAGGCTATGACTACTAAGGTAACATATAGTGAGCCTCAGGTGCATAGTAGCACTACTACAAGTCAAAATGCTATCTTGCCATGTGCTAGTCCTCGTAATTCATCTACTCATAATGTTGCTACATCTTGTGATGAATTACTTTCCTTGCCTTGTTGCTCTAATGTTGAAGCTTATACTTCCTCAAGTACTTTTGTTGAGACTAACCATGTAGAGGAAATCAACGAGCTCAAGGCCCAAGTCACTTCTTTGAAGATTGACTTGCAAAAGTGTCATGAAGGGAAGTCCACACTCAACAATATCTTGAGTGTGCAAAAATCCCCCAATGACAAAGGTGGACTTGGATTCAACTCCAATAAGAGGAAGAAGTCCAAGAGCAACAAGAAGAAGGGCCAAAAACAAGTCAAGAATTCAGCCAAGATTATTTGCTTCAAGTGCAAAATTGAAGGGCATCATGTTAGATCTTGCCCATTGAAGAAGAAGGCCATTAGTGACAAGCAACAAGGGAAGCGGCCACAAGTTCATTCTCATGCTCAACCTCAAGTTGAAGAAAGGCCTCTTCCCAAGAAGACTCAAGCTAATTCTTCTCAAGTTAAGAAATCAAGTGAGAAGAAAGTGAAGAGTAGACGTTGCTACCTATGTCGTGAGAAAGGTCACATCGCTTCTTCATGCATGAATGGTACCTTATCCAACCCTATTCTAGTTGATGATGTATATTCTCTTGGGAAGGATAAGGTTGGCAATGTGTTTTCCAAATTTGTTGGCACTCAAAGTGGTGTCAAGAAAAGAACCATTTGGGTTGCCAAGCCTATTGTGACTAACTTCTTAGGACCCAACTTGGTTGGGGACCAACAAGCTCAAACTTGATCAATAGGAGTTGATGGGGGGCATTGGAGACTTGGGTACATCATGAAGAATTAAGGGATCTTCATCATTCATATTGTCTCAAACCAAGTCAATTGGGTTATCAAGTTTCTATCTTATATCCAATGTGCCTCCTTGTGGTAACTTGTACTTAAATTGTTTACATTGAAAGTTACTTGCCTCCTTGCATGTTTTGGTTTTGTACCTTGCATGTGTTTGTATATGTTGTGCTTCCAATTTTCTTAACTTGAGTAATCAAGTGTGTATGTTGGTTTGCACATCATGTACGTGTGAGAGTTGTGTTGAGCCTTTTTGCTTCTTGGTTGCATCTTAGTGGCTCTTGTGAGATATTAATGGATCATCCCATTTTGGGAGAGTGATGTGCTTTGTGCACCTCACAATCCTATAAAAGTGTGTACATGAGGAATACCATCTAGTATTGATATTACAAGATTATCTAGTCGCTATGTGGTATGTCTTCTCATGAGAAATTCAAATTCTAAATAGTCCATTAATTATCTCTTGTTGGATCCTGTTATTGCCTCTTGTTAAGTTTTCATTGGTATCACATTATGGGGGAGTAATATGCTATGTGTATATTACAAGCCTAGAAAATATGTACATTTGAGGTATTGTCACTTAGAATTGATATTGTAAATTATCTTGTTCCTAGGTGACATGTTAGCTCTACAAGTGGCAATTTGCTTGTGTTTGGTGTGAAGATGATGTTGGATATCCTTGCTATCTACCACCAGGAATTATTTCCAAATACTTCTTGTCTTTTGACAATTGGTACTCACCTATGTGGTAGAAATTATTGATCATCTCTACATTGGCTTTTGCTTCTATTTACCTTATCTCTTGCCAAGGATTGTGTCAACTCCCGTTGTCTTCCATACCACTTGTGGATTTTGTTAATTTCTTGATCTTGTCCAGTGTTTTCTAGATATAGTGAAAGTGGTGATCCCACCCTGTGCATTTTGTATTTAAATGCAAATTATCTCTAATGCACTACTCTCGGGGGAGCTATCCTATTTTCTATAAAACACTCATCTTGTGATCCTTATCAAGTGTGTGTTGGTGGAAGGCAAGCCATTTCTTTTTGGTACTTTGTGCCATCATGAAACTTTGTAGAGATCTTGGTTTGTTTGGAACCATCCTCTCTTTTGAGAGTTTGACATCTTTTTTTTTTGCGTGTATAATGGATATCTCATTCCTTGATGTATCTTGTAATGATATCTTCCAAGTGATGATTTCTCCATTTGGTATCCTATTTTCACTAGGTATTTCTTTTTCATTTGGTATCAGTCCTTGAAAGTCTTAAGCATGCATATTTACTTCATGTATTTTCTTTGGCATGCTTTCTTTCTTTGACCCAATATATAAGGTGACTACCAATGATGGTTAACAAGACCACTAGTTTCAAGAAAAAGGGCAAAGGGAAGAAGGGGAACAAGACCACTAGTTTCAAGAAAAAGTAATCCAGGAATGGATCACTGGACAGCGGTCAAGAACATCCTGAAATACCTGAAAAGGACTAAGGATATGTTTCTCGTTTATGGAGGTGACAAAGAGCTTGTCGTAAATGGTTACGTCGATGCAAGCTTTGACACTGATCCGGATGACTCTAAGTCACAAACCGGATACGTATTTATATTGAATGGTGGAGCTGTCAGTTGGTGCAGTTCCAAGCAGAGCATCGTGGCGGGATCTACGTGTGAAGCGGAATACATAGCTGCTTCGGAAGCAGCAAATGAAGGAGTCTGGATGAAGGAGTTCATATCCGATCTAGGTGTAATACCTAGTGCATCGGGTCCAATGAAAATATTTTGTGATAATACTGGAGCAATTGCCTTGGCGAAGGAATCCAGATTTCACAAGAGAACCAAACACATCAAAAGACGCTTCAACTCCATCCGCGATCAAGTCAAGGAGGGAGACATAGAGATTTGCAAAATACATACGGATCTGAATATTGCAGACCCGTTGACTAAGCCTCTTCCACGAGCAAAACATGATCAGCACCAAGACTCCATGGGTGTTAGAAGCATTACTATGTAAACTAGATTATTGACTCTAGTGCAAGTGGGAGACTGAAGGAAATATGCCCTAGAGGCAATAATAAAGTTGTTATTTATATTTCCTTATATCATGATAAATGTTTATTATTCATGCTAGAATTGTATTAACCGGAAACTTGATACATGTGTGAATACATAGACAAAACACAGTGTCCCTAGTATGCCTCTACTTGACTAGCTCGTTAATCAAAGATGGTTAAGTTTCCTGACCATAGACATGTGTTGTCATTTGATAAACGGGATCACATCATTAGGAGAATGATGTGATGGACAAGACCCATCCGTTAGCTTAGCATAATGATCGTTAAGTTTTATTGCTATTGCTTTCTTCTTGACTTATACATATTCCTATGACTATGAGATTATGCAACTCCCGAATACCGGAGGAACACCTTGTGTGCTATCAAACGTCACAACGTAACTGGGTGATTATAAAGATGCTCTACAGGTGTCTCCGCAGGTGTTTGTTGGGTTGGCATAGATCGAGAATAGGATTTGTCACTCCAAGTATCGGAGAGGTATCTCTGGGCCCTCTCGGTGATGCACATCATATGGAGCCTTGCAAGCAATGTGACTAATGAGTTAGTTGCGGGATGATGCATTACGGAACGAATAAAGAGACTTGCCGGTAACGAGATTGAACTAGGTATGAAGATACCGACGATCGAATCTCGGGCAAGTAACATACCGATGACAAAGGGAATGACGTATGTTGTTGTGCGGTTTGACCGATAAAAGATCTCCATAGAATATGTAGGAGCCAATATGAGCATCAAGGTTCCGCTATTGGTTATTGACCAGAGATGTGTCTCGGTCATGTCTACATAGTTCTCGAACCTGTAGGGTCCGCACGCTTAACGTTCGATGACGATTTGTATTATGAGTTATGTGATTTGATGACCGAAGTTTGTTCGGAGTCCCGGATGAGATCACGGACATAACGAGGAGTCTCAAAATGGTCGAGACATAAAGAATGATATATTGGACGATATTATTCGGACACCGGATGAGTTCCGTGAGGTACCGAGTAATTATCGGAGTGCCGGAAGGGTTACCGGAACCCCCCGGGGAAGTAATGGGCCAACATGGGCCTTAGGGGAGAGAGAGGGCAAGCCACGAGGAGGTGGCGCGCCCCCCCTTGGGGAGTCCGAATAGGACTAGGGGAGGGGGCGCGGCCCCCTTTCCCTCTCCCTCTCCCTCTCCCTTCCTTCTTCCCCCTTCCACCAAGTGGAATCCTACTAGGACTTGGAGTCCTAGTAGGACTCCTCCCTCTTGGCGCGCCCTACAGGGGCCGGCCGGCCTCCCCCTCTCCTCCTTTATATACGGAGGCAGGGGGCACCCTAGAACACAACAAGATTAATTGTCTTATCCTTGTGCGGTGCCCCCCTCCACAGTTTAACACCTCGGTCATATCGTCGTAGTGCTTAGGTGAAGCCCTGCGCCGGTAAATTCATCATCACAGTCGCCACACCGTCGTGCTGACGGAACTCTCCCTCGTCCTCAACTGGATCAAGAGATCGAGGGACGTCATTGAGCTGAACGTGTGCAGAACTCGGAGGTGCCGTACGTTCGGTGCTTGATCGGTTGGATCGCGAAGACGTTCGACTACATCAACCGCGTTAAGCTAACGCTTCCGCTTTCGGTCTACGAGGGTACGTGGACACACTCTCCCCCTCTCGTTGCTATGCATCTCCTAGATAGATCTTGCGTGAGCATAGGAAATTTTTGAAATTGCATGCTATGTTCCCCAACAGTGGCATCCGAGCAGGTCTATGCGTAGATGATATGCACGAGTAGAACACAAAGAGTTGTGGGCGATAATAGTCATACTGCTTACCACCAACGTCTTACTTTGATTCGGCGGTATTGTTGGATGAAGCGGCCCAGACCGACATTACATGACCGCGTTCATGAGACTGGTTCTACCGACGTGCTTTGCACACAGGTGGCTAGCGGGTGTCTATTTCTCCAACTTTAGTTGAATCGAGTTTAACTACGGTCGGTCCTTGTTGAAGGTTAAAACAGCACACTTGACGAAAAATCATTGTGGTTTTGATGTGTAGGTAAGAACGGTTCTTGCTATAAGCCCGTAGCAGCCACGTAAAACTTGCAACAACAAAGTAGAGGACGTCTAACTTGTTTTTGCAGGGCATGCTGTGATGTGATATGGTCAAGACATGATGTGATACAGGTTATTGTATGAGATGATCATGTTTTGTAAAAGTTATCGGCAACTGGCAGGAGCCTTATGGTTGTCGCTTTATTGTATGAAATGCAATCGCCATGTAATTGCTTTACTTTATCACTATGCGGTAGCGATAGTCGTAGAAGCAATAGTTGGCGAGACGACAACGACGCTACGATGGAGATCAAGGTGTCAAGCCGGTGACGATGGAGATCATGATGGTGCTTTGGAGATGGAGATCAAAGGCACAAGATGATGATGGCCATATCATGTCACATATTTTTTATTGCATGTGATGTTTATCTTTTATGCATCTTATTTTGCTTAGTTCGGTGGTAGCATTATAAGATGATCCCTCACTAATTTCAAGGCATAAGTGTTCTCCCTGAGTATGCACCGTTCCGACAGTTCATCGTGCCGAGACACCACGTGATGATCGGGTGTGATAAGCTCTACGTTCACATACAACGGGTGCAAGCCAGATTTGCACGTGCAGAATACTCGGGTTAAACTTGACGAGCCTAGCATATGCAGATATGGCCTCGGAACACTGAGACCGAAAGGTCAAACGTGAATCATATAGTAGATATGATCAACATAGAGATGTTCACCATTGAAAACTACTCCATCTCACGTGATGATCGGACGTGGTTTAGTTGATATGGATCACGTGATCATTTAGATGACTAGAGGGATGTCTATCTAAGTGGGAGTTCTTAAGTAATATGATTAATTGAACTTTAATTTATCATGAACTTAGTACATGATAGTTTTTTGCATGTCTATGTTGTTGTATATCAATGGCCCGTGCTACCGTTCCCTTGAATTTTAACGCGTTCCTAGAGAAAGCTAAGTTGAAAGATGATGGTAGCAACTACGCGGACTGGGTCCGTAACTTGAGGATTATCCTCATTGCTACACCGAAGAATTATGTCCTTGATGCACCGCTAGGTGAAAGGCCTGCTGCAGGAGCAGATGCTGATGTTATGAACATCTGGCAAGCTTGATCTGATGACTACTCGATAGTTCAGTGTGCCATGCTTTACGGCTTAGAATCGGGACTTCAAAGACATTTTGAACGTCATGGAGCATATGAGATGTTCCAGGAATTGAAGTTAATATTTCGAGCAAATGCCCGAGTTGAGAGATATGAAGTCTCCAACAAGTTCTATAGCTGCAAAATGGAGGAGAACAGTTCTGTTAGTGAACACATACTCAGAATGTCTGGGTACCATAACCACTTGACTCAGCTGGGAGTTAATCTTCCGGATGATAGTGTTATTGACAGAGTTCTTCAATCACTGCCACCAAGCTATAAAGGCTTCATGATGAACTATAATATGCAAGGGATGGAAAAAACAATTCCCGAGCTCTTCGCGATGCTAAAGGCTGCGGAGGTAGAAATCAAGAAGGAGCATCAAGTGTTGATGGTTAACTAGACCACTAGTTTCAAGAAAAAGGGCAAAGGGAAGAAGGGGAACTTCAAGAAGAATAGCAAGCAAGTTGCTACTCCCGAGAAGAAGCCAAAGTCTGGACGTAAGCCTGAAACTGAGTGCTTCTACAACAAAGTGACTGGTCACTGGAAGCGGAACTGCCCCAAGTATTTGGCGGATAAGAAGGATGGCAAAGTGAACAAAGGTATATTTGATATACATGTTATTGATGTGTACCTTACTAATGCTCGTAGTAGTACCTGGGTATTTGATACCAGTTCGGTTGCTCATATTGTAACTCGAAACAGGGACTACGGATTAAACGAAGATTGGCTAAGGACGAGGTGACGATGCGCGTCGGGAATGGTTCCAAGGTCGATGTGATCGCCGTCGGCACACTACCTCTACATCTACCTTTGGGATTAGTTTTAGACCTGAATAATTGTTATTTGGTGCCAGCATTGAACATGAACATTATATCTGGATCTTGTTTGATGCGAGACGGTTATTCATTTAAATCAGAGAATAATGGTTGTTCTATTTATATGAGTAATATCTTTTATGGTCATGCACCCTTGAGGAGTGGTCTATTTTTGTTGAATCTCGATTGTAGTGATACACATATTCAAAATATTGAAGCTAAAAGATGCAAAGTTAATAATGATAGTGCATCTTATTTGTGGCACTGCCGTTTAGGTCATATTGGTGTAAAGCGCATGAAGAAACTCCATGCTGATGGGCTTTTGGAATCACTTGATTATGAATCATTTGATACTTGCGAACCATGCCTCATGGGCAAGATGACTAAAACTCCGTTCTCCGGAACAATGGAGCGAGCCAATGATTTATTGGAAATAATACATACCGATGTATGCGGTCCGATGAGTGTTGAGGTCCGATGAGTGTTGAGGCTCGCGGCGGGTTTCGTTATTTTTTGACCTTCACAGATGATTTGAGCATATATGGGTATATCTACTTAATGAAACATAAGTCTGAAACATTTGAAAAGTTCAAAGAATTTCAGAGTGAAGTGGAGAATCATCGTAACAAGAAAATAAAGTTTCTACGATCTGATCGCGGAGGCGAATATTTGAGTTACGAGTTTGGACTTCATTTAAAACAATGTGGAATAGTTTCACAACTCACGCCACCTGGAACACCACAGCGTAATGGTGTGTCCAAACGTCGTAACCGTACTTTATTAGATATGGTGCGATCTATGATGTCTCTTACCGATTTACCACTATCGTTTTGGGGTTATGCATTAGAGACAGCTGCATTCACGTTAAATAGGGCACCATCTAAATCCGTTGAAACGACACCATATGAACTGTGGTTTGGCAAGAAACCTAAGCTGTCGTTCCTTAAAATTTGGGGCTGCGATGCTTATGTGAAAAAGCTTCAACCTGATAAGCTCAAACCCAAATCGGAGAAATGCGTCTTCATAGGATACCCAAAGGAGACTGTTGGGTACACCTTCTATCACAGATCCGAAGGCGAGATATTCGTTGCTAAGAATGGATCCTTTCTAGAGAAGGAGTTTCTCTCGAAAGAAGTGAGTGGGAGGAAAGTAGAACTTGATGAGGTAATTGTACCTTCTCCCGAATTGGAAAATAATTCATCACAGAAATCAGTTCCAGTGATGCCTACACCAATTAGTGAGGAAGTTAATGATGATGATCATGAAACTTCGGATCAAGTTGCTACCGAACCTCGTAGGTCAACCAGAGTACGTTCCGCACCAGAGTGGTACGGTAATCCTGTTCTGGAAGTCATGTTACTAGACCATGACGAACCTACGAACTATGAGGAAGCGATGATGAGCCCAGATTCCGCGAAATGGCTTGAGGCCATGAAATCTGAGATGGGATCCATGTATGAGAACAAAGTGTGGACTTTGGTTGACTTGCCCGATGATCGGCAAGCCATTGAGAATAAATGAATCTTCAAGAAGAAGACTGATGCTGACGGTAATGTTACTGTCTACAAAGCTCGACTTGTTGCGAAAGGTTTTCGACAAGTTCAAGGAGTTGACTACGATGAGACCTTCTCACCCGTAGCGATGCTTAAGTCTGTCCGAATCATGTTAGCAATTGCCGCATTTTATGATTATGAAATCTGGCAAATGGATGTCAAAACTGCATTCCTTAATGGATTTCTCAAAGAAGAGTTGTATATGATGCAACCAGAAGGTTTTGTCGATCCTAAGGGTGCTAACAAAGTGTGCAAGCTCCAGCGATCCATTTATGGACTGGTGCAAGCCTCTCGGAGTTGGAATATACGCTTTGATAGTGTGATCAAAGCATATGGTTTTATACAGACTTTTGGAGAAGCCTGTATTTACAAGAAAGTGAGTGGGAGCTCTGTAGCATTTCTGATATTATATGTGGATGACATATTGTTGATTGGAAATGATACGGAATTTCTGGATAGCATAAAAGGATACTTGAATAAGAATTTTTCAATGAAAGACCTTGGTGAAGCTGCTTATATATTGGGCATCAAGATCTATAGGGATAGATCGAGACGCTTAATAGGACTTTCACAAAGCACATACCTTGATAAAGTTTTGAAGAAGTTCAAAATGGATCAGTCAAAGAAAGGGTTCTTGCCTGTGTTGCAAGGTGTGAAGTTGAGTAAGACTCAATGCCCGACCACTGCAGAAGATAGAGAGAAAATGAAAGTCATTCCCTATGCCTCAGCCATAGGTTCTATCATGTATGCTATGCTGTGCACCAGACCTGATGTGTGCCTTGCTATAAGTTTAGCAGGAAGGTACCAAAGTAATCCAGGAGTGGATCACTGGACAGCGGTCAAGAACATCCTAAAATACCTGAAAAGGACTAAGGATATGTTTCTCGTTTATGGAGGTGACAAAGAGCTTGTCGTAAATGGTTACGTTGATGCAAGCTTTGACACTGATCCGGATGACTCTAAGTCACAAACCGGATACGTATTTATATTGAATGGTGGAGCAGTCAGTTGGTGCAGTTCCAAGCAGAGCGTCATGGCGGGATCTACGTGTGAAGCGGAATACATAGCTGCTTCGGAAGCAGCAAATGAAGGAGTCTGGATGAAGGAGTTCATATCCGATCTAGGTGTAATACCTAGTGCATCGGGTCCAATGAAAATATTTTGTGATAATACTGGAGCAATTGCCTTGGCGAAGGAATCCAGATTTCACAAGAGAACCAAACACATCAAAAGACACTTCAACTCCATCCGCGATCAAGTCAAGGAGGGAGACATAGAGATTTGCAAAATACATACGGATCTAAATATTGCAGACCCGTTGACTAAGCCTCTTCCACGAGCAAAACATGATCAGCACCAAGACTCCATGGGTGTTAGAATCAATACTATGTAAACTAGATTATTGACTCTAGTGCAAGTGGGAGACTGAAGGAAATATGCCCTAGAGGCAATAATAAAGTTGTTATTTATATTTCCTTATATCATGATAAATGTTTATTATTCATGCTAGAATTGTATTAACCGGAAACTTGATACATGTGTGAATACATAGACAAAACACAGTGTCCCTGGTATGCCTCTACTTGACTAGCTCGTTAATCAAAGATGGTTAAGTTTCCTGACCATAGAGATGTGTTGTCATTGGATAAACGGGATCACATCATTAGGAGAATGATGTGATGGACAAGACCCATCCGTTAGCTTAGCATATCGTTAAGTTTTATTTCTATTGCTTTCTTCATGACTTATACATATTCCTCTGACTATGAGATTATGCAACTCCCGAATACCAGAGGAACACCTTGTATGCTATCAAACGTCACAACGTAACTGAGTGATTATAAAGATGCTCTACAGGTGTCTCCGAAGGTGTTTGTTGGGTTGGCATAGATCGAGAATAGGATTTGTCACTCCGAGTATCGGAGAGGTATCTCTGGCCCCTCTCGGTGATGCACATCATATGAAGCCTTGCAAGCAATGTGACTAATGAGTTAGTTGCGGGATGATGCATTACGGAATGAGTAAAGAGACTTGCCGGTAACGAGATTGAACTAGGTATGACGATACCGACGATCGAATCTCGGGCAAGTAACATACCGATGACAAAGGGAATGACGTATGTTGTTGTGCGGTTTGACCGATAAAGATCTTCGTAGAATATGTAGGAGCCAATATGAGCATCCAGGTTCCGCTATTGGTTATTGACTGGAGATGTGTCTCGGTCATGTCTACATAGTTCTCGAACCCGTAGGGTCCGCACGCTTAACGTTCGTTGACGATTTGTATTATGAGTTATGTGATTTGATGACCGAAGTTTGTTCGGAGTCCCGGATGAGATCACAGACATAACGAGGAGTCTCGAAATGGTCGAGACATAAAGAATGATATATTGGACGATATTATTCGGACACTGGATGAGTTCCGAGAGGTACCGAGTAATTATCGGAGTGCCGGAAGGGTTACCGGAACCCCCCGGGGAAGTAATGGGCCAACATGGGCCTTAGGGGAGAGAGAGGGCAAGCCACGAGGAGGTGGCGCGCCCCCCCTTGGGGAGTCCGAATAGGACTAGGGGAGGGGGCGCGGCCCCCTTTCCCTCTCCCTCTCCCTCTCCCTCTCCCTCTCCCTTCCTTCTTCCCCCTTCCACCAAGTGGAATCCTACTAGGACTTAGAGTCCTAGTAGGACTCCTCCCTCTTGGCGCGCCCTATAGGGGCCGGCCGGCCTCCCCCTCTCCTCCTTTATATACGGAGGCAGGGGGGCACCCTAGAACACAACAAGATCAATTGTCTTAGCCGTGTGCGGTGCCCCCCTCCACAGTTTAACACCTCGGTCATATCGTCGTAGTGCTTAGGTGAAGCCCTGCGCCGGTAAATTCATCATCACCATCGCCACGCCGTTGTGCTGACGGAACTCTCACTCGTCCTCAACTGGATCAAGAGCTCGAGGGACGTCATCGAGCTGAATGTGTGCAGAACTCGGAGGTGCCGTACGTTCGGTGCTTGATCGGTTGGATCGCGAAGACGTTCGACTACATCAACCGCATTAAGCTAACGCTTCCGTTTTCGGTGTACGAGGGTACGTGGACACACTCTCCCCCTCTCGTTGCTATGCATCTCCTAGATAGATCTTGCGTGAGCGTAGGAAATTTTTGAAATTGCATGCTACGTTCCCCAACAGTGGCATCCGAGCAGGTCTATGCGTAGATGATATGCACGAGTAGAACACAAAGAGTTGTGGGCGATAATAGCCATACTGCTTACCACCAACGTCTTACTTTGATTCGGCGGTATTGTTGGATGAAGCGGCCCGGACCGACATTACATGACCGCGTTCATGAGACTGGTTCTACCGACGTGCTTTGCACACAGGTGGCTAGCGGGTGTCTGTTTCTCCAACTTTAGTTGAATCGAGTTTGACTACGGCCGGTCCTTGTTGAAGGTTAAAACAGCACACTTGACGAAAAATCGTTGTGGTTTTGATGCGTAGGTAAGAACGGTTCTTGCTATAAGCCCGTAGCAGCCACGTAAAACTTGCAACAACAAAGTAGAGGACGTCTAACTTGTTTTTGCAGGGCATGCTGTGATGTGATATGGTCAAGACATGATGTGATACACGTTATTGTATGAGATGATCATGTTTTGTAAAAGTTATCGACAACTGGCAGGAGCCTTATGGTTGTCGCTTCATTGTATGAAATGCAATCGCCATGTAATTGCTTTACTTTATCACTATGCGGTAGCGATAGTCGTAGAAGCAATAGTTGGTGAGATGACAACGACACTACGATGGAGATCAAGGTGTCAAGCCGGTGACGATGGAGATCATGATGGTGCTTTGGAGAAGGAGATCAATGGCACAAGATGATGATGGCCATATCATGTCACATATTTTTGATTGCATGTGATGTTTATCTTTTAGGCATCTTATTTTGCTTAGTTCGGTGGTAGCATTATAAGATGATCCCTCACTAAATTTCAAGGCATAAGTGTTCTCCCTGAGTATGCACCATTGCGACAGTTCGTCGTGCCGAGACACCACGTGATGATCGGGTGTGATAAGCTCTATGTTCACATACAACGGGTGCAAGCCAGTTTTGCATGTGCAGAATACTCGGGTTAAACTTGACGAGCCTAGCATATGCAGATATGGCCTCGGAACACTGAGACCGAAAGGTCGAACGTGAATCATATAGTAGATATGGTCAACATAGAGATGTTCACCATTGAAAACTACTCCATCTCACGTGATGATCGGACATGGTTTAGTTGATATGGATCACGTGATCATTTAGATGACTAGAGGGATGTCTATCTAAGTGGGAGTTCTTAAGTAATATGATTAATTGAACTTTAATTTATCATGAACTTAGTACCTTTTTTTGCATGTCTATGTTGTTGTAGATCAATGGCCCGTGCTACCGTTCCCTTGAATTTTAATGCGTTCCTAGAGAAAGCTAAGTTGAAAGATGATTATCGGTGTACTAAGTATTGGGCCACTAGTACCCCGTACTTGTGCACGGGCAGTTGTAGCCATCCCCGCGGCATGGCTTGCCGGGAACAGCTCGAGGTCGATTCGGGCCACCAAGGAAATCATCGAGTCAGAGATCTGAGGATCAACAGACAAGCGAAGCTAGAATCCGAAGGCCAGCTTCCTCGGCAAGATCCTTGCCGGGATGGCTTGTGGAGCCCGGCAAGGCTTGGCGCCCGGCAAGGCTTGACGCCCGGCAAGGCTTGGCGCCCGGCAAGATTCGGCGCCTGGCGAGATTTTGCCACTGTGCCACCGCTTCGGCACAGTAACAAGTCTGACATTCTGGGTCCTTCTCTGGATGCGTGGCAACGCGCCAGTGGAGGAGAGCTTAAGCGGTGCTGATGGGATGGCCCCTTTTTCCATCCCCAAGAAAGTGAGGACACCTAAGCGGACACCTCACGGTGCATTAAATGCGCTTCTCCTAATCCGTCAGGGGTTAGGTATGATACCCTGTAGCTACTTTACACCTCAATGTATGTACATTTTGCCACTGTGGAGACCCCTTTGAGCATATAAAAGGAGGCCCAAGGCAACTGCTACAGAGGAGGAGAACTTCTGGCCCATTCTGCATGCGTAGCTGCTCTTTGAACGTACTGTTCATTGCGAGCGCTCCTGAAGGCTGGGCTCAAGAACGTCAATAAGAACACAAAGCAGGAGTAGGGTTTTACGCTGATCAGCGGCCTGAACCTGGGTAAAAACCTCACGCGTCGATCACTGGTTCTGCTCTTTGCGTATACCTCTCCCCCCACCGAATCGTAAAGGGGTCTCTCGGGATCCCATAGGTGTCGTGCCCCGACATCTTTGGCGCGCCAGGTAGGGGGATTGAAGGTTGCGTGAACCTGATCTAGTGTTCGGCGCCTTAGTTTCTTCATCATCTTAATCATCATGCCGCCCAAGAAGAAGAGCGTTGCGTCAGCATAGCCGTCAACGTCCGTTTTGCCTACACCTTCGCGTACAGGCGATGGCGTGGGTGCAGAAGGAAGAGGACTAGAACCCCCGCGGCGTTCTGGTGATCCAAGCCAAGCGAGCGGTATCGTTCGCAGTGGCAGTGGTAACTTGCACGCCGCTGGATCTAGAGATGGCGCTGTGTTGCCTACGGGTGGCACAACAAACTCTAGAGATCGAAGGGCGCCTGCTGGAGCTCCCGCGCCGGCGCAAGCCTCGCGACCTACCCAGGTCGTGCAAGATGAGCGACGTCATGGCGCTGGTGGTTCGGGGCGTCCCCATGAAAAGGTCTCTGCGCATCGATCCCAAGATGCGCAGGGCCGGCATGCACACCAAGCTGCTGGCGGAGGTGGCGCACGGTCGCGTGACCGTGGTGGTGCTCCTTCTAACATGGTTAGGAGTCAGAGCACCTCACGTACTTCGCACCTGTCGCCTCCACCTACGCCAGCGGAAGCCTTGGCACGTGCGCATCTGCTCCTCGATTTTCCTCCCGCCCCGGAGAAGATGGAGGAGTGGCGAGCTACTATCCAGAGCCTTATCGGCTTTGCCAACAAGGATGGACCGCAAGAGGCAGGGCCCTCGCAGCGGAGGCCCATCGATCCGGCGCGAGCCGATGTAGAGAAAATCGGAGGTGGTGCTACCACAGTGCACTCCCCTCCGCAGCACCAGCGGCGGCCGACAACTCAGCAAGTCGACCGCCATGAAGAAGTTTCCACGGCGTCGTCCGATCCACGGATGCGCCGTGATCAGCGTCAAGTTCTCCAGGAACGAGGCAAGGAGGACGCTCGAACAACCATCGAGCGGCGACGAGAAGCGCGCTATCAGTCTGATAAGCGCGCGGGGCCGGCTGTCGACGAGTCTGCGCCAGGGGACGTGGGAGACTTGCCTTATGAGGTAGGGACTCCAGCGTTTACCCGGGAGCTGCGGCAAGTCCGGTGGCCCAATTCCCGAACCTTCAAGCCGGAGGTCCCGGAGAAATATGACGGCAAGACCCATCCCTCGGAGTTCCTGAGCATCTACACCATTGCGGTGCAGGCTGCCGGGGGCCAGGATCGTGGAGTGGGCGTTGGAGTTGTCCAGCTTTGGCCTCAAGTTTGAAAGCACTTCGACGATCCAGAGCAGGGCCTTGGCGGAGTTCATTGCAGAATGGACCCCAACGCCAGACGAAGAAGTTCAAGAAACAACTCTCCCCGGCAAGGAAATCGATCAGCAATGGGTTATGTACTTTGACGGGGCTTTCTCGCTGCAAGGCGCCGGTGCTGGCGTGCTGCTTGTCGCACCCACCGGAGAGCACCTCAAGTACGTAGTCCAAATGCACTTTCCCCGGGAGAGTTCGACCAACAACACTGCAGAATACGAGGGTTTGCTTGCCGGTCTCAGGATCGCGGCGGACCTTGGTATTAAAAAGCTCGTCATCAAAGGCGATTCACAACTTGTCGTCAGGCAAGTTAACAAGAGTTATCAAAGTCCATTGATGCAGGCCTACGTAGATGAAGTGAGGAAATTGGAAGAGCGCTTTGACGGTCTGCAAATGGAGCACGTTCCTCGTGTCGAGAACAATATTGCTGATGACCTGTCAAAGCGTGCCGCCCTCAAGTTGCATGTGGAACCAGGAACTTTTGTGCTCCAATTGACTCAACCATCCGTGGCGCCATCGATGCGGCAAGAAAAGAGAAGAAAGTTGAACTCTGGCCAGTACTTCCCGGCAGAGCTCCCCGGGGCCGCCGGCAAGGAAGTTGCCGGGATCGACATGCCTGCCGGGGAACAACAAGCTCCGGCAGGGCCTCAGGCCCTTGCTGTCGAGACGAACATTTCCCCGGCAGAGGAGATGCCTTTAGTCCTAGCTGTCGAGCCTCAGGCTCCAGCATGGGCGCAATACATTGTCCATTTCCTTCAGACAGGTGAACTCCCTGAGGAGCAGGAAGAAGCAGAGAGAGTAGCCCGTCGGTCTGTTATGTACAAGTTCGTCGATGACGTCCTGTACAGAAAGAGGCCGAACGGTGTGAAATTGAAGTGCATTCCTCGGGAGGATGGGCTAGAGCTGTTGGCGGAGATACATGGAGGCATATGTGGTTCTCACATAGGGTCAAGAGCGCTTGCCGGGAAAGCATTCCGGCAAGGTTTCTTTTGGCCCACCGCTCTCCAGGATGCGACTGCACTAGTAACCAAGTGTGAAACGTGCCAGTTTCATTCGAAGAAATCACATCAGCCAGCTCAAGCTCTTCAGACAATCCCTCTCTCCTGGCCATTTTCGGTCCGGGGGCTCGACATACTGGGCCCTTTCCCCCGTGCTACCGGGGGCTTTGAGTACTTGTACGTTGCTATCGACAAGTTCACAAAGTGGCCGGAGGTGGAAGCAGTGAGGAAGGTGACAACGCAATCAGCTGTCAAGTTCTTCAAGGGAATTGTTTGCCGTTTCGGTGTGCCCAATAGGATCATCACCGACAACGGCACGCAGTTCACAAGTCGCACCTTCATGCAGTACGTCCAAGACCTTGGCGGCAAGATTTGTTTTGCCTCTGTTGCTCACCCGAGGAGCAACGGCCAAGCGGAGAGGGCTAATGCTGAAGTGTTGCGCGGTCTCAGGACCAGAACTTTTGACAGGCTAAAAAAGTGCGGAAGACGCTGGATTGATGAGTTGTCGGCGGTTCTTTGGTCAATCAGAACGACACCAAATCGAGCCACCGGCCAGACGCCTTTCGCTCTGGTCTACGGGGCGGAAGCAGTTCTCCCCACGGAGCTCATATACGGATCTCCTCGAGTGCTCGCTTATGATGAGCTCGAGCAAGAGCAACTGCGGCAAGATGACGCTGTGCTCCTTGAGGAGAATCGTCTTCAGGCTGCTGTGCGAGCTGCACGCTACCAGCAAGCTTTGCGCCGCTACCATAGCCGCAAAGTTCATGCCCGAAGCCTTGAGGAAGGCGACCTTGTTCTTCGACGGATTCAGTCCGCCAAGAATTCAAACAAGTTGACGCCAAAGTGGGAAGGCCCTTATCGGGTAGTACGAGTCACCAGGCCCGGCGCTATCCGCCTGGAGACCGAAGATGGCGTTCCAGTGAGCAATTCCTGGAATATCGAACATCTTCGCAAGTTCTATCCATAAGGCGTGGTTGCCGGGGGCTCCAGGCAACCACCCTTTTGTACAAGTCTTGCCGGCAAGGCATGTGATCCTTTGTACAAAGCCAGGCACAGACCCTGAGCATAGATGAATAAACTTAAGTGTTGTACATTCCCTTATGGATTCCCATGTTCATGTTTATATATATATATGCATGTTTGTCTAAGATGTTGTATGACACCTAATCCCGGTAAGTTCTAACGAACCGCCAAGGTTTCATGTCTTTATTTTCTCTTCTTTCTTTTTCCCAAAAGACAGAAGGATTCCTCACGTGCACATTTGCCAGGGGGGAAGGGAGATATGAGTACCAGTTGGCGACGTTCGGAATCGACGCTTGCCGGAGGAAGGACAGTGATAAAGAGCTAAGTCCTAAAAACTCAGAGCAAGTTTCTCTTTTATTACAAAGTTATTTCCTTGGACGATTCCGACTCTTGTATGGAAAATCTACACGCGAAGGAACCCTTGTTGTAATCGGTCTCGTCCTTATTTTGTTTCGAGCCCGCTCAGCGATTTGAGTGGCTGCACTAAGAACACCAAGGAGTCTTGCCGGCCGCTGCGCCTCCAGCAGGCTGCTGAAGTCCCGCACCCAGTGCTCACGGCAGGTTGCGCGCCGGCAAGTTTTTCAATAAGCGTAGGATGGACTCCATACATAAAGGAATCAGACAAGGAAAATAGCAAGCATGAACCTAAACATAGGCAAATTGTATTACATCCATAAGTTGCCGCGATTCTAACTTGAGACTTAATTGTCTTTTACATGCGATGACGACGGCAAGAATAAAAGGGAAGCACTCAATCCCTGCGCTGGCCTTCGATCCTTTTGATGGAGTCCACCTTCTCGAGGATAGGCGCGATGCACTCTTCAAGCACCTTAACATTTGCATCTTTTGGCAGATGGCCGAGTGCGTTGGAGAGGTCGATGTCGGGATTGCTGTGCACCACCTTGATGAGCACCTTGCGGAGGACGGCCCGGCAAAGCCGGCGGGTCTCGTTGGCCAGTTGGGTCGCTCGGCTAGACTGGAGCGCCCTCAACGCGTTGATGATGCTTTCAAAGAACATCGTCAACTTGGCACTTGGAGATATTCTTTCCTCGGAAGAATACTTGAAGTTCGACAGGCCCATGGTTGACAGTTCTGCGGTAAGCTTCTCTGCGGTGGCGATGAGGCGTCCAGTCCAGATCTCCACTCCCTTCTCGTACTCGGTTTGGGCGGCGGCGGCACCCTTGAGCAGGTTCCTCTCTCCTTGGAGATCCTTGAGTAGAGCCTTCTCACGAGCCCTGCCGGTCTTGAGAGACTTCTGCAGCATGGACAGCTTCAGCTCCAGAACCGCAATATTATCAGCCGCAGAGGAGAGCTGCTTGGTCTTGTCGGACAGGGCAACTTGCATCTCCGTCAAGGAGTGGAGGGTTTTTTCCCTATCCCCCTTGAGCGTCGAGAGCTCCTTGCCGTGCTCTTCGAGATCTGTTTCCAGCCTCTTCACTTTGTCGCTCAGCTCGTTCTTGGCGGCCTCTGCAGCTTCAGCAGCATCGACGGCCTCCTTGAGCTTGCCGGCGTGACTTGCAGTCAGAGCTTCGAGCGCCTCCTTATGTTTTTGCTCCAGCTCCTGGGTCCGCCGCGCGACAAGATTCTCGATATCCTCATCCTTGCTACGAAGCTTGGCGGCGAGCGCCTGCTCACGTGCGGTGAGATCTTCTTCGTGAGCATCAAGAGCAACGCGGCGCCCCGTCAGGAGAGCATCTTCGGCAGCAATCCTTTGAACAGCTTCATCATGTGCCTTCTCCATATCGGATTGCTTCAGGAGGATCTCATTCCACTGCTGGCTCACTTGTTCCCGACCGGCAACCAACTCTTGGAGGGCCTCGGCGTGCCAGATCCGTATTTGTGCGACGCGCCTTTGAAAATCCTCTTCGGCCGCCTCGACAACTGCCATTCTGGAGTCCGCCTTCTCTTTTCGGGCGTGATAGAGAGCCTGGAGTTTGCGGAAATTCTCGCCCATGGCCTGAAGGAGCTGATCCTCTTCAGATTTGCCGCTGCTAGTGCTGGGGTCGTCAATGACTTCGAGCCCGGCAGCAGCAATGATTTCCTCAAAAATTTCTTCTTCGGCTGGTACCTCAGTGCTTGCCGTCCCCGGCAAGTTGACGAACAGGTTCTCGCCAACCTTGAGGTACTTGCTGGATGAGGGGCCCTCAGATGTTGATGGCTGGTCTTCAGTGGCCGCCTCACCAGTGGCAGGGGGCTCTGTGGTCGGTGCAGCGCCTGGCGCTCCTGCGGCAGGAATGCTGTCAGTGCGGTCCTCAGCCTCCCTGTCGCCCCCTTCAGCAGGTTCTTCGGTGGTTTCCTCTTGTGCTGTCTTGGCGGCCTCCCCGTCAAGAGCACCACCAGCCTCGGCAACGTCATCCTTGGTGGCCTCGCTAGCAGCGATCCTGTCTGCTTCGGCGGCGGCATCCCTGGCGGCCTCCTCGATGACGACGTCGACGTCCATGTGTTCCATCACAGCAGGGAACTCTGAAGGGCGAAGGAGGAAGACCGAATAAGATCGAGGTTGAAGTTTGAAGTGACTAAAGACAGAGAGATAAGAGAAATAGAATAACAAGCACTCTGAGGCGATCGAGTACCTGCGTCGAGCTATCGGGAGGTGGCTTCACCTCTCCCTGCAGCTCCGGTTGCCGGGGACGGGTTGCCGGAGTCCGTGCTTGCCGGCTCCTCCTCAATCAGGACGGGCTCGTCGGCAGGATCTCTTGCCGGGGATGTGCTTGTGGGCGGAGCAGTCGATGAAGGAGGCACAATGGGGATGTCTTCTCCTTGTTGCCATTCTTCTCCTGCGAACCCAAAGATATCAGCGGCAAGAATGAAAGCCTCGGCACCAGTCAGCGGAAAAAGGACAATGAACTTACGCTGGGGGCTGTGTTGGGGGCTGTGCTGGGGGCTGCGTTGGGGACTGGACTCCGGGCTGACAATGACAGTTTCTGGCACGCTCGTGGAGCCTGCCGGAGGATCGTCACCTGTAGAAGTCCTTGACCTCTTCGCCATCCTCTCCAGCAAGGTTTCTGTGTCACTGCAGAAACAACACAAACAAGTCAGTAAGATTGATGCAAAATTGGAAGGTAAAAGCTGTGGCAAAGTACTCACTCTTCTTCTTCTCGCTCTGGACTAAAGCCGGAGATGTCGAAGTCGACCTCCGTTGCGATGTCTGAGTGGGGAGGCGGAGGGGGAGTCTTAGGCCGCTTGGCTGTGGCAGGCGCCGGGGCAGCTTTCGGTGCGGTAGTACGAGACCCTCCTGCCGCCCCAGCAGTGGCCGCTGGTGTGGGTCTCGCGCGCCGCGCAGGCTGTTGACGAGCCCCCTGCCGCAGTCCAGTCTTCCCGGCCACTTTCTTGCCGGGGGCTTCGCCGCTCGAAGAAGGCTGGCTTGCCGGGATGCCTGATGCAGCCTTCCGAAGAACACGCTTTGTCTTCTTCGGGGGTGGGGGCTCTTCTCGCGTCTCTTCTTCGGCCGTGTCTTCGCCGGACGAGCTCTCAGCGGCTGCGCTGCCTTCTTCCCCGGCAACCTTGTCCTCCTCGGCAGGCTTTGCCTCCACTACCACCTCTGCGTCGCTGGCTTCCCACTCTGTGAAGCCGACGCTGCCGGCCTCCGCGGCAAGATTTGCCTCCTCCACTCTAGTAGCAATATAAGCTACTTCTTGATCAGTAGTGGCTCGGATGAAATCTGACTCCTTCTGGACAGGCTTCTCCGTCAAGTTATCAAAAAACTTCTGCGCTTCCTCCTCGCTTGGCTCGGCCCAGGTCGGGTCAAGGCTGTGAGCATTGAACATCGGCATGAAGGCAATGATTGACCCCAAGGCAGAATTGTTGCACAAGGGGACAATCCTTGCCGGCAGCCCGTGCTTGTCTTCGCGCTGGAATAATTTTTGACGGAGAGCGCCAAGCTGCATAGCGGTCAGGTTGTTGTTCAGCCCGGGGCGCAATCTCATGACATCTGCCGCGTTCTTGTATTCCCAAGCTGGCCTTCCCCTATTCTGCAGAGGGGCGATGCGGCGGCGGAGAAAGTCGAAGCCGATCATCTCCATCGTCAGTCCGGCAGCCTTTAGGCGAAGGATTCTGGTAGTGGCGATTGTGAGCTTCTCGTCCTCCGCTGCGGGGTCGCTCCAATCCTTGCCGCGGACCACCTTCTGTTGCCAGGGTTGACAAAATGGATGGGGATCTGCTTCCTGGATCCAGCACCATTCAGCCCGCCACTCGTCCCACTTTTCGCGGTAAACTCCCTCTGGGTATATTTCCTTATTCCAAGCCCTTGGGATCCAGGCAATAGAACCAGAGAGGGCCTCTCCTTTTTGGATGCGAGGAAAGAAATAATGGCGAAAAATAGCAGAATTGGGAGTCACGCCGACAAAGTTTTCGCAGAGATGGGCAAAGATAGACATACAAAGTACTGCATTCGGCGTGAAATCGAGAAGGCGGAAGCCGTATGTGTACATGATATCATTGAAGAAGTCGAAAAAGGGGGGACAGAGCCCGCAATAGAAATATGCAGTGAAGAAAGGGTATCTGTCCGATCCGCCTTCAGAACAAGCACCTGGGATTACGCGTGTGGCGGGATGGGCTTGCGTCCCCTTCGCCCACATGCATTGGTATCGCCCCTTCAGAGCTTCGGCATCGAGCGTTAGAGGGAAGACGACGAGCCTCTTCCGCATCTTCACCAGTTCGCTCTCCGGAACGTCGGCTTTCGCCTCCTTGCCCTTGCCCTTGCTAGCCTTGGGCGCCATGGCGACGATGAGAGTGAAAGCTGGGGATGGAGCGAACACGGAAGCAGCAGGCGGAAGAGGAAAAGGCTTCACTCTGAGCTCGAGAGAAGGAGGGCGATGGCGATGGCCAGATTGAGAAGAAGAGGGGGGTAAATAGGTTCGTGCCTCTGCGACTTCTCCTTTTTTATGGGGAAGGAGCGGGGGCCGCCTCTTTTATTCCCCAATGTGAATGCGCCTCTATAGGCGTGAGGCAGTTGCAGCCTTTTTGGCACGCTTCCCACGTCGTGCGCTCCGTGCGCGTAGTGGGGGGCACAGTAAAACGAGATATTTACGAGAGGTTAATTCCCTGCCACGCGTGCCCGTGCACTGTTTGGGCCTAGCCCAACAATGCCTCGCACTCGTGTATGGCCTAGGCTCGGGGGCTCCAGTCGGTGTACTAAGTATTGGGCCACTAGTACCCCGTACTTGTGCACGGGCAGTTGTAGCCATCCCCGCGGCAAGGCTTGCCGGGAACAGCTCGAGGTCGATTCGGGCCACCAAGGAAATCATCGAGTCAGAGATCTGAGGATCAACGGACAAGCGAAGCTAGAATCCGAAGGCCAGCTTCCCCGGCAAGATCCTTGCCGGGATGGCTTGTGGAGCCCGGCAAGGCTTGGCGCCCGGCAAGGCTTGACGCCCGGCAAGGCTTGGCGCCCGGCAAGATTCGGCGCCTGGCGAGATTTTGCCACTGTGCCACCGCTTTGGCACAGTAACAAGTCTGATATTCTGGGTCCTTCTCTGGATGCGTGGCAACGCGCCAGTGGAGGAGAGCTTAAGCGGTGCTGATGGGATGGCCCCTTTTTCCATCCCCAAGAAAGTGAGGACACCTAAGCGGACACCTCACGGTGCATTAAATGCGCTTCTCCTAATCCGTCAGGGGTTAGGTATGATACCCTGTAGCGACTTTACACCTCAATGTATGTACATTTTGCCACTGTGGAGACCCCTTTGAGCATATAAAAGGAGGCCCAAGGCAACTGCTACAGAGGAGGAGAACTTCTGGCCCATTCTGCATGCGTAGCTGCTCTTTGAACGTACTGTTCATTGCGAGCGCTCCTGAAGATTGGGCTCAAGAACGTCAATAAGAACACAAAGCAGGAGTAGGGTTTTACGCTGATCAGCGGCCCGAACCTGGGTAAAAACCTCACGCGTCGATCTCTTGTTCTGCTCTTTGCGTATACCTCTCCCCCCGCCGAATCGTAAAGGGGTCTCTCGGGATCCCATAGGTGTCGTGCCCCGACAATGATGGTAGCAACTACATGGACTGGGTCCGTAACTTGAGGATTATCCTCATTGCTGCACAGCAGAATTATGTCCTTCATGCACCGCTATGTGAAAGGCCTGGTGCAGGAGCAGATGCTGATGTTATGAACATCTGGCAAGCTCGATCTGATGACTATTCGATAGTTCAGTGTGCCATGCTTTACGGCTTAGAATCGGGACTTCAAAGACGTTTTGAACGTCATGGAGCATATGAGATGTTCCAGGAATTGAAGTTAATATTTCGAGCAAATGCCCGAGTTGAGAGATATGAAGTCTCCAACAAGTTCTATAGCTGCAAAATGGAGGAGAACAGTTCTGTTAGTGAACACATACTCAGAATGTCTGGGTACCATAACCACTTGACTCAGCTGGGAGTTAATCTTCCGGATGATAGTGTTATTGACAGAGTTCTTCAATCACTGCCACCAAGCTATAAAGGCTTCGTGATGAACTATAATATGCAAGGGATGGAAAAAACAATTCCCGAGCTCTTCGCGATGCTAAAGGCTGCGGAGGTAGAAATCAAGAAGGAGCATCAAGTGTTGATGGTTAACAAGACCACTAGTTTCAAGAAAAAGGGCAAAGGGAAGAAGGGGAACTTCAAGAAGAATAGCAAGCAAGTTGCTACTCCCGGGAAGAAGCCCAAGTCTGGACGTAAGCCTGAAACAGAGTGCTTCTACTGCAAAGGGACTGGTCACTGGAAGCGGAACTGCCCCAAGTATTTGGCGGATAAGAAGGATGGCAAAGTGAACAAAGGTATATTTGATATACATGTTATTGATGTGTACCTTACTAATGCTCGTAGTAGTACCTGGGTATTTGATACCGGTTCGGTTGCTCATATTTGTAACTCGAAACAGGGACTACGGATTAAACGAAGATTGGCTAAGGACGAGGTGACGATGCGCATCGGGAATGGTTCCAAGGTCGATGTGATCGCCGTCGGCACACTACCTCTACATCTACCTTCGGGATTAGTTTTAGACCTGAATAATTGTCATTTGGTGCCAGCGTTGAGCATGAACATTATATCTGGATCTTGTTTGATGCGAGACGGTTATTCATTTAAATCAGAGAATAATGGTTGTTCTATTTATATGAGTAATATCTTTTATGGTCATGCACCCTTGAGGAGTGGTCTATTTTTGTTGAATCTCGATTGTAGTGATACACATATTCATAATATCGAAGCCAAAAGATGCAAAGTTAATAATGATAGTGCAACTTATTTGTGGCATTGCCGTTTGGGTCATATTGGTGTAAAGCGCATGAAGAAACTCCATGCTGATGGGCTTTTGGAATGACTGTGGTTTGGCAAGAAACCTAAGCTGTCGTTCCTTAAAATTTGGGGCTGCGATGCTTATGTGAAAAAGCTTCAACCTGATAAGCTCGAACCCAAATCGGAGAAATGCGTCTTCATAGGATACCCAAAGGAGACTGTTGGGTACACCTTCTATCACAGATCTGAAGGCGAGATATTCGTTGCTAAGAATGGATCCTTTCTAGAGAAGGAGTTTCTCTCGAAAGAAGTGAGTGGGAGGAAAGTAGAACTTGATGAGGTAATTGTACCTTCTCCCGAATTGGAAAATAATTCATCACAGAAATTAGTTCCAGTGATGCCTACACCAATTAGTGAGGAAGTTAATGATGATGATCATGAAACTTCGGATCAAGTTGCTACCGAACCTCGTAGGTCAACCAGAGTACGTTCCGCACCAGAGTGGTACGGTAATCCTGTTCTGGAAGTCATGTTACTAGACCATGACGAACCTACGAACTATGAGGAAGCGATGATGAGCCCAGATTCCGCGAAATGGCTTGAGGCCATGAAATCTGAGATGGGATCCATGTATGAGAACAAAGTGTGGACTTTGGTTGACTTGCCCGATGATCGGCAAGCCATTGAGAATAAATGAATCTTCAAGAAGAAGACTGACGCTGACGGTAATGTTACTGTCTACAAAGCTCGACTTGTTGCGAAAGGTTTTCGACAAGTTCAAGGAGTTGACTACGATGAGACCTTCTCACCCGTAGCGATGCTTAAGTCTGTCCGAATCATGTTAGCAATTGCCGCATTTTATGATTATGAAATCTGGCAAATGGATGTCAAAACTGCATTCCTTAATGGATTTCTCAAAGAAGAGTTGTATATGATGCAACCAGAAGGTTTTGTCGATCCTAAGGGTGCTAACAAAGTGTGCAAGCTCCAGCGATCCATTTATGGACTGGTGCAAGCCTCTCGGAGTTGGAATATACGCTTTGATAGTGTGATCAAAGCATATGGTTTTATACAGACTTTTGGAGAAGCCTGTATTTACAAGAAAGTGAGTGGGAGCTCTGTAGCATTTCTGATATTATATGTGGATGACATATTGTTGATTGGAAATGATACGGAATTTCTGGATAGCATAAAAGGATACTTGAATAAGAATGTTTCAATGAAAGACCTCGGTGAAGCTGCTTATATATTGGGCATCAAGATCTATAGGGATAGATCGAGACACTTAATAGGACTTTCACAAAGCACATACCTTGATAAAGTTTTGCAGAAGTTCAAAATGGATCAGTCAAAGAAAGGGTTCTTGCCTGTGTTGCAAGGTGTGAAGTTGAGTAAGACTCAATGCCCGACCACTGCAGAAGATAGAGAGAAAATGAAAGTAATTCCCTATGCCTCAGCCATAGGTTATGTCATGTATGCTATGCTGTGTACTAGACCTGATGTGTGCCTTGCTATAAGTTTAGCAGGAAGGTACCAAAGTAATCCAGGAGTGGATCACTGGACAGCGGTCAAGAACATCCTAAAATACCTGAAAAGGACTAAGGATATGTTTCTCGTTTATGGAGGTGACAAAGAGCTTGTCGTAAATGGTTACGTTGATGCAAGCTTTGACACTGATCCAGATGACTCTAAGTCACAAACCGGATACGTATTTATATTGAATGGTGGAGCTGTCAGTTGGTGCAGTTCCAAGCAGAGCGTCGTGGCGGGATCTACGTGTGAAGCGGAATACATAGCTGCTTCGGAAGCAGCAAATGAAGGAGTCTGGATGAAGGAGTTCATATCCGATCTAGGTGTAATACCTAGTGCATCGGGTCCAATGAAAATATTTTGTGATAATACTGGAGCAATTGCCTTGGCGAAGGAATCCAGATTTCACAAGAGAACCAAACACATCAAAAGACGCTTCAACTCCATCCGCGATCAAGTCAAGGAGGGAGACATAGAGATTTGCAAAATACATACGGATCTGAATATTGCAGACCCGTTGACTAAGCCTCTTCCACGAGCAAAACATGATCAACACCAAGACTCCATGGGTGTTAGAATCATTACTATGTAAGCTAGATTATTGACTCTAGTGCAAGTGGGAGACTGAAGGAAATATGCCCTAGAGGCAATAATAAAGTTGTTATTTATATTTCCTTATATCATGATAAATGTTTATTATTCATGCTAGAATTGTATTAACCGGAAACTTGATACATGTGTGAATACATAGACAAAACACAGTGTCCCTAGTATGCCTCTACTTGACTAGCTCGTTAATCAAAGATGGTTAAGTTTCCTGACCATAGACATGTGTTGTCATTTGATAAACGGGATCACATCATTAGGATAATGATGGGATGGACAAGACCCATCTGTTAGCTTAGCATAATGATCGTTAAGTTTTATGGCTATTGCTTTCTTCATGACTTATACATATTCCTCTGACTATGAGATTATGCAACTCCCGAATACCGGAGGAACACCTTGTGTGCTATCAAACGTCACAACGTAACTGGGTGATTATAAAGATGCTCTACAGGTGTCTCTGAAGGTGTTTGTTGGGTTGGCCTAGATCGAGAATAGGATTTGTCACTCCGAGTATCGGAGAGGTATCTCTGGGCCCTCTCGGTGATGCACATCATATGAAGCCTTGCAAGCAATGTGACTAATGAGTTAGTTGCGGGATGATGCATTACGGAACGAGTAAAGAGACTTGCCGGTAACGAGATTGAACTAGGTATGAAGATACCGACGATCGAATCTCTGGCAAGTAACATACCGATGACAAAGGGAATGACGTATGTTGTTGTGCGGTTTGACCGATAAAGATCTTCGTAGAATATGTAGGAGCCAATATGAGCATCCAGGTTCCGCTATTGGTTATTGACTGGAGATGTGTCTCGGTCATGTCTACATAGTTCTCGAACCCGTAGGGTCCGCACGCTTAACGTTCGATGACGATTTGTATTATGAGTTATGTGATTTGATGACCGAAGTTTGTTCGGAGTCCCGGATGAGATCACAGACATAACGAGGAGTCTCGAAATGGTCGAGACATAAAGAATGATATATTGGACGATATTATTCGGACACCGGATGAGTTCCGAGAGGTACCGAGTAATTATCAGAGTGCCGGAAGGGTTACCGGAACCCCCCGGGGAAGTAATGGGCCAACATGGGCCTTAGGGGAGAGAGAGGGCAGGCCACGAGGAGGTGACGCCCCCCCCCCTTGGGGAGTCCGAATAGGACTAGGGGAGGGGGCGCGGCCCCCTTTCCCTCTCCCTCTCCCTCTCCCTTCCTTCTTCCCCCTTCCACCAAGTGGAATCCTACTAGGACTTGGAGTCCTAGTAGGACTCCTCCCTCTTGGCGCGCCCTACAGGGGCCGGCCGGCCTACCCCTCTCCTCCTTTATATACGGAGGCAGGGGGCACCCTAGAACACAACAAGATCAATTGTCTTAGCCATGTGCGGTGCCCCCCTCCACAGTTTAAAACCTCGGTCATATCGTCGTAGTGCTTAGGTGAAGCCTTGCGCCGGTAAATTCATCATCACCGTCGCCACGCCGTCGTGCTGACGGAACTCTCCCTCGTCCTCAAATGGATCAAGAGCTCAAGGGACGTCATCGAGCTGAACGTGTGCAGAACTCGGAGGTGCCGTACGTTCGGTGCTTGATCGTTTGGATCGCGAAGACGTTCGACTACATCAACCGCGTTAAGCTAACGCTTCCGCTTTCGGTCTACGAGGGTACGTGGACACACTCTCCCCCTCTCGTTGCTATGCATCTCCTAGATAGATCTTGCGTGAGCATAGGAAATTTTTGAAATTGCATGCTACGTTCCCCAACAGTGGCATCCGAGTAGGTCTATGCGTAGATGATATGCACGAGTAGAACACAAAGAGTTGTGGGCGATAATAGTCATACTGCTTACCACCAACGTCTTACTTTGATTCGGCGGTATTGTTGGATGAAGCGGCCCGGACCGACATTACATGACCGCGTTCATGAGACTGATTCTACCGACGTGCTTTGCACACAGGTGGCTAGCGGGTGTCTGTTTCTCCAACTTTAGTTGAATCGAGTTTGACTACGGCCGGTCCTTATTGAAGGTTAAAACAGCACACTTGACGAAAAATCGTTGTGGTTTCGATGCGTAGGTAAGAACGGTTCTTGCTATAAGCCCGTAGCAGCAACGTAAAACTTGCAACAACAAAGTAGAGGACGTCTAACTTGTTTTTGCAGGGCATGCTGTGATGTGACATGGTCAAGACATGATGTGATACACGATATTGTATGAGATGATCATGTTTTGTAAAAGTTATCGGCAACTGGCAGGAGCCTTATGGTTGTCGCTTTATTGTATGAAATGCAATCGCCATGTAATTGCTTTACTTTATCACTATGCGGTAGCGATAGTCGTAGAAGCAATAGTTGGCGAGACGACAATGACGCTACGATGGAGATCAAGGTGTCAAGCCGGTGACGATGGAGATCATGATGGTGCTTTGGAGATGGAGATCAAAGGCACAAGATGATGACGGCCATATCATGTCACATATTTTTGATTGCATGTGATGTTTATCTTTTATGCATCTTATTTTTCTTAGTTCGGTGGTAGCATTATAAGATGATCCCTCACTAAATTTCAAGGCATAAGTGTTCTCCCTGAGTATGCACCGTTGCGACAGTTCGTCGTGCCGAGACACCACGTGATGATCGGGTGTGATAAGCTCTACGTTCACATACAACGGGTGCAAGCCAGTTTTGCACGTGCAGAATACTCGGGTTAAACTTGATGAGCCTAGCATATGCAGATATGGCCTCGGAACACTGAGACCGAAAGGTCGAACGTGAATCATATAGTAGATATGATCAACATAGAGATGTTCACCATTGAAAACTACTCCATCTCACGTGATGATCGGACATGGTTTAGTTGATATGGATCACGTGATCATTTAGATGACTAGAGGGATGTCTATCTAAGTGGGAGTTCTTAAGTAATATGATTAATTGAACTTTAATTTATCATGAACTTAGTACCTGATAGTTTTTTGCATATCTATGTTGTTGTAGATCAATGGCCCGTGCTACCGTTCCCTTGAATTTTAATGCGTTCCTAGAGAAAGCTAAGTTGAAAGATGATGGTAGCAACTACACGGACTGGGTCCGTAACTTGAGGATTATCCTCATTGCTGCATAGAAGAATTATGTCCTTGATGCACCGCTATGTGAAAGGCCTGCTGCAGGAGCAGATGCTGATGTAATGAACATCTGGCAAGCTTGATCTGATGACTACTCGATAGTTCAGTGTGCCATGCTTTACGGCTTAGAATCGGGACTTCAAAGATGTTTTGAACGTCATGGAGCATATGAGATGTTCCAGGAATTGAAGTTAATATTTCGAGCAAATGCCCGAGTTGAGAGATATGAAGTCTCCAACAAGTTCTATAGCTGCAAAATGGAGGAGAACAGTTCTGTTAGTGAACACATACTCAGAATGTCTGGGTACCATAACCACTTGACTCAGCTGGGAGTTAATCTTCCGGATGATAGTGTTATTGACAGAGTTCTTCAATCACTGCTACCAAGCTATAAAGGCTTCGTGATGAACTATAATATGCAAGGGATGGCAAAAACAATTCCCGAGCTCTTCGCGATGCTAAAGGTTGCGGAGGTAGAAATCAAGAAGAAGCATCAAGTGTTGATGGTTAACAAGACCACTAGTTTCAAGAAAAAGGGCAAAGGGAAGAAGGGGAACTTCAAGAAGAATAGCAAGCAAGTTGCTACTCCCGGGATGAAGCCCAAGTCTGGACCTAAGCCTGAAACTGAGTGCTTCTACTGCAAAGGGACTGGTCAATGGAAGCGGAACTGCCCCAAGTATTTGGCGGATAAGAAGGATGGCAAAGTGAACAAAGGTATATTTGATATACATGTTATTGATGTGTACCTTACTAATGCTCGTAGTAGTACCTGGGTATTTGATACCGGTTCGGTTGCTCATATTTGTAAGTCGAAACAGGGACTACGGATTAAACAAAGATTGGCTAAGGACGAGGTGACGATGCGCGTCAGGAATGGTTCCAAGGTCGATGTAATCGCCGTCGGCACACTACCTCTACATCTACCTTCGGGATTAGTTTTAGACCTGAATAATTGTTATTTGGTGCCAGCGTTGAGCATGAACATTATATCTGGATCTTGTTTGATACGAGACGGTTATTCATTTAAATCAGAGAATAATGGTTGTTCTATTTATATGAGTAATATCTTTTATGGTCATGCACCCTTGAGGAGTGGTCTATTTTTGTTGAATCTCGATTGTAGTGATACACATATTCATAATATTGAAGCCAAAAGATGCAAAGTTAATAATGATAGTGCAACTTATTTGTGGCACTGCCGTTTAGGTCATATTGGTGTAAAGCGCATGAAGAAACTCCATGCTGATGGGCTTTTGGAATCACTTGATTATGAATCATTTATAATCATCAAAGTTCTAGCACCAAAAATCATCTATATTGCGTGTGCATAGAGGAATACCCAATATGATCTTAGCGTCCATAGGCATAAAGACTTCGCTCACCCTTTGTATGTTCCAAGTAGCCGAGGTTGCATCTATCAATTCTGAGACAAGATGGGGTGGGTTCGCCGAAATACACCCATAAGGTCAAAGCATCTCATTCCTGGGAAGCCAATTATCTGTCCATATGTTGGTGGTTGTGCCGTTTCCAACACGTCTGATCAAACCCTGCTTGAGAACATCACGGCCCTCGATTATGGATCTCCAGATTTGGCTCGGGTGCCCTCCTAGTGAAGCTTGCAAGAAATCATTTGTTGGATAGTATATGCTTTTTAATATCTGGGCGCTTAAGGAATTAGGATCTTGAAGTAGACGCCACGCTTGCTTGGCCAACATGGCCAAGTTGAAAAGCTCAAAGTCTTTGAAGCCAAGACCACCCATGCCCTTGGGTTGTGTCATGGTCTCCTAAGAGACCCAGTGAGGTTTGCGTTTTCCATCCTTCGAGGCCCACCAAAACTTCCGGATTAACATGTTAAGATGCTCGCATAACTCTCTTGGCAGTTTAAAACACGACATAGAATAAACAGGTACATATTGGGCAACTGCTTTAACTAGAACTTCCTTGCCTGCAGTATACATGGTGTTTTCAATCCACCCTTGCACCTTACTCTAGAGTCGATCCTTAAGATATTTAAAAGCCCCATTCTTTGAACTGCCAATGTCAGACGGCATACCCAAGTATTTTTCATTCAAGGTCTCATTTGGCACACTTAGCAGTGTTTTTATCTCCAAGCGTATGCTCTCTGGGACGCCTTTGCTGAAGAAGATTGAGGATTTATTATAGTTGATTCGTTGACCTGAAGCATGGTAGTAAATATCTAGGACTTGGTTCACCTCGGTAGCACCCACACTGTTTGCCTTGAAAAACAGCAGGCTGACATCAGCGAATAGGAGATGGTTTACCGGTGGCGCCGATGGTGCTACCTATAGCCCATGCAAATTGGATGACTCACTTTTGGATTTTTAAGAGGCACGAAAGGCCCTCTGCTGCTATCAAGAACAAGTATGGAGATATCGGGCCCCCTTGTTTGATTCCACGTGATGGCTTGAATTCCTGTAACTTTTTGCCATTGAACAAAACTGAAAAAGAAACTGTGCTAACTAGGCACATGACAATGTCAACCCATTTATCAGAAAACCCCAGCTTGAGCATAATGGCCCGACGATAGGCCCATTCGACCCTGTCGTAGGCTTTCATCATATCAAGTTTCAGCGCACATGATTGATGCTTCTTGGCCCTGTTTCTCTTCATAAAGTGTAAACACTCATACGCAATTATGATATTATCAGTGATCAACCTTCTAGGGACAAAAGCAGACTGTTCCTCAGAAATAATGTCAGGTAACACTACATTCAGACGGTTAGAGATTACCTTTGATGCTATCTTATATACGACATTGCATAAGCTTATGGGGCGGAACTGTGACAAAAGTGTAGGGTTCTTTACCTTTGGAATAAGGACTAGGACAGTTTCATTAATGCACTCGACTGACTCAGAACCATCCACAATCTTTAGAACCACCTTTGTCACATCGTCACCACATACATCCCAGTGACGCTGAAAAAAATGTGTTGGAAATCCGTCAGGACCAGGTGCCTTGACTGGGAACATCTGGAATAGGGCTCTCTTGACCTCCTTTGCACTATAGGGAGCATTGAGGGAATCATTCATTGTTTGCGTCACTTTAGTGGGAACCGTGTCAAGAACTTGCTCCATATTAAGCACACCTTCTGATGTATAGAGTTCTTTATAAAAAGAGGTGGTCAGATCCTCCATCTCAACTGTACTATCTGTCATCTGGCCATCGGGTCTCTGTAGCTGTTTTATCTGGTTTTTCCTCCTCCTTCTACTAGCTCTTAGGTGGAAAAAATACGCATTTTTGTCCCCATGCATAAGCCACTCCAATCTAGCCCGTTGTTGCCACAGTATTTCTTCTCTATGATACAGTTCCACCAGGCGATCACAAATTTTAGTTTCAGCATGTGATGGGCCAGCTCTACTAGGGACGAGGCGGAACTCCTGTAGCAGATTTTTGAGGTGAGCGATCTCTTGTCGTATGTTGCCGAAGTGTGTCCATTCCCAGGTGCTCAAGTCTCCCGCCAAAGTTTGGAGCTTCCCTTGTAATGATTGCACAAAATCTCCATTACCCTTCTCCCATCCCGAGGACAGAACCGCAGCCAGCGATTCCTCGCGCTCCCAGGCTAGCTCATATTTAAAAGGGTGTGGGCCTCTCCTGCATGCATGCACGTCACGCAGTGTGAGCAAAATCGGTACATGATCTGATGAAGCCGCTACCTTGTGCTCTAGTGTTGTCGATGGGAAAGCAACGGTCCAGGCCGGGTTTGCCACTGCCCAATCCAGACGAACTCTAGTGAAGGTACCGACGGCCACTTTTTTCTCAAAAGTCCAGTCTATCCCTTTATATCCGATGTCCGACAAGCGACATGTATCAAGAGCGTCTCGGAATCCATCCATCTGAGCCTGGCTCCTATTACCAACTCTGTCGTGTTCATGCCCGTGGAGCACTTCGTTAAAATCACCCAGAACAACCCATGGCAGGTTGCTAGCTCCAACGATACCTCGTAACATGTTCGACGTTTTGTAGCGTTCGTTTACTTGTGCTACACCGTAGACGAAGGTGACTCTAGTTTGTATATCAACAAGCTCACCAACCATAACATCAATGTGATACTTCGAGTACCCCAAAATTTCAAGCTTTATTTCTTCATTCCAAAAAATTCCAAGACCTCCACTCCTACCGGAGCTACTAACAGCAAAACTTTTATTGTATCCTAAAGCTACAGTCATATCCTCCACTCTGGAGCCCTCGATTTGAGTTTCCACGATACAAAGAATCGAGGGGCAAGTTGCCTCGCTAGATCGCGAAGCTCTCGGACTGTCGCGGGTTTGCCAGCCCCACGACAGTTACAGCATAAGTAACTTATTGCGCTAGGCGCGACTCCACCAGGGAGCCCGCCAAACGCACATCAGAAGAATTGTTGTTGACTGTAGACTTCAGATTTCCCTTTTCAAACATCATCACAGTTGCCTTGGTTCTTGCTTAGAGGAAGGACTCGGAGGTACCACCGGTGGGGGTAAAGCTAGAAGCTCTTAACTCGTGTTGTTTTTTGTTGCATGCTCCGGTATTATAGGCGCGCCCATGTTGACTTGTGCAGCTCCATGTTTCCTGTTACCTTCAACCCCACTCAAGTGTGCATCATCTGCTTTGGGGCTCGGATCATCCTGCTCCATCCACTCCGGGCCACCATGCTGGCTTGTACCACGACCAGATCGGCCTCTGCCTCTGCCCCCACCAGACGAGCTTCCAGCTCCAGGGCCACGACCAGGGCCCTTAAACCAATCAGCTCGAAGGTTTTTGAACACTAGAGCCGAAGGAGGGTGGATTCCATTGCCACATTCTTTGTACAGATGCCCTAGCATACCACAGACAGCGCACCAATCGGGCAACCTCTCATACTTGACCCTGAAGATCTCCCTCTTCTTCTTTACCACCAGCGAAACAACGTTCTTAAGAGGCTTTGTGACATCCACTTTGACCCGAACCCTGAAAAATTTACCCTCAAAGTCCTGAGACTTGGGTTCAGCAAAGATAAACTCTCCGACAGTTGCAGCAAGGTATTTGATTAGGCCAAAAAACAGTTCTGGAAGGTCATGAATTTGGATCCACATCTCTATTTTGTTCAAACTTATCGACGATGGTCTGGTGATTCCATCATACGGCTCTACGACGACAGCCTTGCCCTTGAAGGTCCATGGCCCATCTTCCATTACTCTTTCCCAATCACCGAGGCAAGAAAATTGCATGGTGTATAGATTATCCTTAAGTGGTCGGAATTTTACTTCTTGCGCTAAATCCCAGGCGACACGCATGTTGCGGAAGAACCAGTATTGGCTATATGGTTTGTCCATGTGCACACGAGCAATAGCCATCCAGCGAGCAACCTCCTCTGGTATGTCGCCATCCTCTACCACGACATCCACTAGATCATCCTCTTTCAATCCCAACTCCTTCATCATTGCTTCCATCTCGCTCATCGCCGCTTCAGACGCAGACTTCGAGCCCTCCATCAGATCTCTTGCCCGAGAAACAACAGATTCCGCGGGCGGGAGGTTCCCTAGGCCGACCTCCTGTCAACCACGTTGGCCAGCCGCCCGTAGGCGTCGGTGATCGATGGTAGAGAGGCATAGGGGATCGCGATCTCCACGTCGGTGCAGCGCGCCGCCGGGAGGAGAAAAACCCTAACTAGAGGGGAGTACCTGAGGAACGAGTGAACAAGAACCATGCGAACAGGAAAACCAAGCAAATTGCGCCCGTTGATTGGGCCGTCCACGAGCTAACTGCGTCCGTTGATTGGGCCGGCCCACGAGCGTGAGTGCTGTTTGTATGGTGCTGGCGGTGGCCCAATTGCGGCGAAATGAAAAAATGTCCACTGTGGCCCAAAGCCGCCACTGGAATCTATCGCCACGGCGCTCGCCTCAGACTCCAGCGCAGGCCTTCTCGTCTGACCTGCGCGACTTGAAAGAGACACCTCACGATCCTCAAAAAAAAAAAAAAAAAAGAGACACCTTCTCATCGGCTTCTTCGGCTCCGGCGACCGGCGGCGGCCGTCTCAGGTGACCGATCTCTAACCCTCCTCCCTCTGTCCTCACTCAACAGGGATATGTATCTAATCTAATGCTTCTCTTGGGGGAGATGCGACCCACGACCACGATTTAAGTTTGACCATGGATTTCGAAGGAACGATCGATATACCCTCTTCCTCCCCTTACTCCGGCTGTACCCATTAGCCTTCGCCTGGATCGAGTAGGATCGAAGCAAAGGAGAGAGGATGTACGAGAGGTCCGGAACGGCGACAAGGACTCCAGCCCAGTGCGGACCACCGGCGACCTCAAGGGCGCTCTCTCCTGGTCCGTCAAGGTTCCCTTATCCCTAGCCCTGATTCTGCAGCCACCGGCCTGGACCCTCCTCGGCTTTCTGCATCCTCGGCGCGATAATTGTATCATGTGTTCATATCGCACAGGATGCTTATGTCAACAGATAGTGGACAATACTGGGAATTAGAGGCTATAATTTCACCATCTTTTCTTTTTGTGTTTGGCGAGTTGGATGTAGTTCTGTCCACTATTGTTCTATTCAGAGAACATCCATACTGTGGGTGGTAGGCATTCTGAATCGATAAAACGGATTTCTATGTTAGTTCAATGTTCTTGTAGAAGGAATTATTGATTGAGAAGATGGAATTCTGTATGACATTCAAAGCATATTTTATGAATGCTATTAATCTTGGGACATGTTCTTCAATTTGGCATACTGTTGTGTACTCAGTATTGAATACCATTCTCTTTTGTTTTCATTCCTGAGATTCATATGGCGTAAGTTACTCTCTTCCATTGAAAGTTGTGACTCGGTGTATGGTATGAACATTCATATTATTATTAGGATGCCACATATTTTGTTGGTAGAGGAAATTCTCATCGTACAGTGCAAGATACCAAATTAAAGTTTAGTGATAAGTACAATTAAGTCCCAACTCAAGGAGCGTAAGGAGAATTCACATTGTTTCTTCCTAATTTAAAAGCCAACCTAGCAAACTAACAGTTCCTCAGCTGGCTCCAGTTCTAGTTTAGTAGCAGCTCAACATATGAGTCGGAGCAGGGCCAAACACGTCTCTACTTTTGTTTTCCTGCGGAAGCAAACTTGCCCTTACATAGCCTATCAGTTATCAAGTTTCTGTTATAGTCAATGGCGCAAATCACTATAGTTTGGTTTAACTATGTAATGTATGTATGGAGAGGGTTTATTGGCTATGTCCATTGTTGGCGCAGATTATTGGCTATCATGTTTTTGCAGTGGGCTTATTTTTGGTTCTTTAATATTGCATGAACTTCACTCCTTGAGTACAAAAAAATCACCCCGGCAATATCCAAACTGCTGCACAGGATTCTGACTGAGTTTTACTATTGTATTATGCTGATTATGGACGATTTACAGATACACTTTTATGTCTGGTTGTAGGAGCACGGGACAGCAATTAAGTGAGTGAAAACAGGTCGTGCAGAAAAACAGGAAAGCCTGTTATAGTTTCAATGACCTCTTCAAAGCTTCAAGCTTTTTGGAACCATCCTGCTGGCCCCAAAACCAGTTAGTGATATTCATACCCGCCCTTAAGTTTCTAGTTGTTACTTCTGTTTTGGTTGTGAATTGCCAGCTTTATTTTAGATATTGTACATGCCAAGACTCTCTTTAATGATTTTTATTGACATCAGGATAGCTTGCACATGTTCTTTTTATACAGAGGGATACTTACCAGCATTGATTAGGAGTGATAGCCGATTGCCAGACTAGAATTTAGGAGGAGAGGGATGCTGGGAAATTATTTGTTCAGTTAAAAACAGTAACAGAAAAGTAGCAAGCCGGTAGCCAGCTTTGAACAGTTGTCTTTGATCATGTTCTGTTCTGCATTGGTTGTTATAAAGGCCAGTGTTCGCTTATTCTGCCTGTCAATGGACTTTTTGATTTTTCTTTCTCCTTTTAGCTTGTGACCATGTGCAATTTGATTTGTGTTGGGTTTGCCAGGTTTGTGGCACCCCTTAAACCCAGAAGAACTATATGTTACTCTGCTTTTTAGTACTCCCTCCGTCCCAAAATAAGTGACTCAACTTTGTACTAATACAAAGTTGAGTCATTTATTTTGGGACGGAGGGAGTATATGGGACTGGGATGACAACTTTCCTTGTATTCAAAAAGGACTAGGAGAAAAAAAGTGAACGAGAATACAAATTTAAGACAGATTAATGTCATCACAGATAAAACCTGAAAAAAAAAACCTAGAAACGGCAATTTTTCAGACCCCTCCTGCAGACAACCACCGCGCTTCATGGTGCAATTCGCTGATGACCCATTTGATTCTGGTACTAGCCAGTTCCACCTTCTGCTTACTTTCGCTGAGTAGGCATCTACTTTCGCTAAGTAGTGATCTAAACGCTCTTATATTAGTTTACAGAGGGAGTACATGAGAAATTGTACAATGTGTGTGAAAAAATAGACATCAAAACACATGTATGAAAAAAGGGTTAATCATGTACTCCCTCCGTCCCAAAATAAGTGTCTTAACCTTAGTATAACTTTGTACTATCTTGGGACGGAGGAAGTATTTGAAAAATGTTAAGCATGTATATAAAAAGTGTTCCTGAAGTATGCAAAAAATGTAAAATGTGTTTGGGAAAAGTAGACACCAAACATTATATATGAAAAATATTTTAATGATGTATTTGAAAACTATTAAACGTGTATATAAAAAAATGTTCCTGATGTATACAAAAAATGTACAATGTGTACGAAAAATAGACCTCAAAAAATATAAGTTTTCATAAATGCTAATCATGTATATTTAAAAAAATGTAAAACGTGTTTAAAAAATGTTCTTGATATATATACAAAAAATGTACAATCGTTCCCGATATAAATGACCCGGCAATTCTAGAAGCCCTGGTATGTCGGGAGGCTCTCGGTTTAGCTGCGGATCTGGGCATTCAAAACCCGATGATTGTTTCGGATTGCAAAGGTGTGGTGGACGACATTCAAAGAGGTACCGGTGGTTACTATGAGAACATCACAAGAGAGATCCTGTTGAGTTCGAATATGTTTGCTTCTTGCTTTTTTGTTCATCAGAAAAGAGAATATAATTTCGAGACTGATTCTACAGCCAAACCTGCTCTATCATTAGCAGGGGGCGCCATTTATGGCTGCCTGAGTCCTGTGATCCTGTAACTATTCATGTAAACTTGCATTTTGAGTAATAAAGTTCGCATAAAAAAAACCAGATTTTTTTAGCAAAAAAAAAAAAAAACCAGATGTGAACGCTAAAAATAACTGCAGGAGTGGCACGCTAACACTATAAACTTATTTTTATTTGAGTTTAAAGAAAACTTTTTTATTTGGTATGTACAAGGTGCAAAGTAATGATTGATAACATTGATGTACTCCCTCCGTTCCTATTTTTTTTATAGAGATTTCAATGGATTACCACATACGGATGTATATAGACATATTTTAGAGTGTAGGTTTACTCATTTTGCTTTGTATGTAGTCACTTGTTGAAATCTCTAGAAAGACAAATATTTTGGAACGGAGGGAGTAGTTAGGACTTTTTTTAGTTTTCTGCACTTTATATATGCTTTTCTATTTTCCAGAAAATATTCATCACGAACATTAACAAATTCCCCGCAGGTTAAAAAACTGTTCACCATGCATTAAAACATGTTCGCACCATTCAAATAAACCTTTGCATGCTTTAAAAAGAATTATTCATGACATTTTAAAAAAATTGTACCATTCAAGAAAATGTTCACAACATTTAAAAATCACTTATTTAAAAAATTGTTCATAACAATATTGAAAAGTATTCATGCAATGTTAAAATTTTGTTCACACAATTTTTGAAAAATGTGCATGACATGTAGAAGAAGTTCACCATATATCTAAAAAATGTTCAGCGTGTATATAACACTGCATATTTGAAAAAAAGAATCAGACATGTACTTTTTTTGCGAGCGGATAAATCCATTAATTAAGCAGAGGCATTACAAGCGTCATTACAGAGATTGCCAATTTATTCCGAACCCCCACATTGCCATGCGTTGGGTCATTTTTCCCATCTGAGCAAATGTATATTCAACTTGTATCCAAGAAATGTTTAACATGTATCCAAAAAATGTTCAAACTGTATTTGAAAAAAAAATCAATGTATATTTAATACAGAGAGAAGATAAAACAAAAAGGGAAAAAGAAAAAAAACAAAGTAAGAAACCCAAAGAAAACCGAGGGAGAATAAAAGCAGAAAGAAAAAAAATAACAAGATGTTCAGAAAACCACACCAAAATAGTGTAGCGCTAAGTCCGACTCATTCGCTAATATGTGTTTGCAATATTTAATTTGTTCATCATACATATGCGGTGACGAATGCAGGAACAAGTTTGAGGTGTGGCGGCACTTACCTAAAATATGCGGTTCGGCTCAAATATTCAAAGAAGTACCATATAGACTTGGTATATACGCAAAGGTTTAGGCCTCTTTGGTTTGGAGGAATTTTATAGTACTCCCTCTGATCCATATTAATTGTTGCAGCTTTAATACAACGTTATACTAAAACTGCGGCAATTAATATGAATCAAAGAGAGTATAGGATTTCTATAGGGAAAAAAATCCTTTGGAGCCCTTTGGTTCATAGGAATATAATCTTGTTCATATACATGAATTATTCCTATTGTTCATGTTCAGAGTAAAATAAATATTAGCCTAGACTCAATGAAAAAAATCATATGACATGAAAGGACATCTCTTTTCCTATACTACTCACAAGATTTGAGATACATGTCATCTCACTTCCTATGATTTTTCTATTCTCATGATATTCCTATCATATGAATCAAATGAAGCCTTAGATATGGCAACAACCACCGCTTGAAATAAGCGGGCAGCTATCTCAAAAAACAATCAATAACTCAAAGAAAAAAAGATATGGCAACAACCAAACCTTGTCAGATTGCTAGTTCAGCAAATGTACATATAAAAATCATTTGAATATACTGCTCCGCGTGTTGCTGCAGGAACCTTGCTAATAATGTGTAAATAGTTGCTACAAGATCATCTAAAATTAATGGAATGCAAATTAAGCTTAAGACGATAAAAATACTAAGCATATAAATTTTTTAAAAAAAACAGTTAAAAGAATGTCGTTACTAACAAAATGGGAAGGATGAACTACATAGGTATGCTGCAATCCCCCAACACATATATTATCAATCAAATGCAAAAAGAACTTATGACTAATTTGCATGAATTAATGATGTGGTAGCGTTGCATGCATAGAGTAATGCATTTTTTTAATATAATTTATGACTTACTTATGTACATGGCTGCATAACTAGGAAAATTAGGTATTCCCTTCGATCCATATTACTTGTCGCTTTGATACATTGAGCGATAAGTAATATGGATCGGAGGAGTAGTAAGTTTTAGGTATTTAGGAATAGAAAATGTCTGTTATATGCACTCGCATCTGCATGTTTACATATTATTATGAGATTAATATGCTACTGCCATCATCATAATTTATTTATGAATTAAATTGAGCAAAAAATTGCTACTTTATTAAAAAAGTTGCACATGTATCTTCTTTTTTCTTCAGAATTTAGGAGAATGTTTAAAGACGTCATCCGGTGCAGCCGTGCAGGGTGCAGAGGGTGCGAACCCTCCCTTGCAGTGAGCTACAGTACTCGTTGATGCGAGGCGCGAGCTTCCTGTTGACGCGAGGTGCGAGCTTGCCACTGATGCGGCCCATGCGTCGTCGGTCTAGTCTTCCCGTCAATGGTGAAAATGCGATTTTGATTCGGTGGATTTGAAAAGTTCCCCTGGCGATAGTTTCTGGTTCCCGAGGAATTTCGCCCGGCAAAGGGAAAGCAGAAAAGAAGTAAATTCACACACCTGCTTCATATAGTATCTATGGGCTTTCCTAGGACTGACTTCCACCGTGCACTTCCATTAATAGCACGAGGAATAAAACAATATTCGCAGAAAAAGAGAGGCAGAAAACAAGAGCGCGGAAAAAAAGAACGGAACACTAGTCGTTGCGAGCCCGACAGAGCATATATAGACCGAGCTTTCGTTCAGGGCCCAGAGAATTGACAGTTTGACTGATCTCGTCGTCGTTAAGTTTGGTCACCGCGTCGCCGGCCGCGTTGGTTGTTTTGGTTGCTAGCTCTCGTGCGGCACGCAAAGGAGACAAATGAGCGTTCCAGACTTTGGGTAGCTCCTATGCAGTTGCCTACCATGCAACTGCAACTCTTTGACAAGGCCTAGTTTAGTACTACCTCCGTTCTAGTTTATTAGTTTCTTTGAATTTTAGGTTAAACTTTAACTATTAATTTACTAACTATCAAAAAATAAGTTATATACCATAAAACTAGTAGTATCACTTTCGAATGTGAGTCTAACAAATATAAGTTTTGTCATACAACCTATATATTGTTAGTCAAACTTAAGGTCAAAATTTGATACAAAATACGAAGAAGACCAATAAACCCAGGGTAGTATTAGGGTGTGTCTAGTTCTCATCTAGATGAGAGTCAACTCAGACCCAGACACAAAAACGGCCCCTGCATCGCCTAGCCTAGGCGACACGGGCGGCGGCCTACCCTCCCGCCGGCACAGCTCCTTCCCCACACGATCCTCCCCTCCCTGCTGCCGGCAGTCACCGTTGGGAAAATCCCGCACAGTGGTAGGGATGACGGGGCCTTCTGCGTCGCGGCGCTCGGCTGGCGCATGTGGAGGCTGGCGGCGGCCGGTTCAGATGCCGGCGGCGCTCGACGCTGTGGGGCCGGTGGCTACCAGTCGCCGGCCGAGGGGTGGCTGCGCTGGGGGCTGGCGGCGTGGGGGTGGTTGGATCAGGCCGAATCTGGCTTCCCCGGTCCGGTGGCTGTGGGAGCTCCGTGCGGCTGCCTGGAGCTCTGCTCGGGCGGTTGCAGCAATGGTTGGGCTCTGTCGGGCGACGCGCTTGGCCGAGGTTCCATCCAGTCGGAGGTGCATAGGGGTGTGGTGAAGGCGTGAAGCAATTAAGTGGGTGCTGGTGGTGACGCAAGTGGGTCTGGTGGTTGATGGCGGAGGGACGTGGCGCAGCAGGAGCAGCTCTGATGCTCTGATCCAGACCGTTCGGCCGCTCGTGTTGGGTTGAAAGAGTTTCGGGGTAAGTTTTGCTCGACTTTGTCGGTGACGTCGAAGACGGCACTTTCGGGCGTCGTTTCCCTCCTTGGAGGCGTCGTTGTGGAACTCCTCTTCCTCTACGAGGGGCTTGGCTTTCCGGGTGAAAACCTAAACTCCAGATGGTTCCGGAGCAGGTGACAATGGCGTCTTCGTCGTTTCCTTCTTGGGGGCGTTGCTTGGGAGAGCTAGCTTGTGCTTGGTGCGTCTGGTTTCCTCCTGCGTTGAGTTTGGTGGATGTCAGAGCTTGTTTATTTTTTGAAATATAATACGAAACTACAATGATGTAGATAAAAATACTCCACGTATATACTAGGGATGGCAATTTTATCCATGATATGGATACCCATGGATATCCGACCCGGTTGGGCAAGAGTATGGAGAGCATTTCTACCCATGGGTACATGGGTTTGGATACCCGCGAACATTTGGGTCGGGCATGGTTATAATTTCTGCTCCATGGATATTCAACGGATACCCGTATGACATGTAGGCACGTATGTTAATGATACTAGACAAACCCCAACACGCCTCACAAGAGCACAAAGGCTAACACAACCCATGTTCCCTAATCCTCCCCATGTTCTCTAAACAATGTAGTTGTTGCCTACTTATGCTTGTAGCTTATGTTGTGATTTGTGAATGAACGGTGATGGATTAATTTGATCTTTGTTAAGTCCTTTCATGGTAATTTTTTGTGCCCATGGAGCTCCATGGGTACCCGGATATCCAATGGGTTTGGGCATGGGCACAAGCTATGCACATGGATACTTTAGTGGATGGGGGCAAAGGGTAGGAGGTTGGGTCATGGGTTGGATTTGGACCGGCTCCACCCGGTCCAAATCCGACCCATTGTCATCCCTAGTATATACTAGTAAAGGGAATAATATATTTCAGAAAATGCACATTTCTCTACTACTTAAAAAAAAACTAAGGTTCTCATTTCACCTTTCTTCCCATCACCCCTTCGTCCAACCTTCCATGTATGATAATCAATCAACTTAATTTACTTATCTTCTGAACCAATTCCATTTTAACTTACTTACCAAACTTCTGATCAAAATATAAGGTAATTCACGGGCAGAATTTTATGAACATTTATTTACACAATCGCATTATTATGGATAGGGAAATTACAAGCTAACGTAGTAACATATTTATATCCCGTTGCAACGCACGGGCATTGTTCTAGTTTTGATAAAAAACACACTTTTTTAGTTGGCAAAAAACCACATTTTATGGGGTCAGCTATTTTCCTTTTTTATTCCAAAACTAAAGCTCAAAACATCACACCACTGAGAAAGGATGACACTTAACATAGAGAATGGGAAGACTAAAATGAGCAAGGTGAAAAGCTCCGTTCCATTGAAACTGAGTAGATATTTAGTCATCCACCTATGAATCACAACCCAACTCAGCTACTCTCTTTGTAAACAAATACAAAATATTATGTTTCAAAAAAAACAAATACAAATACAAAATCTTCAAAATCTAAAACGTCTTATATTTGTTTACGGAGGGAGTAACGTAGACAATGCTAATTTTGGAGACACTAGTGAAAACATGTTATATTATGAGACGGAGGTAGTACTATCCAACTTTTTATCTACATTTGGTTCTCCTTTGAGCTGATCGTTAGCCGCATGTAAGATGGGATAATGAAAACTCAATAATAGGATAAATACATGATTGGAATGTCATGTCTATTCCAATCTTACAATGCTTTGTTCACGCCAAAGCTTGTTTGGAAGCACCACGTGAAAATATATGATTACAGTGAAAAACATATGCTTTGTTCGCGTCAAAGCTCCACAAAACAGGTTTTCGCCTCCCTTTTATAGATAAAAGCACAGACAGCTGAACCAATACATAGTGTTGAGGAAACTCTCAAACAAGTAGGTCAAAAGAAAAATCAAACGACATCGGGCGAGTGGCACAAGTGCCTCAAACCCAACCCCGAGGAACAAAAACAAGAGAGGCTACGCCTAACAAACTACACCCAAGACTACTAAAGAGGGGCCAAGCCGAGAAACCACTGGCCACCGAGGACCTGAACGCACCAAACCATCTTCGGAAGGGGTCATCTCACCATAGAGACATCCCACTCACTCCGTGTCGTGCAGAGCTCCTCCTGTCAGGAGAAAGCAAGGACCGAGAATGAAGAGACCACGAGGACACATCTATAAGATTGGAGATCAACATATTCAAGGCACTGTGAGGGCCCCCTAGAGGGAAGCGACACCCGTAGGTGCTGCAGCTGTCGGTGCCGGAGCCGGAGCGTAGAGCTTTCGCCCAGACCCACACAGATGCCCCTCGCGAACTCAAGGTTGTCGACCCACCCCACGAGGGCGGAGGGGACGCCCGCATCAAGCCTCTAGATACAGAACAGGGGCTCGCCACCGCTGAAGCTCCAACGACACCAGGGACACCCTCCACCCCTCCCCTACACGTAGCCAAAAGGAGGCGCCACCACAGCTGCCATGCTACCCACCTAGAGCCAACCGTGTAGACTCACCATCCAGGGTTGCCACCCGACATCCAAGACAAACACACCACCGCCGCCTGGGGACCTGGTCACCGAAGCCTCGACATTGACACAACCAGTGGGTGAGTGAAACTGTCGTGCTGAAGCGCCGCCACAGTCATGAGTGGCCACATCAACACTGGTCCATGTTTCCAGGAACCCTTACCTCGTCCGGGGCGCGGATCCACAGAGTTAGCAAACATCGTCGTTGGGGCAGCCCGGAAAGGGTGCACTGGTGTTGCAGGCCTCAATAGATCGGAGCCCGTCCAACTAGCGACACCTTCCACCCCGACCCTAGATCTACACAGTTGGACTCCGGCGAACCGCACGCCACCCCGTCCCCGTGGCCTGCCCATGTCAGGCCCAAGCCTGCCGCCGCCCCATGCCGACGAGGTGTTGGTTACGCATCACCCGAAAATACTCGCACGTTGGAGCGCCGAAGTACCCTGTTCAAGCACGATGGGGCGCCACTACCAAGAGAAACTGGTCGCAGTTCAATATCGTCCACCACACCCAGTCCAGTCGCCACACACCCGCCAACACACGCGACGGGGACACACCGTCTGTCGAATCCCGACTGAGTTGTTTGCGGCTGATTCACCGAGCGGGAGCCACACATTTGCCACGCTACCACCATGTGTGTGCCATCGGAGCGTCAGCCCGGGCCGCGCCGCTGAACCCCACGCAAGCTCGGTGCCCCAGCACGGACACGACATCCTACACTAACCGTCCACGCATGGGGGAGAGAGGGGAGCCTCGCCGCTAGCCAACCCGAGGGGCTTTGCCCTGACGGCTTCGGCCGGCGATGACGGTGAAAGAGAGGAGGAGCGGAGGTGAGGAAGGTGGAGGCGCCGTCGCCACCCGAGTCACTCATGACTTCCTGGTCGCAATCACAACGACTCTCTGGCTTCAACGCTGTGGGAAGGTGTGGCATCGAGCTAGGTTCACGCCATACCAACATCTTGTAGGTCGGAGATGGCAAAAAGTTCCCCTTGGTCATGTATGTTTTTTTTTCACCAAGGTGTTCTTGTAAAATTCAGACTTGTTTAATACTCACATGACTTCTCGCCTTGAAAGAAATACTCACTTCGTTCTTCAACGGATGTAAGTATTTAGCACTAAAATATGTCTAGACATATCCGTTCCAGCGACAACTATATGATTGAAGATAAATAGATTGAAAGTTTCTCGAAAAAAAAATATAGGAGGGTTCAACAACGTTGCTCCGTTCTCCTGAACATCGAAGACACCATCCTCATGCAACTGAGTATATTTAGAGCCCTTATTTCTTTTTTGAACGCTATGTTAGAACCGTATTGCATGCAGGGAGGACACTCCCCTGATGGACACGTCGCATCGCGAAAAGACTCCACTAGCCCCGGCCGCCTCTCCCCAAATCCCATCAGCTCTGTATTATTAACGAAAATCCTCTGTGGCTTTTGCTAGCTTTCCTATCTAACCAGACAAAGGCACTTGTTGTGCATGTCACTGATTAATTAACATGAGGCCTATGTCTTTCTCCAAAAGCGATCGACTTTAGGCCATGGAAACTTAGCACGGGGGGCATCAATAATTGTACGTAGTACCCTCCCTCCCACCCTCCAAGATGATCATTACATGAAAACGATGAATATAATTGGCTGCCCTTGTCTTGCATTTTGTGAAGAAAAAACGAAATTTCCAAAGGCCAAACTGGTGTGCGCCCCAGACCCGACAATGTGGAAGACGGCGGCGGCAGCCTCTGAGAGGGCGCCAAACTGGTGTGCGCCCCAGCCCCCAGACCCGGCAGTGTAGCTTGGTTGGGGTCTCAGATTTTAGATGTTAGGCTTTGGTGCAAGGTCTGTTTGGTATTCGGCTCGGACTATCGGCACCCCTTCATCAGTTAGATAGGAGTAGCGACATATGTTGTGAAGATGGTGGCTTCAGACTTACTAATGTGTTTTTTAGGGTCTTTGTGAATAATTAATAAAATGGATGCATGCATTGTCTAGATGCAGAGATCGGGGGTCATCCTCCTTTTCTAAAAAAGGCTTTTTTTTAAAGAAGGCATTTTCTGTACAACTAGTAAGTGTAGCAAACTGCAGTTAGAAGAGAAAACAATCCTTTTTCCTTTTTAAAATGAACTTTCACTACAGTAAGATATTCCCTCTGTAAAGAAATATAAGAGCATCTAAACGCTCTTATAATTTTTTTTTACAGAGGGAGTACTTCATAATTGTATTGTCACTGGTTGATCCTCGTAAGATGAAGGAGAAGACTGGCAAGCTGCTAGATTTCGGCTATAGGGGCAAAATATCCACTGCCATAAACAAGGTGATTGGGATGGAAGCAACAACGATTGAGTGGAAAGAAATGGAGGAAAAAGAAGCATGCAGGAATTGGGGACATGCGACGAACGCGTGGGTGTTTAATGGTCGTGACACGCGATATAAAAAAGGATGCATGGGATGATTGCTTCAGTGATTGGACCCTCATCTAACCGATGTATTCATCGAAAACGTTAAATAATTGCCACAAAAAACTCAACTAAAGAAAAACTCAAAAACAATTGCCACAAAAAACTTAGGTAGAAGAGTGATGTTAACAAGAGTCTTTTCTCCTATTCCAACATGAACTCTGTTGAAGGATTAACATGTACAGAGGTATACTAGCCCGTAAGGATTTTATTAGGATATTTCCCTTGCCAACTGTCCAGCCTCTTGTTAATCTTTTCTAATCCCTGTTATTAATTCTATTTTCATCACTAGGGACTCCCAAGATATTTAGAAAGCAAAGCTCCACTCTGGCAGGCAGGTAAATATCTCTTGAAGGCAGCGCACGAGATCTTTGTTTAGCTTCACCCAAACAATGCCAACTTCAATCTGAATACAATACAAACACACAGTCCCCCTCAAACACGACACAAAGATCCGTGCTCGTACACGCGACCTAATACAATTCGCAAACACAATCACGCGAACAAATCATGCACACACCACACGGCCTCAGTCACTGAAACTAATTTTTTTTCTCGAGGGACAGTCACCGAAGCTAATAATTAATTAATCACGTAATCGCAACGTGCTAAACGCAGGACCGAGTAGCGAGCACATAGGCCGAACCGGTAGGGCCCCCGATGGGATCCGGTTCGAGCCCGGCCGGGACCAGCAGAGTCCGTCCGGTCAACCAACCACCCGGCAACGAGACCGGCCCAAACAAAAGCCTCGCCACACGGGTCGCGACCGACGCGTCCAACAAAGTCCCGAACTGAACTGAACCCCGCGGACGCGAACCGCCTCCCCGCGCGCGCACGCATCTCGCGTCGCCTTCTGCTTCGCCTTCGCCTTCCGTCCGTTTCCCACTCGCGCTACACCAACCAACCACTAGCGCCCGCGCCTGTGCCCCACACACGCTAGCACTAGCAGCAGTAACACTCACGCGCGCCCGCCCGTATAAGTACCACGCTTGGAGACGGACACGGAGCATCAGAAGTTCAGAACCGACACCCGACGCGACAAGCCAGGCGACACCCGACCGGCACGCCAAAGGCCTCTCCTGCGCCGCTCCAGACGATATCCAACTATCCACACCCACGCGCGCCGCGCGCCCATGAAGTTCGCGTGCTTCGGAGGCGCGGCGGCCGTCGCCGACGAGGCGGTGGCTGCGAGGACTCACCGGACTCCTCGCCGCCGGTGGCGGTTCTTCTTCGGTAGCAAGGGCGAGAAGTCGCCGTCGACGGGGACCAAGACGATCACGTCGCCAGGCCGCCGGGAAAAAGACCTGAGTATATACGACATGATCGCTGCCGGCGCGGGGAAGTCGTCGTCCGTGCCGTCCTCGTCCGCGCTCAGCTCCGCGGCGTCGCTGGACTCGGCCTACTCGTCGTCCTCCTCCTCCTGCTCCTCCTCCCGATCCTCCTCCTCCTCCTCGTTGTGCTTGGAAGTGGTGCCAACGCCGGTGAAGAAACGGCCGGAGGAGAGGAGGTCGCCCGCGGTCGGCGTGGCGGCGGTGCTGGTGTGCCTCTTGATGATGATGTTCTGCGGCCGGATCGCGGCCACGCTGCTTACCACCGCGGCGCTCTGCTTTTTCCCGCGAACATGGCCGCCTGCCAGGGCCAAGGCGGCCGAGAGCCTGCTGGTTGCGCCGTCGCCGGAGCACAGCGCGGCGTCGAGGAGACAAGCGGAGACAATCAAGACGAAGGCGGTTATGGATGGGTTCCTTGCGAGGAACCGCAAGAAGTGATCCATCTTCCGACTTCTCCTTTTTTATTTAGCACAGCAGTTCCTTTTTTTTTTTTGTCCGAGAGTTCATGTAATTATAAAGTTCGGATTAAGACGTACACTAACAAATCCATGGAGCTCGGCCTCCATTTAGCATTTTTGACTAACAAATACCTTTATTTTCTCTACTGTGAGTTCATAATGTATGTTCCGGCGGATATGGGGAAAGAGGAAAGTGCCGGCCACACGTACTGTTCTCGCACAAAATCATCTATTGCGGGCGGCAACTGATTCCATCATGCATGCTGCATGCGTAGCTAGTGAAAACCAAATTTTGCGATGGTGCGAGTATTTCTATACTCGCGGACGAGTAACTTTCAGATAGCTTGCAATTGATGGGTCGTGGAGGCTTTCTGTTCTACTCCGTCTGTGAAAAATATATAAGAGCGTTTAGATCACTACTTTAATGATCTAAACACTCTTATATTTATTTACGGAAGGAGTAGTAGACATTTTTTCTTTTGCCAGGTGAATTTTTTTTTCATAGTAACAGGGTTACTATCGAGAGGCAGAAGCTCCTCAATACATGGTGGTCCTAATTATAGCCATACCACAGTACTACATTCACTTCGACTGTACAACGCCAGTTGATCTGCAACCATATTTTGTTCTCTTTTTAGTTTCATCAGAATAATTTCTCTCTTTGTCATGAGCAACTTGATTTCAAATACAAGATGGCCATAAGTCGAACTCAATAAGCCCTCTCTGGACAATGTAGCCGACGCCTCAGAGGAGTCCGATTGTACCACCACCGGCTCCTCAGAACGTTGTATTGCCAAGGCCATTGCCCTGCATCTAGGCGTGGATTTCAGCTTCCAGTGCATCATTATAGTTGAATATAAACCTATAAGAAGCAAAGATGACACTTCCATCCGGCCTTCTCAAAATCATTCCTGCTGCTGCAGTGCCATCCGCCAATAGAAACGACCCATCGACAGACAAGGCAACCCTGCAAGATGGCGGCGGGGGCTAGCGACGTATAGGTTCAGGTGCTTTAACTTCCTTCGCCGGTCTCACATCCTCTAATGATGTTTTATCCTTCCATATCTCTTCCGTACTAAATTCGCATATCAATCTCAAGAAACGTACATAGCTTTGCAGGAATTCCACTGAGACCTTCGGTGACGGGGCTTCCTTCCCATGTACAACATCTAACTGAATTGACCAGATTCGCCACATTAGTATAGTTGTGAACCTAAGATACATAACTATAAAAATGATTTAAGCACAATAACTAAGCCAAGTACTATTTTAGCACAAGGCTTTGCCACGTCAGGTCTTTTAACTGAAATGCATCAATCCACAATATTAGTACCTGCTCTGCAATCTCAGTGGTTAATGATGCATGTCAATATGATGTTATTAAGCTATTCAACTCTTTTCTGTGGGTCCTTATTATCTGTCGCTATTCTAATCATTAGATTTTGAAATAATTTCCATTTCTTTTCTAAAATGGAAACGATATTTTAGATAAAATATTTTTCTTTAATGAGATTAATGTTTCTATGCAAAAATAAGTGCTTTCGAAAGCACCTTGGTCCCTTTATTTCCAACTTATTACAAATATCAATTAACAGAGTATTTGGATTCTTGGAGTTATCGTGTCATTAGCCTAGGATTTGCCCTTTTAGCCATAGGTATTCTCAGTAGAGCAGTATGGGCTAATGAGGCCTGGGATCCTATACCCTTACATGTTTGTTCTACTGCTTCAGAAAAGTCTAACTGCATCCATTATGATAGCTAGTGCATGCAGCCAGGTCAGACAACAAAAGATAGGTATTCTCCCTGTCCCAAACCCTCGTGGCCATGTCGAACAACAAGGAGATCGGGAATCTCCATGTCCCAAACCCTCGTGATCATTTTTGTGGCATTTAACTAACATGTCATTATCCTAGTCGATCATCAAGTTAAACCGAAAAGTAAGTGCCAAGGAGTAAATGAGGACATCCTCGGGCTCTCCCAAATACTACTGCTGGTATAAAGAGCCTGGTTAGAGCATGGTTAATAGTATAGCCAGCTGATGGCTATATGATATTGCCATGTCATCTATAGCCAACCTTATAGCCGGCAAGTACAATAGTAAGACATAAAGATGTGCTACTTCATTAATTCATGGCCCATCTCCCACTCTCACATAGTGCCTAGGAGCACGTGCTGCAGCTGGCTCTTATTCTGTAGCCGGCTCCTCTTCTCTCCCCTCCATGTCAGCAGAAAAATAATATTTTAACCCTTATAGCCTGCTTACATAAGCTTATTGTACTTGCTCTTAACAAATATAGCTAGCTGCTGGCTATATAGGCATATCATGTCATCAAGAGTTAACATTATTAATTACTCATATAATAGAGTTGACTATAAGGTTGGCTATAGGTTCACAATTTTTTCCACTTTCTCTCTATCTCTTTTTTCTCATTAAATGCTTTTACCTAAGAGCACACGTAGAGTTCACAACTTTTTTCACTTTCCCTCTATCTCTTTCTTCTCATTAAATGCTTTTACCTAGGAGCACGCGTAGAGGCTGGCTCTTGCATGAGAGCCCACTCCTTCACTTTTTCCCCGTCTCTCTCCTCCATATAGGCAAAAGTGTCATATAAGCGATTTTAGAGCCCACTAATGTACTTGCTCTAAAGTAAACTCCAGTAGGTGAACATGTATGGAGTCTGCACAATTTCATGAAGGAAAATGATATCCACATAAATAAATGTGACTTCTATCGCATCGTTGTGAAATTGGGATTGGATTTTGTATACCACCATATCCAAATTAAATGGCTTCAAACCAAGTGGCATTAACAATAATTTCAGCACACGTAACCGCAGAACAGATATTAGCAAACTGTTCTGCCTTAGGCCTTAGGGAGAACGAAGAACATGAAGTTGTCTTTTCGCGTGGTTTACTATGATTATACTTATACTAGTTTCGAGAATTAACTTTGACCATCAAATAGATCGAAATTATACGAATTATCAGACATAAAAGTTTATACCACTAAAAACACCTCTCAATACAAATTTGATGGTATAACTTTTGTGACACGTAACTAATATTTCACTGGTTTAGTCAATGGTAAAAAATTAGATTGTCATCAAAAAGTAAGACAAAGTGCCATGTAACGGGCGGAAATCCTCGGATTCTCTCAAATAGATGCATGCTATAAAATTAGAATTAGATTTTGTATACGTGCATATCCAAACAGCTTCAAACCACGTCGCAGTAACAATAATTTCAGCAAGCACCACCACAAAAACAAATATCAGCAAACGGTTTTGCCTTGGGCCTTAGGAAGAATGAAGAATCAGGAAGTGGTCTTTACACAAGGTCTAGTACTATTATTGTTGCATGCAGATATTGGAGGGCAGTAACATTAAGACTATCCACAGTGGGAGTAATATAAGTGATAACATCATACATATCTAGGCAAAATAGATGATGTAGCAAGTAATTAACGAAGAAAGAGAGCCATGCGGTAACATAGCTAGTTATTCATTCTATGAGTAACATCACATATATCAAGACAAAATAAGTCTACAACCTAATAAATAAAGTGTTGCATGACATCACACATATGTTAGTCCCCACTATAGATGTAGTAACATAGACTAGTAATATAAATTACTCCCCGTTGTGTCTAGTCGCAACAATCTACCCCTGACCGTGGCCACTTTGAATAGAAAACATGCAGAGGATTGGCGCGAGGTCCAGCCCACGACGTTCCTAGCCGTTCAAATCCACGCCTATTTTTAAACGCGTCCCCGTTTGTCTCGGGCTCGCGCGCCGGCGCCAACCTCTGCCCTCCTCCGCGTCCATCCGTCTCTCCACCGCTTCGTCTCTCCCTGCCTCTCTACGGTGCCACCGTTAACCTCTCCTCGCCGCCCTCTACGCCCATTGCCTCCCTCTGCCATTGATCCCGAGACCGGAAGAGGCGCGCGGCCTGGAGCTAGCGAAGCCTCGGTGGCCACAAAATCAACATGGTTCTGGAGCTGGATAGAGTCCTGATGCTGCGCGCCGCCATTCTCGCCGTCGTCGCCGGCTTCGCCGCCGCCAGATTCATCTCAAGTTGGTCCACGGTCATCCTCGTTACGGCACTTGATTCCCATAATATTATTTTGACGTGATTCGGCTTTCTTGATCCGTGGTTTGATCATCTGACCGATCTGCCGTTGCGCCCCGTGGATGCAGATGACGCGCTCCAGTTGCACTCGCACGGCGGCGCCGGCCGGAGCTTGCTGCAGGCCAAGAAGGGTAAGTAAATCCAACTTTTGCGTTCGCTCCCTCCTACGTCCCGCGAGGCTCGTACGTGGAATGGACCGGCTGACACGGATCTCCCGCGCAGAATGCCCGGTGACCTTCGAGGGGGCCAACTACACCCTCATCACGAGCAAGTGCAAGGGCCCCCTGTACCAGCCGGCGCTGTGCTGCGCGGCGCTCGCGGAGTTCGCGTGCCCCTACGACACCTACATCAACGACCTCGCCACCAACTGCGCCGCCACCATGTTCAGCCTCATCCACCTCTACGGCAAGTACCCAGCGGGGCTCTTCGCCAATACATGCAAGGGGGACAACCTGGGGCTCAAATGCCCTGAGGACGTCCCGCAGGTCCAGCCGGGGGAGGAGGGCAAGAGCTCCGCCGCCGTTGCTACTGCCGCACAGGCGGCACTCGTCGCGGCCAGCGCAGCTGTCATGTCCCTGCTCATTGTAATGTCTTGATCAGAGCCGGACGGTAGCTGTACGTCGCCATGATCACAAGTCATTCGTGTGTGCGTGTGCGTGTGCGTGTGCTTGTGCGCTGGTTTCTGTTGCATGCATGAGTTTGTGGTCATATGTAATTCTGGATCCTGCACAGGGTGATAATTCACCGATTAACATTTTAACTTGTTCTTTTAACCGCTGTACATTGTTACCAGAAGGGCTAGGAATTTTGGAGTCGGGTGCTTCTGACAAAGTAAATGTGGGCATTTAGCGTAGAGTGCACTAACCCTTTAGCTGTACTAGTGCATTAAGCTCTTATTATTATTATTATTATTATTATTATTATTATTCCAAAAGATTAAGCTCATAATTCAACATCACAAAAGTTTTGAAAATAATTTTTTTTAAATGGCAACACTCCTGCATCACACATCTAAAGATATACAATTATATTTTCAGATACAAATCCAATGCACAACGCAAAACCAGAAGAAAAACATGTCTGGCTGTGAATAGCACCAGCAAGGTACTATTCATAAGTCATAACCTTTATTTAGTTGTAGGTATGTATTTTTATTTTTATTATTCTAATGTGGTATGCACATATTTTAGGTCATTAATGTGTATAATCAATTTCATTTTATAAGCATCTTATTTTAATTAACCAACATTCGTACAATCATTTTCTCAACAAGTACCACCACTCTCTACGCATGGAGGAACCTTGCCATACAAAACACCTTGAAGATTTGGTCCATTAGCCGGCTTCGGTATGGGAGCGGCGACAGAGGCGTGTCGGCGGCTCATTTTGGTGACGGCAATGGTCGTTCGGTGGTCGATGGACCTCCATGTAATTTTTATTATGTTTGAGGTGCTTTGTACTTCCAGTGAATCTTTATAATAGATCTGATTCTTTCCACACAAAAAAAGAGATTTGGTCCATTAGGAAAATTTTCAAAAGAATTTCATAGTGTTTTTGAATGATTTGGTCCATTAGAACCTTTAAGATATTTTCATTGATTTATTTGCACTCTATTTTGGAGTACCTGCCCTAGTGAACCATTACAAGAATTTGGAGTACGAACAAAACATGCTTTGCGAATTGTGATGGACCCTACCCTAGTGACTTCGCCACTAAGAAATTCTACAACAGAAGGAAGTTTTTTTTTTTTTTGAGAAAACAACAGAAGGAAGTTGGTGTCGTGTTAAACCCTAAAAGCGATGGGCCTGGCAGGATTAAATAAAAATGGCCTTTTGCCTGCTTTGCTTTTGTATCGCATCCACTGTAAGTATGTGATTCTATTTCTCTAGAGCACTTACAGTCAACTACAAGGGCAGTGGAATATGGGCTTTAGCCGCTCGTGTAATGCATGCATGCGCTAAACACGGCTAGGTTAAACGTGATAGCAAAAGATTTCCAGAGCAGATGCATGGTCTTCACATGGACAAATCTCAAGAATATATACCTAAACTATGCAGTTTAGTCAGGCCAGACCTGCCTTGTGCGTGTTAAAATAAACAATGTAATCAACTAAGAGATGTATTTCCAAATGTAGTTTGATGCAAAAGTACTAGACTGGACTATGTCAACTTTGTCCTAGCCCTAGTTCATAATGCAAAACAGATGACACACTATCAGCTCTAATTCCAGTTAGATATCTTTATTTTTTTACGAGAAACTGTCGATCTATTCATCTTCAATCATGGCAGTACAACGAACACCAGAAATAATAAAAATTACATCCAGATTCATAGCCCACCTAGCGACGACTACAAGCACTGAAGCAAGCCGAAGGTGCGCCACCGTCATCGCCCCTCCCTCGCCGGAGCCGGGCACAATTTGTTGTAGTAGACAGTCGGGAAGTCGATTTCAACAAGAACTTCAAGATTTGCAACTTAGGCCCCGTTTTAAAGTGTAATTTGATAGTGGCATTGTTATCCTGTTAAATTCCGTGCCAGGCAGTTCTAAGATTTCAGGGGCCGGAGTGAAACTAAGATTGGGGGTGTCCAAATCGTATCAACTAACTAGTTAATACTTAGGCCTCCTTTGGTTTGGAGGAATATCATAGGAGTTCTATAGAATAGGATTCTTGTAGGAATTTTTCCATTAGAAGGTGAATCAAATAGCGCCTATTTTTCTATTTCCTACTCATAGGATTTAAGATACCTGCCATCTCATTTTCTACAAGTTTTCTTTTCTATCGTAGGAACTAAATGAGGCCTAAGTTAGAATTATGGAGGTTTCTGCTCCTTTGGGCCGTGAGGACAGTTGATAATGATTCATAGAAAGGAAGAAAAAAGGTTCCTCCAAGAACAAAAGATGCCAAATCCGTGGGGCACATGCAAGACACGTACAGACATTCTAGTGGTTTGGCAAAGGTGGTGCACACTAGTGCAAAGCCCAGCACTGAGCTTCCTCCTTCCTTATCCCAGACTAGTAGAACGCCCGTGCGTTGCTACGGACTATAATGCACTTTAGGAAGCATCTCTGGTCTGAACTCCTAATCCAATTATGCCACTAGTAGAAAAATGCCCATTTGTCCCGGTTCGGGAACCGGGACTAAAGGGTCGGGACTAAAGCCCAACACCTTTAGTCCCGGTTCTTATACGAACCAGGACAGATGGGGCTCCACGTGGCCGCTGCGGCGAGCCCAGAGAGGAGGGCCTTTAGTCCCGGTTGGTAACACCAACCGGGACCAAAGATCATCCACATGTCAGCAGCTCAGGAGCTGGGGTTTTTGTTTTTTTTGAAAGGGGGGAGGGGGTTTGGGGGTTTTGGGGGGTTTTGTAGGGTTAATTTAGGGGTTTCATATATTGTGTTAGCTAGCTAATAGCTAGAGAGAAGTGTCCTCTCTTATCTCCGTGCTTGGTCGACGCTACGTACTATACGTATAGAGAGGACTCGACACGCTAGCTAGTAAGCAAATGAAGGAAATCATTAAGTACACAAGATCGTCATGAACATATACAGAGGGAAGTGATCGACCTCCTCCTTCTCCGAGAGATTGGTCGAACAACAAGTTTTTGTATATCTATCCGACGCTACTAGCTACATATATACAATATAAGATCTCTTACAATCCCTAACATTTGATGTCAAGTTCCACATGGTATTCTCCGGCTGGATTGATGACGTGGTCAAGAAAGAATCCCGCCAATTCCTCTTGAATTGCTTTTATGCGATCTTGTGGTAGGAGTTCATCCCGCATCTGCCAAATCTAATTTGAAGAAGGGGGTCAATACATATATATGAATGAAACTCAACACAAATGATGGTAATAAAATAAAATTGTGAATATTATTGCTTACGCACTTCATATTGTTTTTCAGAGTAGCCCCGCTTAGAGGTCGTTGCGTTGTAGATGTACTCGCAAATGTAGTATCCACAAAAATTATTCCCGCCTTCCTACCACAACCACTTTACGAGAAATAAAGGTCAATCAAACTGATAATCAAGCATTATAAATGGTATTGATGAAACTAGCTAGAATCAATGGGAGATGCGCGGAACTAGCTAGTAGTACTTACTTTCGGGTGTGTAAATCGCAGCTCCCCCGGCAGCCCCGGAGCTTCTGTGGTGAACACTTTTCCAAACCCTGCGAGACAAAGAAAATAATTACTTGATATCAGGAAATGACCAAAGTTGCCGATATGATGCGATAATGATCGATTGAACTTACTTCTGGAGCATTTCAGTCATGGCCGCATACTCCTTGGGATCTTTTCGTCTTGAGTCTAAGACGGTTACTAGTCCCTGCTCAAGCTTAATCTCTAGGATAATAAAGTGGAAGCTGCGCACGCATGCATAACTCATCAATTACATTACTATAACCTCGAGTAATAAGGGAAACCGAATATGCAGAAGACAGTCACACTCACTTGAAGTTGTAAGGAAAGAGTATTTTATCTTTATTTTGATTTTTAAGCAACGATTGTAGCAAGTTGGCCTCGGTTTCTTTCGCATGATATGCAACCGTCCATTCATCTATGAGATTTGTGTTAATGAACCCAATATCATAGATTTGTGCATTTCTGCATTCGACGATCTTCAATCTGCATAATATAGTGAGGATAATTATATATACATGCAATGAAAGAGCTGAGCTATATATAGAGGCTTAATTACAGAAGTTTAGTACTTACAGATAGTAGCAAGTGATGATTATTTTATCGAGGTCCTTTTGATTGAAAAACTGGAAGAACTCCTCAAATGGAACAGACAACAGATCAATTCCAACGAGGTCGTGCTCCTCTTTAACTCTCAGCGTCAAAATATCCTTCCCGGACTTGCAGGTGTCCATGTACCACTTATGGAATCTTCGCATCATCGTTGTTAGAGGAGGATCACCAGGTCTGACGAGAGGCTTCCCGTACTGGTATTTGTGTTCGTCCACCTCCATTGTATCAAAATGTGCATCGTCGGGCAGGTAATCACCAGGATTGGTACCGGGCAGCATCCCCGGCAGATTTGCGACGATATCGCTAGACACCTTGAGCGGGGGGCACGATTGGTTTGCCTGTTCGCCGAGCTGGGGAATTTTGTTCCCTCTTCTTCGTTCTTGTAATCTTTTGTCACTTGAAGTAGTTCCCGACCGGTGCGCTCCTTCCACTGCCTTTTTCAGAGCGCGGACATGGTTGTCATCCGGCGGAGGCGGTGGTGGTTGCTTCAGGTTCTTCAAAGTGCGCTTCAATTTCACCGGATCCATCTTCTCCTCCGGAGGTGGATTTTTCTTTGCAAAAAAGTCCTTCACTTGGGCTTGACAGATCTCCGCGTTTTCCTCCTCGGTCATATCGTATGGTAACTTCTCTAGAGGCTTGAGAGATGGACCGAATTTGTATTACCTCCCGCCTCTGGCTGTACTGCTAGACGCCGGAGCAGCCGGAGCGGTTGCGGCTGTCTTCCTTCGTTGCTTACGAGGCGGAGAAGGAGGCGGAGTGCTACGACGCGCCGGAGCAGCCGGAGCAGCGGCAGCTGTCTTCCGCTGTTGTTGACGAGGCGGAGAAGGAGGCGGGCTGCTCGCGCGCCGGCGCAGGCGGAGAAGGAGGCGGAGTGCCGCCACACGCCGGAGCAGCTGGAGAAGGAGGCGGAGTGCCGCCACGCGCCGGAGCAGCCGAAGAAGGAGGCGGAGTGCCCTGATCACTCGCCAGAGGAGGAGGCGGAGGAGGAGGCAGAGTGCCCTGACTCACCGGAGGAGGAGGCGGAGGCGTCCAGTTCGGAAGGTTGATGAGCTCCTTCCGCCATAGACATGGAGTCTTCAGAGCAAGACCCAGCTGAGTCTCCCCTTCACCGGTAGGGTGGTCAAGCTCGAGCTCCTCAAATCCCTTCGTTATTTCATCGACCATCACAACAGCATAGCCTTCTGGAATCGGAAGGCAGTGAAAAGTTGCGCCGGGTTGAGGAGGTGCAACAGAGCCGACAGCCGCCTTGACTTTGAGGTGCTGCCATTGTGCCATAAGGTGGCAATCTTGAGCCTCCGTGATAGCATCCACGGGGTAGCTGGGAGCCGTGAAGTGAGGCTGCTGAAGGAGCTCGATGGAAGCCACGCTGCTTCTCCGCTGAGATGGCGGGGTAGCTTCTCGGGTAGCTTCGGTAGGTCGCTGCCTCTGAACTAGTGCTTGTTCCTCTAGCGCTCGTACCCTTGCATTCAGCTTCTGCAGTTTGGTCTGCTCCACTTTCCTCCTCCTCTCCCGGGTTTTGTAACCGCCTGCGCTGGGAAACCCTTCCTTCCACGCAACGGAGCCTGCCGTGCCTCGTGTTCGTCCTGGGTGCTCAGGATTCCCGAGGGCCTGTGTGAGCTCGTCGTTCTCTCTGTCGGGAACGAACGTCCCTTGCTGCGCTGTGGCGATATACTTCTGAAGCTTCTTGACGGGTATTTCAAGTTGCTCCTTCGTCCAACGGCACTTCCCTGTTTCAGGGTCCAAGGTTCCCCCAACCCTGAAGAACCAAGTCCTTGAACGGTCTGGCCAGTTCAATGTCTCTGGTTCGACCCCTTTATCAAGCAGGTCCTTCTCAGCCTTGTCCCACAACGGCCGGGCTTTGAGGTAGCCACCTGACCCCGTGCGATGGTGATACTCCTTCTTTGCAGCATTTTTCTTGTTTGTCGCTGACATCTTCTTACTCTTCTCCGATGTCTTGTGGGCCACAAATGCTGGCCAGTGATCTCTTATCTTCTCAAATCGGCCGGTGAATTCTGGAGTCTTCCCTTTGTCGACAAACGTTGATTTCAACTCATTCTTCCACCTCCTGAATAGATCTGCCATCTTCTTAAGAGCATGAGCCTTGACCAATGGCTCTATAACTGGCTTATTCGGATCCTCCTCTGGCGGTAGGGTGAAATTTGCCTTCAGCGCGGTCCAAAGATCATCTTTCTGTCTATCGTTGACAAAAGACACTTGAGGGTCTTCGCTCTTAGGCTTATTCCATTGGTGGATGCTGATCGGGATCATGTCCCTAACAAGAACCCCGCACTGAGCGGAAAATGCTTCCTTGGTCCAGCTGGGTTCAATCGGTTGGCCATCGCCCTTGATTGCTGTGATCGTGAACCTTTCATCCTGGTGCAACCTTTTCTTCGGGCCTCGTCTCGTTACCGAAGTTTGGCTCGATCTGGAGGGCTAGAAAAGAAGAAAGAAGAGAGTTAATATGTGTACATACCAAAACAATTAATGCATCAATTAGCTAGTCAGCACAGGCTTAATTAATATATATACCTCGCCGGACTTTGCAACATCTCCTTCCTCCGTTCGCTCACCGGAGCAGTCATCACGGTCTCCTTCTTCCACCGGCATTCCGTCACCGGAGCCATCATAATCATGTCCTTCCACCTCCATTGTTCGATCACCGGAGCCTGCTTCACCCTCTCCTTCCAGACCATCGGTGTCGTTGAGAAATGACAAGACATCACCTCCGCCGAGGATTATGTCCCCCAACAACTGTTCTGCTTCGATGTCTCGGTGCTCCATAGTTTCTACAAATATTACAACATGGCAATTAATATACAAACATGACAGATGGATATATTAGTGCAAACGTAGACCTAGCTAGCTGGACGCTTCTACGGTTTGGGGTGGCCTCGACAACGCTTCTAGGGTTTGGGTCGGACTGCCTCTCTCATGAATGTCCGACGTCCGGACCGACAAGGGATTTAACAAAATGACGCCATTCTGGATGTGCAGAAAATGGTCCATATTTTTCCTGATCTCATCTACCCTTCTATATGTCACGTTGTCTAGTGTCAAAGAATTCAAGAAAACCATGACTTCATCATTAGCCGGAAATGACAGGCGTATAATGGTACGAAGCTCTTCAAAGTTGTTTTGGAACGGAGTTCCCGATAGAATAATTCGCTTTTTGGTACAAAGTTCAGCAAGAGCCTTCCGAATATCGCTATTTGGAAGGCCTTTGCTGAAATTCATACCAAAAGGCGAATTATTCTATCAGGAACTCCGTTCCAAAACAACTTTGAAGAGCTTCGTAGCATCATACGCCTGTTACTTCTGGCAAATGATGAGACCTAGCTAATATCACAACAAGGAATCATATGCATATATGAGCAATGGATTAGTTGCGGACCGCCTCTCTCATGCATGTCCGACGTCCCCCCCTCATGTCGATCGGGCCGGGGTTATACTTTCAGGGTCTAGGTGGACTCGAGAGTTGGTCGGGCGAGAGGGGGTTGATCGACGTCCCCCCTCATGTCGAAGTTACCGGAGTTTTCTTCTTGGGGGTTTGGGTGGCCTCGAGAGTTTATCGGGTAGGGGCGGGAGGGGGTAGGAGATCAAAAATGCTCTTTCTTCTAGGGTTTGGGTGGCCTCGAGAGTTGGTCGGGCTAGCGGACCGGGAGTAATTTTTGAATGTATGATTCTTTTAACTCATTTTGAATATATGAACATTTTAACTTCGTAACTTAGTAACTTGGTAAATTTTGAATATATGTTGAATTCCCGAGAGAGTTAGGGGTGTTCTAACGCGGCACTACACGATATATAGGTGAAGGGGGATAACATCCGAGAATGTTTGGACAGATGAACCGGAGGGGGACTCCTCCCCCCTCATGTCTGATGAGTTTTTACTCCCTCTCTCCCATGAAACATTCATCGAACAAACTTAATATGAGTTTTAATAGAAAACATTCATGAACAAAATTACAACAGAAAAAATTGACCAAGTTTTCATATATCATCATCATCATCTACTACAAAAAAAATTGACCAAGTTTTCATATCATCATCATCATCTACTACAAAATTTTTTGACCAAGTTTTCATATATATACTACAGAAAAAATTATCTAACAAAATGTTCATCCATCCATCCATCCATATTCAAAAGGTTCATATTCTACAATATCACCAAAAAAAATTCTATGAACATAAAAAATTCTAACTTTTGCATATTCTTTGCATATGAATATACATACATTTTCTTTTTTTCTTAAATGTAACTTTTGCATATGAACATACATACATAAAATTCTTATGAACAAAAAATAGACTTTTTTGTGAGCATTACATAATCTCCAATATTTTTCTAAAAATGCAAAAAAGAGCATATACAGAGCATATACCTAAAATTTCAAAAAGAGCATATACATAGCATATATAGAGCATTACATAATCTCCAATAATCTCCATTACATAATTCAACTTGAACAAAGGAAAAAAAAAGAAAAAAAACAGGGGCGGTCGTCGGAGCGGCCGGAGCGCGGGCGGCATCGGCGTCGGGGTGGGCGGCGGCATTGGGGCGCGGGGGGGGGGGGGAGGAGGGAGAGGAGGGGAACGGCGAGGCGCGGCTCACAGTGTTGCAGGGGAGCGGGGACGGCGTCGGGGCAGGGCTCGGCGACGGCGAGGTCGGGGCAGGGCGCGGTGTCGGGGCAGGGCTCGGCGACGGCGATCTCCGGCGCAGCAGCCTGGCGGCGTCGTGCTATGGTTCGGCCGTCGTGGGAGATAATGGGAGATTTGGGGAAAAAATTCTAAGTGTGGCCTTATATACCACAACCTTTGGTCCCGGTTGGTGGCACAAACCGGGACCAATACCTTTGGTCCCGGTTTGTGCCACCAACCGGGACCAAAGGTCAGTTTTCAGCAGCCCAAAGGGCGGGAAACAGAGACCTTTGGTCCCGGTTGGTAGCACCAACCGGGACAAAAGCCACCAACCGGGACCAATGCACCCCTTTTGTCCCGGTTGGTGCTACCAACCGGGACCAAAGGCCTTGCGCTGGCGCGGTGCGGTGGGATGTTTAGTCCCACCTCGCTAGTTGAGAGAGCTCGAGAGTGGTTTATAAGCGCTGCTGCGCCCACCCTCTCGAGCTCCTCTCAACTGCAGGCTTTCGGGCCAACTCTATTAATCCTTGCATGTGGGCTTACTGGGCCTGCTGCGGGCCTGAATCCTGGCCCATGGTTGGGTTCCTATTCGTATTCAGTCCATGGTGGCCCAGTAGGTGGCATTTTTTTTATTTTTTTCCAGTTTTTTCGTTTTCTTTTTTGCTTTATTTATTTTATTTTGGTTCTACTTACAACAAAATACTTACTGTTTTTCAGTGATTCTTTTTGCTTTTAGGTAATAAAAATTATAAACTTTCTGTTAGTGCCATTAGTTTTGCAATTTGAATAGTTTAAATTTGAATTTTTTGAAATTTGTGTGAATCAATAGTTTGTGAATAACTTTACTATAAAAATAGATTTTTGAGTGATTGTTTTTCCTGCTATTTAATATTACTGTGTTTTATCATTAAATTCAATTTGGTAATTTCTAGGTTATTTGAAATGTCTGTTTTAATCAAAAACAGATTTTGTTATTTTAGTTTGCTATTAAAGTTTCGAACAAAAAATTCTGAAGACATTTTTTTGAACTTATTTGAACTCCAGACTTTTTGTGTGTTCAAAATGCACCATTCAAAGCCACATCATCAATTTTCAACCCTTTCTGACTTCATTAGTTATTTTTCATGCATTTACTGATTTTTTTTGAGCTATATGACCCTGAAATTGAAAAGCACTTCAAATGAACTCTGAAAAGGTTGAAAGTTGGCATGGTATCATCATTTCACCCACATAGTATGTGCTAAAAAGTTGAGAGGGTTACGGCAAAAACTTGATGCACTTCGTGTACAAAACGGACAATCTCTTTCGAAGTATCAAGGTTTCATACGGAAACTCGTCTGTTACAAAGGGATTTCATTTTTTTTGAACTTATTTGAACTCCAGACTTTTTGTGTGTTCAAAATGCACCATTCAAGCCACATCATCAATTTTCAACCCTTTCTGACTTCATTTGTTATTTTCATGCATTTACTGATTTTTTGCGCTAAATGACCCTGAAATTAAAGCACTTCAAATGAACTCTGAAAAGGTTGAAAGTTGGCATGGTATCATCATTCACCCACATAGCATGTGCTAAAAAGTTGAGAGGGTCACGGCAAAAACTGGATGCACTTCATTACAAAACGGACAATCTCTTTCGAATATCAGGATTTCATACGGAAACTCGTCTGTTACAAAGGGATTTCATTTTTTTGAACTTATTTGAACTCCAGAGTTTTTGTGTGTTTCACAGAAATGGCCCCATTCAAAGCCACATCATCAATTTTCAACCCTTTCTGAATTCATTTGTTGTTTTTCATGCATTTACTGATTTTTTGGGCTAAATGACCCTGAAATTGAAAAGCACTTCAAATGAACTCTGAAAAGGTTGAAAGTTGGCATGGTATCATCATTTCACCCACATAGCATGTGCTAAAAAGTTGAGAGGGTTACGGCAAAAACTGGATGCAGTTCGTGTACAAAACGGACAATCTCTTTCGAAGTATCAGGGTTTCATACGGAAACTCGTCTGTTACAAAGGGATTTCATTTCTTCACATGTAACTGCAGTGATATTCTAGATCAAAGGCATCATCATAATAGTTGTGGAGAGAAAGTCTTCACTTTTTCTTCGCTTGTGTCCTTTGCTTATTGCGCCGTAACCATGGATATTCTTCATCTCTTAACAGGGTGCTTGGGTCAGCCTTGACTTTGAAGGGAGGAATTTCATGAAACTTTTCATAATCTTCAGACATGTCTGTCTTGCCCTCCAATCCCACGATGTCTCTTTTTCCTGAAAGAACTATGTGGCGCTTTGGCTCATCGTATGATGTATTCGCTTCCTTATCTTTTCTTTTTCTCGGTTTGGTAGACATGTCCTTCACATAGAAAACCTGTGCCACATCATTGGCTAGGATGAATGGTTCGTCTGTGTAGCCAAGAATGTTCAGATCCACTGTTGTCATTCCGTACTGTGGGTCTACCTGTACCCCGCCTCCTGACATATTGACCCATTTGCACTTAAACAAAGGAACCTTAAAATCATGTCCGTAGTCAAGTTCCCATATGTCCACTATGTAACCATAATATGTGTCCTTTCCCCTCTTGGTTGCTGCATTAAAGCGGACACCGCTGTTTTGGTTGGTGCTCTTTTGATCTTGGGCGATCGTGTAAAATGTATTCCCATTTATCTCGTATCCTTTGTAAGTCAATACAGTCGAAGATGGTCCCCTGGACAACGAGTACAGCTCATCAGAAACAATGTTGTCACCTCTGAGACGTGTTTCCAACCAACTGCCGAAAGTCCTGATGTGTTCACATGTAATCCAGTCGTCACACTGCTCCGGGTGTTTGGAGCGCAGAATGTTCTTGTGTTCGTCGACATACGGGGTCACCAAGGTAGAGTTCTGTAGAACTGTGTAGTGTGCTTGAGACCAAGAATGCCCGTCCCTGCGTGCATGCGTGGTATCCCTTGTTTGCCTGTCCTAAAAGGTTACTGAGAGCAGGCCAATCATTGATGGTTACAAACAGCAACGCATGCAGGTCAAATTCCTCCTGTGTGTGCTCATCCCACACACGTACACCGTTTTCATTCCACAGCTGTAAAAATTCTTCAACTAATGGCCTTAGGTACACATCAATGTCGTTGCCGGGTTGCTTAGGGCCTTGGATGAGTACTGGCATCATAATGAACTTCCGCTTCATGCACAGCCAAGGAGGAAGGTTATAGATACATAGAGTCACGGGCCAGGTGCTGTGATTGCTGCTCTGCTCCCCGAAAGGATTAATGCCATCCGCGCTTAAACCAAACCATACGTTCCTTGGGTCACCTGCAAACTCAGCCCGGTACTTTCTCTCGATTTTTCTCCACTGCGACCCGTCAGTGGGTGCTCTCAACTTCCCGTCTTTCTTACGGTCCTCTCTGTGCCATCGCATCAACTTGGCATGCTCTTTGTTTCTGAACAGACGTTTCAACCATGGTATTATAGGAGCATACCACATCACCTTGGCAGGAACCCTCTTCCTGGGGGGCTCGCCGTCAACATCACCAGGGTCATCTCGTCTGATCTTATACCGCAATGCACCGCATACCGGGCATGCGTTCAAATCCTTGTACGCACCACGGTACAGGATGCAGTCATTAGGGCATGCATGTATCTTCTGCACCTCCAATCCTAGAGGGCATACGACCTTCTTTGCTGCGTACATACTGTCGGGCAATTCGTTATCCTTTGGAAGCTTCTTCTTCAATATTTTCAGTAGCTTCTCAAATCCTTTGTCAGGCACATCATTCTCTGCCTTCCACTGCAGCAATTCCAGTACGGTACCGAGCTTTGTGTTGCCATCTTCGCAATTGGGGTACAACCCTTTTTGGTGATCCTCTAACATGCGATCGAATTTCAGCTTCTCCTTTTCACTTTCGCACTGTCTCCTTGCATCAACAATGACCCGGCGGAGATCATCATCGGGCACATCGTCTGGTTCCTCTTGATCTTCAGCTTCCCCCATTGCAGCATCACCGTATTCAGGGGGCACATAGTTGTCATCGTCCTCTTCTTCTTCGCTATCTTCCATCATAACCCCTATTTCTCCGTGCCTGGTCCAAACATTATAGTGTGGCATGAAACCCTTCTCAAGCAGGTGGGTGTGAAGGATTTTCCGGTCAGAGTAAGACTTCGTATTCCCACATATAGGGCATGGACAACACATAAAACCATTCTGCTTGTTTGCCTCAGCCACTTCGAGAAAATTATGCACGCCCTTAATGTACTCGGAGGTGCGTTTGTCACCGTACATCCATTGCCGGTTCATCTGCGTGCATTATATATAATTAAGTGTGTAAAAAACCATTACAAAACATCATGAATAGATAAGTGACCAAATTAATAGAAGTTCATCATCACATTAAAACCAAAGTACATACATAGTTCTCATTGAACAACATATAGCTCTCCAGAGCATCTAATTAAACCATACATTGAAACTATGTAAAACATTTCAATGCAACAACAAATGCGATCATAATCGCAACCAAGGTAACAATTGATCCAACGGCATAATGATACCAAGCCTCGGTATGAATGACATATTTTCTATACTTTCTAATCTTGAAGCGCATTGCATCCATCTTGATCTTGTGATCATCGACGACATCCGCAACATGCAACTCCAATATCATCTTCTCCTCCTCAATTTCTTTCAATTTTTCCTTCAAGTAATTGTTTTCTTCTTCAACTAAATTTAACCTCTCGACAATAGGGTCGGTTGGAATTTCCGGTTCACATACCTCCTAGATAAAAAAATCTATGTCACGTTGGTCGGCATAATTGTCATAAACAATAAATGAACCAAATAGTTATAAAATATAATATATACCACATCCGAATCATAGACAGGACAAGGGCCGACGGGGGCGGAAACCAAAACCATCGCACTATATAATAACAAACAATAATAAAAGTAAGAAAATTAGACAAGTATCTATCTAAATCATACAAGTAAGAATTTTTTTCTTTTAGAAAGAAGATAAGAACAAGAGGCTCACCACGGTTATGCCGGCGACGAGATCGGCGTGGGCGATCGACGGCGGTGAAGACGGGGACGGGACGTGACGGACCGCTAAACCTAGACAAATCTTGAGAAAAATGAAGCTTGAAGGTCGAGCTTCGAGAGGAGAAAGCTTAACTAGTGTGGCTCGGGCATTTCATCAAACACCTCATGTGCATAGGAGGTGAGCTAGAGCACCACAAAGCTCTCCCCTCACCGGCCAGAAAAAACAGAGCAGTGTGGAGTGCTCTGCTCGCCGGCGATGGGGTATATATAGCCACCTCATTGGTCCCGGTTCGTGCGTGGAACCGGGACTAAAGGCCCCCCTTCTGTCCCGGTTCAAGCCACAAACCGGGACCAATGGATGTGGGCCAGGAGCGAGGCCCATTGGTCCCGGTTCGTGCCAGGAACCGGGACAAATGGGTCCAGACGAACCGGGACCAATGCCCACGAGGCCCCGGCCGGCCCCCTGGGCGCATGAACCGGGACGTATGCCCCCCATGGGTCCCGGTTCGTGACTGAACCGGGACTAATGGGCTGGGCTGGCCCGAACCAAAGCCCTGTTTTCTACTAGTGTGCCCCTTAATCAAGTATTATGTGTCTTAGGATCTACTATAGGTTTGCTCATGTGGGCGCTCGCTGGTGGCCGACATCTTATCACGGGATCATAGCATTCTTCTCTTTAGTTTTCCAACTTTTTTTTCCATTTTCTTTCTTTTTCCTGTACAAGTGTCGTGCTCTCGCCCTTCCTCTATCAATAAAAACACACCTCTCATGTGTACTTACACTCTGCCGAGTTCTCTCTAACAGTGCTCTTCTCCCTTCTCATGGAATGAATGATTCCTCTCAGTCAATGGTATACATTCCATCAGAAACTTCAACAAAACAACCATGCTCCATACAACTCAAGATGTTAGCCTTTTTTATTTCTCAGGCAACCAACCAACATTAATTCTGCCTTCCAATGTGTATGCATACAATGGAACAACTGAAAAATATGAAAGAAATAGATTGCAACACACAGATGTATGCAACCTAAAATCTGTTGTGTATTTCGAATTTTGGCGACCATTTACCCATAATAACAGAAGAATGATTGATTGTGAAAGAGCTGTGGAGGATACATCACAAGCGCCATACTCATTAATTCCACTCACAAGCCTTTTCTCGTAGAATTTCACAACTTTATAAGACATCTTTAAAAATCAGCCATCAATGAATAAATTTATCAATCTAGACAAGGTATGCACATGTTAAACATTTCGCTCCATCTGGGTCAATTTTTTTAAAACAAGTCAAAATGCTTGGCATTTCATTGAATAAGAAGAAGGTTTGAAGAATCTAGGCCAAAGGCCAAATTACAAGCATCACTCTCGCGGCATTATATTACATAGATATTTCGCCCGGCAAGGCACCACAACGATGCCTCCGCTTCGATGTGTGTCACAAGCACGGACAGAGATCAGGTGACATGCAAACGGCATGTCACCAATGAACAGTAACGGTAACATGCGCCCCTCTCTAGACCGCCCGATCGAGAATCAACGGGCGGATCGGCATAAACAGTGACCCATCTACAGTACCTCGTCTACATGAACCCATGAACAGTATCCGGTCTACAGTGTCCTACAGTGATATGTCGCTACAGTTTTTAATCTGGGCTGTTCGTTTTCGATCCAACAGATTGGAGGCTGCGAGGCACCCGGTGACATGCCGTTTGCATGTCACCTGATCTCTGTCCCACAAGCACACTGACTGGAATTGCGTTGTTGTGGAACACCTGAGCATTTCGCTCATTCCAGATTTCCCAAGAGATAAGAAGCATGAGGCAAACAAGCGCCCTTCGAGTTTGCAACCTCCTGGAAGGTTAATTAGAGCGAGTGTTTCTTCAGCGGAATTCATGAGTCGTTCCGAGTTGGATGCCTGCACAATGTAATATTTTCTAATGTATTATACCAAATTCTTAGAAGCTAACAGAAAACAGTTTGGACATAAGATAAACACCATGCATCTGCACGTCTTAGTTTTCTCGTCAGGTAAGAATGGAAGAGTTCAGATAAAGGGTTTCTATCTGAACGGGGAGGAGGCGTGCGCCGCCCATGATCCCCCCCCCCCCCCCCAAGCCAAGAAGGCAGATCCGATATCTCCTGAGCTAGGCCACAAAATTCTGATGTAACCAAGGGATGCATTTACCCTTCTATCCTAACTAAACAAAATTATGACTTGATGAAAGAAAAGAACCGCTCGCGCATGCAATTTGCTGCAAAACCATCTCTAATGGAATGCAATTTGCCAATTTTTCTAAAGTAGGAAAATTATTCCGCTTAGACAACAGTAATTAAATAGACCAACCTCCATCCACTTCTGCCGCATAATATAAGTGGGAGGCCCACATGTGTCCACATATTTTTTTACAAAACAAGTGAACATCCCACATAATCTCACGTCAATGATAGACTCAGCTAAACGGTTGTACCGAAACAAAATACTGCTACGGAACACTTCAAGTAACCTACTATTGATATATCGTAGTTCTTACTGAGCAACTGAATATATTTTTAAAAGATTAATCTCAATTTTACAACTTACTGATGCGTCTAAAATTAAGTTCATCTCAATGCACACATGAAGTAGAGTCCACTGTTTGCTTCCTAGTTCTTTCATGTTTATGCCGGATCACACTTTCATACACAAATCCACCATGAGCTATAAGGCAATTAGCAAGTTAGCAAATGGACCAGAAATGAATTTATTCACATATTAATAAATCCATCTAGCATTGCATAGTATAATTAGACATCCACGTTTGCAGCTAATGAAGCTATACAGAGAAAGACACCATCTATTATATATCATGAGGGCGTCACATGTAACACAAGTTGCATACAGTTAAGGCATCAAGGAAATCTGTTGCATTTTGAGCCCAACAGATTTCATCTCAGTGTACTAATCAATAGTTAAAAATTAGCTAGAGATCATTTAGTGTAGTAGATAAGTGGAAGTCAAGCTAAATCACAGAAACATGAAAAAAATAAAAACCATCGCTATTCCTAGCAACTGATCATCCTATACAGGAAGATGTAGTGCATATACCATCAGCATATAATCTAGGCATAAACATACAGAAGTGCCAGAAGGCTGATTGGAGCTTCAGTTTAACATGAGCAGTTCCTTACAGTCCAAAAACCAAGTCACAAAATTGCATCAAGAACTGGCTATGAGACTTGCATTGCGGTGCTTTTTTCTCTGTATATCACTACAGTACATGCATTCTGCAGATAGGTGACTTACCAAGAGGTAGGTCACGAAATTACCTACATCTGCCAGGAAATGGAAATCAAATGAGGGGGAAGCAAGAAAAAAAAGATTTTTACCTTCTTCCAGCTGGTGCTGGTCTTGGTTCTTGAGGGTTTCTTTTTCCGCAGACTCGACGCTCATGTTGTTTCTTGAGGGCTTTCTCCCTTGCTCGCGTAGGGGGTTGGGGGCGGGGGGAGAACCGGAGGCAGCATCGAGTGGAGTCGAGGTGCAGCTGCCGGCAGTATGATAAGAAAACTGTTGTTATTTCACTATCAGGAATGAAGCTCACTTCTATGTCATCTCACTTAGGGCAAATCATAAATCTTGGTATTGAATCTCCCCCTTCATACAAAAATCAAATGAAAATAGATAAGAAAACTGCTGCTATTTCATGTGAATAACATGCACGAATTAATCATGAGAGTGAACCCAGTATTGCAGTCTCATATGCTCACCACATTGGTAAAACTTTACAAATCACATTAGAAAAGTACCATGGAATTTACCTGACAGGGAAGGTTTACCTCCCTTGCGAACCCACACTCCAGGAGGATGTGATTGATTGATTCTTCATGTTGATCGTAGAACGGACCAAAATGATCCCTTAAAATCAATCTAGCAGGACCTAACAAGGAACCGAGTGCTTACTCAGAGTACCAAACTTTTCCACTTAATAAAATATCCATATACTGACCGGACTGCATATATAGACATAAAACCAATAGGATAAAATTATTCAGTCATACACGCAAGATAAAATTGGCAGCCAACTGCATTTTTATTTCAAATAGCACTTGGTATGTACATGGACCAGATGACTGAAAAAAGGTTTGCTAACTCTCGTGAAAATGCAGACCTGACAGACCATTGGACGTATGAAAACTACCAAGTGTTCATGTTTCGAAATTAAGCAAAATAACACCAATAATGTTTCTACCTAGAAATAAGATGAGAAAGTAACAACTTAATGATCGAAAAGCTTAACTGAAAGCTATACACGTTCTCTCCTGGCAACTATATACATGTAATTAATGGTCAAACCTGCCATTGTTCAGATATAACATATATGCAGCTATATACATGTTCTCTCAAGGCTTTTATACATGTATTGGTCAAATAAATAATATGTTATTCAGAGGGTAAATATTAAGTGTAACCTTGTAGCCATCTTTGAGTTGCTCACCATTAGCAATGAAAGTGGAAGGTCTTTTTGCTTAGAGTTTGGCGAGTAGCAGTGGAGGAACTTCTTCTGTTGAATATCTGCTATGTCTGAACGGTAGCTGATATGCCTATCCTATAAGATAATCTCCTTGTACAGGACATAACCCTTATAGATAATCTCCTTGTACAGTCCTATAGATGGAACAAATTCAACAGAATATAAGTGAAAGCAGTTTGATGTAGACGGGAACTTCATGTTGCTATTTCTTCCGCCTGCAACAAAAAAAAAACAGAATCAAAACGAATTTAATGCACACGTGAAGATGCATATCTATATTTTCTTGTCTTGTTCTTTACAATTAGATAGCCATATATTTCTTTAGAATCAGACTAAACTCTGTGTACTATTACTCGCAAGTCCAGGGCAATGGAAAACATAGACCTGATGCGCTGCAGAAACACTTTGACATCCTCCTTCATGATTTTGAACACGTAGACCTGGTCTTTGTTTTCAGAAATGAGCTGCTAGACAGGTGACCAATCTCTAGTTGTCTATAGCCCAACCTGATTAAAAAGGAGAAAACAAATTAGAGGATCTCGAACGAACGGATCCATTGCAACATCTAACTGCACTACCTTGCCATGGAAGCCGGCGCATGTACCTGTTTCTAGCAGGTCAGCACAAAAGAAGATCATGGATGGCCGCCGCTGCTGCTACGCAGACAAGATGTGGTCATCGTGGTAGATGCTGGAGGTCTGACACAGGATATTGGTACCCTTACAATTTTGTAGATTTCACATAAGGTCTGACACAGGATGCAATGTTGTATCAACTGTGTATAAACTACATATAATACCTATCTGTGACCTGGACGAGGATCAGCGCCGGCTCCTGAAGGGGATCAGCGCCGATGAACGTCGATCAGCACCGGCTCCTGAAGGGATATCCGATCAACGTCGCGGACCCTGACAGAGGTGTCCCGACTATGACCTGGACGGGGATCAGCGCCGGCTCCTGAAGGGGATCGGCGGCGGCTCCTGAAGGGGTTCGGCGGCGGCCACTGGAGGCCTCGATCCTTGATGCGAGCGCGAGGGCTGCGGCGAAGGCCTGGACTTGCGAGTCGCCTGATGGGAGTGCGAGGCCGGCGGCGAAGGGATCTGGAGGCCTCGCTCGAGGGCACTCTGGAGGGCGCTCGTGCGTGCGTGCGAGTCGCCTGATTTTTTGTCGTTGTTTTATTTTCGTAGGTTTTTTTCGCTGGTTTATTTTTAGTTCAGGCATGCGAGTGCGAGGCGTGCGAGGGACCGGAGGCATCGCTCCCTTTTTACGTGAATTTGGTTGGGTTTTTTTTGTATAGGGGGAGGTGGGAGGAGAGACGAAAATAAATCAGGCGAAAGGTAGGAGTGGGACGAAAAAAACCGTGGAACGAAGACTACCAACTGCTCCATTAGAAGTATAGATGGTTAAGAAATCGAAAGGTCATCCCGCATGCAGGACAACTGCATCGCTTTGTATTATTGCAATTGCAACTTGGCAAGGCTTTATACATTGGTAAAGAAGGCTTAACCTTTTTTCTGAATGATTGTGAGTATATGCATCACTTTATCCTAATAAAGTCATGTACTCCCTCCGTAAACTAATATAAGAGCATTTAAAATACTAAAGTAGTGATCTAAACGCTCTTATATTAGTTTATAGTGGGAGTACTCTTTTGTGTTCTGAAACCAGGTGTACTGGCGAATGGAATCGTCTCCCGGATTGCTTCTTCCACGGCTGTATGTATTTGTGTAAGCTAAACACAGAAATTTTGATCCCGCCAAGTATCTCTTCTTTTATACTCCCTCCTCCCTCCGTTTCTAAATATAAGTCTTTTCAGAAATTTCAATATGGATTACATGCGGATGAATATAGACGTATTTTAGAGTGTAGATTCACTCATTTTGCTCCGTATGTAGTCCATATTGGAATCTCTAAAAAGACTTGTATTTAGGAACTGAGGGAGTATGTGCTATGCAAGCATGCTTCTTACATGTGATTGACATAAGTAATTATCTCCCTAAAAAAAAAAGACATAAGTAATCATCACTTCTCAGAGGAAAAAAGGAGGTAAATGATGTTAGCAAAGAGCATTGAAAGGCAGGTTTTACAAGAAACAACATCAAAGAAGCAGAACATTTGATTTCATTCATGCCGAATCTCGCTAACTGTCGTTGCATCAACAGAATTTTACACTTGGATTCAGACATAAGCCCTGAGCATCATGACACGTATACACATCCGGTGCATGATGAGTCGCTATGGTGTTCACAACAACAGGCCAATTACGCCCACCATCAACATACATGGGTTGCTGCCAAACCAGTTCTTCAGACTTGATACAACAAACAGGCAGAGAATCACAGGGCTGATGATTTCGTCGCAGAGGGATCCACTGATTCTTTCCCTTTTTTTCCCTTTCGATAACACGCAGGAGAGATCCACCTGTTCTTTTCGAATTGTGCCATGGTACAGAATAATTCCTTACTCCTGCTCTGGTTGCGCTGATGGGACGAGCGGCTGATGTTCATCAGCACCACTTGATATTCTGTCCATGCCACACAACTCGGGGGATTTTATAAGCACAAATGGTGATTTGTGTAGAGCAGCGAAGGCCTTGTTTCCTTCACCATTGCTCCCTAAACAAATGGTATCACCCCGCCCGTGCCAGACACCACACTGGACATTATTCATCTCCAAAGTTCTCGCCTCCTGCTTATTCAAAATGACAACTGTGAGGCCAATATATATCCATAATAAACAAATTAGTGAACTTTTGGTTCCAAGGGGGTCTGAATGTATATAACCTGGCACAGGGTACAACAAGGACATATCAGATGGAGAACACAGTCATCTAGACTGCCATCAGTCCCCTGAAATCACACAAAAGGGTCAATGAGATGTCTTAATTTCCCCACCATTCCTGAACTGAAGTACACATACAAATATCTACTCAAAAGTTGGCAAAATAGTCATCACACACAAACTGGCAAGGGTATGCCGAGCTACAAATATTAACTCAAAACAAGTTTCAGTTATTGTTCATCTGAGTAAAGCCACAGTTTTGAATTAATTGTGATGCAAGAGAAGACAGGCACCACAGCCAACTGCACTAACCACTAGTGCACTAGTAAGGGCTAAGCTGTTTGAATACTTTATTTGAAAACGCTAATTCAGAAATACTTACCTGGATATTGAACTGTTTACTGATTCTTCTTCGGAAGTAACCGGTGTAGATTGCTATCAAGAGAACAGAACCAAGTCCCAAATATAGATATACATGATGCCTTGTTACAGAAAAGGCAATTAAGCTGACCAGAACAGCAACTAATGAAATGAAGTAAGCCATTGCCTGAAAAAGTTTCATATTGTATCAGAGAGTGAATAAGAGTTCTTAAAAGAACATAAGCTTAACAATACAGCACAAGTAAACCAATGGTAAAACTGAAAATGTCAGATTCAATGGGAACAAGAGTATGTTGCAGTATACAACAATGGTTGTAATAATTCTAAAAAGACTTCACAACAGGGCAGGAAAACAGAGGAAAACACAAATTTATCAGCACGTATTGGCAGACATGGAGGATAAAGCACATTTGGTTGATAGCTACATCTTGCCACAGATGAGAGAACTGTTTGTGACTACATAAACTCAATACTCTTGCGAAACCTTACCAAAATACGTGACAATTAATTTGTTTGGCACACTTTGTGTTACTTGTCATGGTAAGTCAAATTCTTGTGGGCTTCGACCTGGTCAACATGAATGACCCTGCCCTTTTTTTTGAGCTTGTGCATACCCTAAAGGATAAGTTCTACTAATATGATCTCTAGTCTATGTTGGAGGGAATGAGACTGCACGTTATACTTGCGAGAGGGTTGACTTGCCAATGTGAACAGGGCAGGATGTCCTTCATGTTGACCAGGTCTAAGCCCAAAAGAATACAGAATTATCCAAGCAAATCCTTTTCACATTGGCAAGTCAAACATCCTATGCATTATCTTCTCCGTTGTATAACTAGTCAAAAGACAGCTTTGCTATTTTTGTCTAAACAACTTAAATGGAAGTAAGCATTCATTTTAAAAAATTTAGCAAGAGACATTCTAACAAAATATTCCATCTCTCTGGCATTAGGAGGAAGTTAGAATAAATATAGAAAAATCACATACAGTACATATTTAAGAAGTTAAGATGTTACTTTTCAGGGCAACTATATTTGTAATAGCCTACTGAACTCTAAAAGGTTGACCTACAAGAAATTCTGCATTCGTTTCTGGAATAAAGAGCCTACCTCAACCAAACGGTTTCCTACTTCCTACCAACAACAGCACCATAAACTAACCTAAACTGGTTTTGCGTGCTGACCTACACAGCAATGTGACTACACTTTTGGCACAGAAAAATGACAAGCAAGAAATGGACGAGACATGGTCATAAGTTGGTCAGGGTATTATCTGTACCTGAAGGAAGCAAGATCCGAGATTGGCTCTCCGCATGTTCTTGCCAAACCTATAGCATGGGCAACTGCAAGTAGTTGCAAGCAAACAAGAACGTTAAAACGAAGAACCCCAAAAGTTTAATCACAGTTGCACATTAAAATATGTTGTGTGCAGCAGAGGAAAATGGAATCTTTTTCAGAGACAGTTAAAATAGAACAAAGGCAGAAGGGGGGGAAGACCTCACGTTGGGGAATGTTCCCTACTAATAACTTATCTTAAACATGTTGATTTTTCTTTCATGATTCAAGCTAGGAAATACTTTACGGTACTCGAATTATAACTAACCTAAAAGCAAAGAGAGAAACTAAACCTCGAGCAAAATTCTATCACTTGTCATTCGCGAGTCTTCATTGAAGATGAAGTATTCTCTAAGGACAGCTAGCACTAATTTGCGAAAGATCTTTATTCGGCGAATGTCTTTCTTCTTCTATGACTGTAGCTAGGAAGAAGTAACAAATGATGGATCGAAAAGGGGAAGACCCGGGCCTCTGCATCATGATGATGATGCACACTGACACAGCCAAAACAAGCAGTATTCATGCGAGACAAAATAGTAGCATTCCATATCGAGTTGGCATAAAGACAGCAGCGCAGTTTATGCCCAAATCCGCACAAAATCAATATGGAAAGATTGAGCTAAACTAGTACTAGTAGAATCTCCAAGCTTCCCCGTCGCAACCACCGAAAACAGGTCCTTCCGAACCAACCAATACAGGTTTGATGAATGAAACGAGCGGCCAAGAGTTAGCTCCACCTACCAGGCGGCCTCGAGCGCGATTCGCCGGTCCTCCAAGCAATCAATCACCACGTCCCCCTCCCACATCCTCTGCACCCCTCCTCCGCCGGCACCCTCGCCACCGCCCAAGCCCGCGCACGCCGCCGCCGCCCCCATGCCGGCGCCCTTCCTCCTCTCCGCCGACATGGCCACGGACGCGCAGAGCATGTCGAAGTCCAGCACCGCCATCGCCTCCTCCTCCTCCTCCGGGAGGCTCCTCGGCGCCGTCGACGCCTCCTCCGCCGCCGCGGCCATGGATGGAGCCCCTCCGCTCTCCTCCCTCGCTCGCTCTCTCTGTCTCTGTCTCCCTCTTCCTGTCCTGAAGTTTTTGTTTCGTATAGTATTGCGTTGCTACTACTTGGTCCCGTATCGCGGTGGGTTTTTAACGTCTTATTAATAAGCGCCACCGATTGGGAGAGGGGGAAAGGGCATCTCCGATTGGGATTTGGGAGAACACCCACCTGTTCGCACTCGCTTCGGTGGTCGAATGGCCCACGGTGAGGTGGGTCCAGCGGGGCCCGGTTGTCAAGAGGCCCCACGCGCCAGCGGGGGATGCCGGGGAACACGTGGGTGCCGGGAGGACGAGGCGCCCGAATTACCGGTGGTTAAATCGGGCAATTAGCCCCGTGGCTGCTAATAATAACGTAACGCGCGTGGTCTGGTGGTTGGACTTTGTGGTTTGGGCCGCCGCCCGCCGCGCCTGCTCCAGAGTCCAGACTGGATGCGGGTCCGCCTGTCAGTCAAGCGTTTTGTCTCCTTGCGCTTATCCGGTTTTCCGAGAAAGGGGGTGCCGCTTCGGGGCACCTAAAACGTGCACCTGCAATTTTGCAGCCCCGAGGGACAGGTACTGTACTGCTGACCCTCAACTTGGCGGGCAATCATTTGGGTTTTTTTAGGCAACCTGGCGGGCATCATGCTCTGGTTGCGTTTGCAGGTGCACAAATTTGTTAGTTGTTCGGCTAAACACAAACAGAACGACCGTTCTCTTTTGTTCTCCCATTGAACGCACATAGTTAGAAACAATCTTCATTTCTCTCTCAGTTTCATATGATAAATATGGACATCTATATCATGCGAAGGAAGGATAGTAGGTTTTCTTCTGTTGATCTAAGGATTTTAGCTTGTGGCGATTCACGGTCTTCTGCTAATTTTGTACGTGACCCAAAGCCGTTCCGATGGCACATTCTTCACAGGCATTGGGAGAGAAAGCTAGAACCTTCAAAGTCATAGAATACTTTGGAAACTTGTCGTAGAGCGACAATTCACTTCTAAGCCAAGGCTCATCTGCACCTGCGTTGAAGAAAAAAATCAAAACAAATACTAGAAAATTTCAAAAATTCCAAAAAAAATTGCATGGTAAATAATTTGATGTGTGAGGTCCGTTCTAATTTTCAAGTCATTTCGACACCTGAGCAGCTCTCGGCAAAAAAGATAAATTTAGGGTATGTAAAAAAGTTTACTGTTCATGCACTGTTCTGACCCGATTTGTCTTTTTTGCTGAGAGCTATTCAGATGTCCAAATGATCTGAAAATTGGAGCAGACCTCACGCAATAAATTTTCTACCATGCAAAAATAAATGGATTTTTATTCTTTCGTGATTTTTTCTGACCAGGTACAGATGAGCCTACGCACCAAAACACCGCACTCGTCGTAGAGCAGCTGCAAAGTGTGAGCATTTAATCAAGGTATGATCATGCGGGTCCCATATAAAAAAGCAAGATAAAATTGTTTGAATTTTGTCAGTTTTTAGATGGACTTTTTTTTACAAATTTATGAACTTTGCAAGTTATCATTTATAAACTCTAAACTGTGAAATCAGTACCTGGAGCCAAGCTAAGATTTCGACTAGTAAGCAGAGTGTTACCATGACGATTTCATAGTTCAATTCATGCCAACATCCACATTTAAATTTTTGGAACATTTAGTACTTCCTCTGTTTTTATTTCCTCCGCATATTAGGTTTGTCTAAAGTCAAACTTTATATACTTTCAACAAGTTTGTAGAAAAATATATTAACATAGACACCACCAAATATATATCATTGGATTCATCATTGCATATATTTTCACATCATATAAATTTATTACCCTAAATGTTCATATTGTTTTCTACAAACTTGAGCAAACTTTATAAAGTTTGACTTCAGTCAAAGCTAATATAAGGAGTAAATAAAAATGGAGGGAGCATATTTTAAACGGTACATCCAGAATAACAACAAGTTAGGTTGAATCATTTCATGTTGTTTTTGTAAGTCATTGTTTGGACCTTATACCATTACAAGTAGGTTGGTTGAGCAGTTTGTATCTAATCTGGAATGTATGGCACCCTCCGAATCATATTAGATGGTAGTACTAGTCAGTTGTTATACCTTAATTATACTCCCAACAAAGACATTATTATAGAAGAATGATAATAGAAGTCAACCCGGCCGGTTCTACCCAGCTGATTCTAAGATCAGAGCAACCAATATGTATCATATACTCTCTCTGTCTTAAAATATACTCCCTTCGTTCCTAAATATTTGTCTTTCTAGATATTTCAACAAATGACTACATACGGAGCAAAATGAGTGAATCTATACTCTAAAATATGTCTATATACATCTGTATGTGGCAGTCCATTTGAAATCTCTAGAAAGACAAATATTTAGGAACGGAGAAAGTAGGATGTTATTGCATCTTGAGATGAATAACGTCTTATATTTTGAGGCAGATGGAGTAGTTTAAGCACAGATAATACAGAGAGTTAGAAGTAGCTATGCAAACGAAGCTTTTCACACACCCACACAGAGTACCACTTGATCGGGAGCAATCAAATCACAATTAGAAGCGACGTACGTACCCAGGCGTTTTGCTTAATACTCCCTTCATTCTAAAATATAGTGCGCCCGTGCTTTCCGAGATCCAATTTTTACCATAAATTTAACCAATGAGACCGACTGCGACGGGAGAAAAAAATTTATATAACTGAAAACTTCTTTTGAATACGAAGTCACTGGTATAACTTCTACTCCCGTCGCAGTCGGTCTTGTTGTTAAATTTATGGTCAAAGTTGAAGCACGAGAATAGAGAAAGCACTATATTTTAAAACGGATAATATTGTAATAATATAATAGTGTCGCCTACACCGACATGACAAGCGGGTACGGACCGGTGAGGCAAAGGATGCCGTGCCGCCGCAAGGTGGTGTGGGCGGAAAGGGAAGGCGGCGTCCACCGAGCCTCCGGCTGCGTTGCGCACCATTCGTAGTGGAGCAGCAAGTGGGTGCGTTAGCGCAGCTGGTTGCCGTTTGTATTTATTTTTGTTTTTTTGCGAGAGTGCATTACGTGAACGGTGAACCATGCCGTGTTCGGAAGCGTGCAGCTATACTGCCTGGTAAACCTGGGCACCCTCCGGTCCGGGCCTGGTTCGGGCCGAGCTTTGCAAAGCCCGGCCTCAAAATCACAAGCCCGACCTGACCTGAATGAACAGTGCAATTTTCAAATTAAAAAATAGGATATTTAAATAATACATTATACTTATATTTCTAATAAAATAATAATTTATACCATGTTTGAGGTTTTTCGGGCTTCGGACGAAAAATCTGAGCCTGAGCCCGGCCCGGATGTCGGGCTTTCGGGCCGGACAGTCCATGCCCGGGTCCACTGCCTGGTCATGGCTGGCGACACGAAAATTACCATCTCTGCAAAAGCGTCTTACATTTTGGTGTAGAGGGCGTAATACATAAGCAGTATCATCCTGCAGGTATCCCTCGAGGACGTGTTTTTCTTCTAAAATAAAACAAAAGCAAAAAGAAAAGTTGTTTCATCGATTAATTAAGAATTAGAGACTTGCCCCACTTAATCTATACCAATATAAAAAGACCCAAAGAGGCAGATCCAATTAATCTCGGCCATTAAATCATGTCAATCCAACGACCTAGACTGCTTCAATGTCGAGCGCTCAACACGTTTAGCGTGCAGTTAATTTCATACCAAATATAGTGCTAATCACATAATAATACGCAAATAATATCCTACTTAATATCTGCATGCACTTAATATACTTACAAATTAACGTGCATTGTACGTACACATTGGCTAGTTAATGAAAAAGGGCAAACAACGATGGGTGCAAGAGGTGTCACACAGTCTTCAAATCTCTACTCCTAATGTCTCAGTCCATAGGTCGTTCGTTGGTTTCGTTCGTTTCCCACCAAGCGATCTCCCTCCCACCGATTTTTCTCCCTCCCTCCGAAAACCAACACCGGTTTTAATTCATCACCAGACTCACACGTCCCTTGCCAAAAAAAACCAAACCAACCCTTCCATCCTTCCAGCGATCGCACCCTTCCGCATAAGACATCATTCAAATCATATCGAAGGGTGGGTTTAAAACCTTCCATCCAAAACATATCGCATCACAAAAAGCTTCCATAAACAACAACAATGAAATCGCATCGCAATCAAATCTTTTCGCTATTTCCATCGCAATCAAATATATACCGATCAAACACACTCTTTCCATAATCTCTCTCTACTCCTAAAGGAGGAGTCTGCGGTCGTGATGGTTGGTTTGTAAGTCGTCGTTCGTTCGTCTCGCCCTCGCGCCGTTCGTTCGTCTAGCCCTCTCCCTCTCATTCCGCTAGCGATCTCGTATGTATAGAAAGAAATAAAGTTTCCCGTGATAAGTGGAACTTACCTCTGATCGTGGTCTTCCCCCTCTCCTCATATTCCTCACAATTTCCCACTCGCCGCTACCCGTGCCGCCTTTGCCCAGGCTTCGTACCTGTGCATGACAGACGGGGCTCCCCAGTCCTCTCCACACGGCGCCTCCTCCCCTACCGTGGTCTCCACTGGTGGCTCGCCGGCAGCAGCCTCTCCACACAAATAGGATGGGGATCGTGCACTTCTTTGGATCCATATGGTGACATCGACCAAGCGCAGCAGCTGTTACATGTGACTTTTCGTCGATAGAACATGAAACATAAGTACAGGTACATGAGCTGGCTGATCGATCTTGCCGGACGGCAAGAAGCAGCTGGATCGTTTTCGATCTGCCGGTTGCAGGATGCACGAAACACCCACGCACATGTACGGCTGTACGCAGGAGACACAAGACATTTTATGGGGAAAAAACTCCACGAATCCACCTTCTTTTTGTCGTTGACGCTGCTTGCACGTCGTCGGTCATGGCCATGGCACCTCTCGCCGTTGAGGTTCAAGGACGAGAAAATGATTGTGGCCACAGGTGCAAACCTTTTGATCGACGTCAAGCTGCAGTCATATATGATTCCTCCGCCTGCTTTGTTGTCGCATGCCGCAACGAGCGCTCGCCTTGAAAGCCCAACTTGGCTGACCTTGGCAGCGGCGGCGACCAGGGTGGACGGCGCGGAGGAGGCAACAGTCGGACGTGGCGCGGAAACTAGACGAGGACGGCCTCGAGGTGCGACCTACCGATGAGCTCGTCACGGCCGGCATCGTCTGTCGGGCCCTCGATGGCGCCGATGCTATGTAGTTAAGGACGTGGCGGTGGCCGCCGGCCTTATGGACTTGCCTGCCATGATCGGCAAGAGAGAGGAAGGAGGATATGCAAAATGGATTTTATGGCGGTGCTAGGCTAGAGCTGTCGGGAGGGAGATGCTCACGGGGAGCTTCAACCTGACCAACCGCTCCAGGCCCTTCCTGGTTATCCTCGGCTCGGCTCCCATGTACATTACTCATTCATGTCTGCTAATTCCTCTTCTTTTTTTCATTTATTCACTTGTATTTCTACTCTCAAATCTTAATGAAAATTAATAGATTGCACTCTACTGAGAAAAAACCACCGCTAATTTGTAGTGTGAGAACTAAAACATGTATTTTCTTTACGAAAGTGATCAATCATGTATATTTTTTATGAAAGTGATCAATCATGTTGATTAGTGCAGACAGTCTTTTTGCACATACCTAAGCTTTCTCTTAAATCTCAGTTCATGTTTGATTGGATTCTCTGAATCTGGCTTCAACGCTCGCGCAACTGTCACTTGTCAATGTCCAATGGAAACAAGAAAGGGGGGAGATATTGTGGGTTGCAATCAGGATTAGACGGTTTTTGTCTCTTCTGTAGATTGCCATACACATGTTATTGTTTGAACTACATCACACTGTGTGTGCCTTTGCTTTGTCCTTAATTCTGCTTGGAATGGTCTGACTTGATGCTACCATTCTTCTACTTTGCCTGTAGTGTTGTCTCGTGTTCTCATATGCTAGAACATGTCTTTTTTTGAAAGAAAATATGCTAGAACATGTTGTTACCTCAATCTTCAAACGTCACTGATTCTCCTTTGTTTCTATGGTAGTGTCGGATGGTGGTGTTGCACCCCTCTCAGGCAAGCTTGTCATTAACTACAACGGCATGTGTTCATCAATCAGGGCATTAGGCACCCATTGTTTCTTACCAATGCATCCTTCCAACTTAGGTCAGAACTTTAAAAAAATTGCGAAGGGTGTATGTGTTTCTATCCTTGCGTGACATATCATCCAATCGACATCAGGATTTAAGTTCATGTATCGGATATTTTGCACACCAATCTAATATAAGTTGGTTGTTTGAATTCTTTTTTTTGTGTGAGAAGTTTGAATTCATTTTTTAATTGAGTTGATTCATGCAATGGTGATAAAGACCAATGTATGTGGTGCTACTGCATTTGTAAGTCTAACTGACAATTTATAAGGTAATTAGTACTCCCTTCGTCTCAAAATAAGTGTCTCAACTTTAGTACAACTTCTTATGAACTGCCAAATATATTCGTCTCAAAATAAGTGTCTCAATTTGGGACGGAGGGAGTATGTCACAACCCTGATATTGTTGCCAGCTATATTTTTCACCTGAAGTGTTTGTCGATGAACTGCCAAATAGGAAAGCTTTGATCTCGATGTGATTTTGAAAGTTAGACATTCTTGTTTTACTGATAAAATTTAGGTATTATATGGGTTCTTGGATCGGCAGCATATAATGTGCAATATAATATTGGTGTCATATATCAAATGAATATTTAGTCTATGATAGTCCTCCATAAAAGTTAAAATGAAACATCATGCATTTTGTTGATTTTTATTTGTATGATTCTTAGAACGTCACTGCACTTTGTTGTTTTGTAGACTAAAGGAGAAGTGCCATCAACTCTCAAGAACATCAATTTAAATTTAAGAGAACTCGGAAATTTTGGAGGTATATGGTACTACGAATTATGGTTTGAAGAAAAATAATGGGATATTGTATGTAATTATGCCTTTGTAAATTTGCTCTATGGCAAAGTACGGCCACGGGACATTTCTGTCAAGTGCTCCCACCCAGCATAACTAAGCCTTAAGTAGATACTGCTTATTCTTGGTGGTTCCAAATTTGTTTCGTCTAGCTTGTGGAAACTCGTAGATGCCCGAGGCCATATGAGCGTGAAGCCGTGAACAATTATGCTTGCAAAATATTAGGAATTGAGTGCGAAAGTGATGGCTGTTGGCGGCGGAGGCGAAGCTGGCGACCCGAGCAGGGAGCGACGTATGACAACATCCGCCAGTTGTAAGGTGGCAGTGGCAGGGAGAGGCGGGTGGGTCGTGAGGATGGACGATGAAAAAAGTAGCGCCGGGAGGAAGAAGAAGAACGATATCAAAGGGTGGTGGTCGTTGGCGAAGAAGGGGCAAGGGATTAACAGAATTGAGTGCGTTGGTACAGGGGGTCTCCGGGGGCAGAGATAGTGGCAGGGTTTAGAGGAATGGCCGACGCAACATGCTTCGGTATTTCGTTTGCACAATCCAGCTTGAGCAATCATAGAAATAGAAGAAATTTGTAAAATTATGTTAGGAAGATCTGTTTGGGTGAAGAGACGAGGAAGAATGCACAGCCACATGCATCGTCTACATATTGTGAGCATACGCACGCAAATTATCTATGTTGTCGCCCGTAGCAACGCACGGGCATTTAACTAGTGGATTCATGGGGCCTGAGTCACCGATCTGCTTATAGCAGAGGCGATGGTTGTTTGCAATGGTGTCCCTTTTGCAAAGACTAGCGAATTGCATGTTCATTGCAAATGGGCGCGTACTTTAGTGGTTCAACATCAATCTTGTTCGACATATATCTTATATTAAATTTGATAACATTTAATTTGTTGGGAGTATGGGTAGGGGAAGGCAAAGAAAGTTTTGATTTAGTTGAGATTTTGATAAGATTGAATTGATTTGATTGAGTTAATGCATGACATGTATTTAAGGAAGTATCAAATTGATTTAGATTATTCCAAGTTAATATATTTATATTGATTTACATTTTGTGCGGCATCAGTTGGGGCTAAAAAGAACTAGAGGAAACCAAATGAGGAGGGAAGCATGGGAGGAAAAAACTGAATTGAATGTGGAGGCGATGGAATGAACTCCTCTTTAATAATAGAGATTTTCGTAGTAAAGATCCAGATGTTTTCCTAGAATCACTTCGGAGACGTCTTTTGAGATTGAGGGAGTAATAATATGGCGCTGTGGCTGGCGGCGCTCGCCCAGCCCAGATCTGGGCCCATTTGGGCCCCATCTGGGTTGGGGCGGGCCGGTGGCTCGGCGTTCGGCGGCGACGTTCCCTAGCGGTGGCGTGGTGGCAGCGATCTCGGGCGGCGAGGACTTCGTTGGTCGGCGTGCTACAGCATGGTGACAGGACTGTCTGGGTCCATGTGGGCCCGGCCGGGCCGTCGTGGCCCGGCAAGTCCTCGTCGCCGCGTCCGGTCGGCTCTGCTGCGGCGGTGGAGGCTGTCCCCTTCCTCCGGTCGAGTTGTGTTCGCTCCCGTGGCCAGTGTCTCCTCTCCCTCTCCAGGTCTCATGTTGACAGCTCCAGTGAGGCGGTGAGGGTTGTCCAGTAATCGTGGTGGCACAAGCTGGTGGGTGGCTGAGGGGGTGGTGCATTTCGAAATGCCTGGGGTGGTGGTGGTGGTTGTGGGTCGGGAGAAACCCCTATCGGCCTGTCCGGCACTGATGCGATGACGCCTGCGGGCACCGTCGGATCTTCCTGAGGGGCATCGGGTATACCCCTTCCCCACTATCCCTCGCGTACCGGGGAAACCCTAGAACTTGTTCGGGCAACAGCGGCGGCATCGTCGCATTCCTTCTTGAAGGTGTTGCTTGGGGCGCGGTGCTTCGGGATGCTGGGAGTGTGGTGGTACTTCTTCGGAGGGTGCAGCGGTTGCCGATCTTCCTTTCTTCGTTGATTTGCTGGTGTTGGCATTTATTTCTCTCTTCTTCTTCTTGTTTTTCTTTTGGGCTTATCTGTGCTGCGGCCCCAGCGAGCTGGATGTATCGGATGTATCAGGTGTTTGCTTTATAATATAAAGCGGGGGAAACCCTTTATCATCGATAATAAGCATCTCTGAGATACTGAGCCGACACAAAAATTTGAGATTGATAAGGTTACAATAGGCATCTTCGTAGTCGACAGAAACATCTCCTTCCACTGAACGAATATCGCCGAAAAATCTGAAATAAACTTGGCACTCGTGCTAGTTCCATCGTAAGGAACCTAACGATCTAAGCTACGCTCACTTCACTTCATGTTTGTGGCTCCTCTTCTGATAAAAAAATAGCCGAGCTAGCAAATAAGTTTTACCTTTTGTATCGCAACATGTAAATCGGGCAACAAATTTTGTAGCTCACCTTTGTGCTGAATATTCTTGCACAATTGATGTGACTGAAAGCTACTACCTCCGTCCTGGTTTATTAGTCCTCTATGTAGTTTGTGTTAAATTTTGACCAAAGATTTAACTGACAAAATGTTAGTGCATGTCAACAAAAATTATATCACTGGATTCGTATTTAAACATAGTTTTCAATGATATAATTTTTTGTGACATGCATAACAATTTTGTTAGTTAAATTTATGATCAAAATTTGACACAAATTACAATGGGGACAAATAAACCAGGACGGAGGTAGTAGCTTCCTATTCAATTCTATTACTCCCTCCGTTCCATAACATAGTGTATATAGAATTTCTGAAAAGTCAAACTATACGAACTTCGACCAAGCTTATAAAGAAATCTAATTATAACTAAAATACCAAATATACACAATATGAAAGTACGTCTTGTGATGTATCTAAAGATATGTATTTGGTATTCTAGATGTATATTTTTTCTCTACAAACTTGGTCAAACTTTATAAAGTTTGACTTTTAGAAAAATCTACATGCACTACATTGTGGAACAGAGGGAGTAGCTGACTATTAGAGACTGTTTTTGGTTGAAATAAGAGCATCTACATCCAGGCGCCTCAAACCACCCCAAACACCCGGACGGATGGACAGATCACTGGCTGATCAAAAAAAGCTGACCCGCGCGGGGCTCCTCAAACTGGCCCCAAACGTCCGGGCTGTCCGGAGTCCCTCATATCCAGTCCAAATCTAGGGTGGATATGGGGGGCGCACCCGGGCGCGTCCGACATGTTAGTCGGACGCACGCTGGCCCACTCGACCCACTCCGTCCCCACTAAAAACCCACCCGGAGCAAACACTAGTGAGGGTGTCCTAGATTAGGGGGTGCCAATCTAGCCGGTCCATATGCCTCGGGCCACGTGCAGCAGAGCCGGGTCCACCCGGCGGAACTGCCAACTTCCGAAGACTACTTAGAGAGATCGAACATGGGAACTCGCCTGTCGAGCCAAAGACTCCGGAAACTGAGGTCCAATAGCGTCGTCCTCGGCATATGGACCGGGGGCTACTAGCGGTGTCCTGTATTAGGGGGTGCCAATCTAGCTGGTCCATATGCCTCGGGCTGGACCGACGGGCCCTCATTCTTGTCTAAGTGGACTCCGGAGGTTGCACAATGGGGCGTGATCAGGACTTCATCTACCGAAGACTTGTCGTATACTCCAAAACTTCTCCTACCGCCTTCATGCCAAGATATCGACCTTGTAACCCTAGGTACCCTACCTGGCGTGTATATAAGCCAAAGGGTTTAGCCCGTATGGGGGACATCAACGCAATCTCATTCACCTAGCCCTAGAGTTAGACCACATCTTACGATGTCGAGGTAGATCAACTCTGTACTCGATACATCTATATCAATATAAACAAGAGCAGGACATAGGGTTTTACCTCCATCAAGAGGGCTCGAACCTAGGTAAAACATTGTCTACCTGTTCCTGTTACCATCTGTCCGAGATCCACAGCTCGGGACCCCCTACCCCGAGGTCTGTCGGTTTTCACACCGACACTGGTGCTTTCATTGAGAGTTCCGCTGTGAGATCGTGATAACCCACAAGTATAGGGGATCAATTGTAGCCTTTCTTGATAAGTAAGAGTGTCGAAACCAACGAGGAGCTAAAGGTAGAATTTATATTCCCTTCAAGTTCTATCGACCATCGATACAACTCTACGCACGCTTATTGTTTGATTTACCTAGAACAAGTATGAAAGTAGAAGTACTTTGTAGGTGTAAAGGAATAGGTTTGCAAGATAATAAAGAACACGTAAATAAAAGCTAGGGGCTGTTTAGATAAAGAAACAATTAAGTTAGTTTTAGTAGAGAGCTTTTTGTCACAAGAAAATTATTTGTCCCTAGGCAATCGATAACTAGACCGGTAATCATTATTGCAATTTTATATGAGGGAGAGACATAAGCTAACATACTTTCTCTACTTGGATCATATGCACTTATGATTGGAACTCTAGCAAGCATCCGCAACTACTAAAGATCATTAAGGTAAAACCCAACCATAGCATTAAAGTATCAAGTCCTCTTTACTCCCATATGCAACAACCCACTTACTCGGGTCTGTGCTTCTGTCACTCACGCCACCCACCATAAGCGAATCATGAACGTATTGCAACACCCTACAGCGGGGACCCCTCACGCTTGCGCGACATAGAGAGCACCATAGGACAGCACCAATAATAAAACATACAACTCAAACCAATCATGATCATCAATCAATCCATAGGACAAAACGGATCTACTCAAACATCATAGGATAGCCACACATCATTGGATAATAATATATAGCGTTGGGCACCATGTCTAAGTAGAGATTACAGCGGAGAGAAGAGGTGTTACACCGCTGCATCGAGGGGGAGAGAGTTGGTGATGACGGCGGCGAAGTTGTTGTTGTAGATCGCCGTCATGATGATGGCCCCGGCGACGTTCCGGCGCCACCGGGAGACAGGGGGAGAGAGCCCCCTCCTTCTTATTCTTCCTTGACCTCCCCCCTAGATGGGAGGAGGGTTTCCCCTCTGGTCCATGGCCTCCATGGTGGTGGAGGGGCGGGAGCCCCTCCGAGATTGGATCTCTCTCTTTGTTTCCTTCTGTTTCTGCGTTCCTGTTTTCTGGCCTTTCACCGTTTCTTAAATTCCCGGAGATCCGTAACTCTGATTGGGCTGAAATTTTAACACGATTTTATTCGGATATTATCTTTCCTGCGGCGAAAGAAGGGCGTCAACCGCCTTACAGGGGCCCCACAAGCCTCCTGGCCGCGCCCAGGGTAGGGGGCGTGCCCCTCGAGCTTGTGGGCCCCTCGGGCATCGTTTCGCGTTGATTCCGATTCCCAAAAATCACATATATTCCAAAATAATTCTCCGTAAAATTTTGTCGCGTTTGGACTTCGTTTGATATGGGTATTCTGTGAAACAAAAAACATGCAACAAACATGAACTGGCATTGGGCACTGGATCAATATGTTAGTCCCAAAAATAATATAAAAAGTTGCCAAAAGTATATGAAAGTTGTAGATATTGGCATGAAACAATAAAAAATTATAGATACGACGGAGACGTATCAACATCCCCAAGCTTAATTCCTGCTCGTCCTTGAGTAGGTAAATGATAAAAAAGATAATTTTTGATGTGGAATGCTACCTAGCATAATCTTGATCATATAATCTAATTATGGCATGAATATTAAGACACGAGTGATTCAAAGCAATAGTCTATAATTTGATATAAAGACATCAATACTCAGGCATCCCAACAAACAATCATGTCTTTCAAAATATCAATGCTAAAGAAAGTTATCCCTACAAAATCATATAATCTTGCCATGCTCTATCTTCATCACACAAAGTATTTATCATGCACAACTCTGATGACAAGCCAAGCAATTGTTTCATACTTTTAATGTTCTCAAGCTTTTTCAACCCTCACGCAATACATGAGCGTGAGCCATGGATATAGCACTATGGGTGGAATAGAGTATGGTGATAGAGATAATATGGAGAAGACAAAAAGAAAGAAAGTCTCACATCGACGCGGCTAATCAACGGGCTATGGAGATGCCCATCAATTGATGTCAATGCGAGGAGTAGGGATTGCCATGCAATGGACGCACTAAGAGCTATAAGTGTATGAAAGCTCAAACTAAAAACTAAGTGGGTGTGCATCCAACTTGCTTGCTCATGAAGACCTCGGGCATTTGAGGAAGCCCATCATTGGAATATCCAAGCCAAGTTCTATAATGAAAAATTCCCACTAGTATATGAAAGTGATAACTCAAGAGACTCTCTATATGAAAAACATGGTGCTACTCTCATTTCATTTTTTCATTTTTCATTTTTTCTTTTTTTGTTGGCCTCTTTTTTTCTTTTTTCTTTTATTTTCGTCCGGAGTCTCATCCCGACTTGTGGGGGAATCATAGTTTCCACCATCCTTTCCTCACTGGGGCAATGCTCTAATAATGATGATCATCACAACTTTATTTACTTTCCTCGATATTACAACTCGATACAACTAATACATGATGACTCTATATGAATGCCTCTGGCAGTGTGCCAGGATGTACACTGATCTAGCATAGCAAAGATATAAAAAAAACGGACAAGCCATGAAAATGTCATGCTAGCTATCTTACGATCATGCAAAGCAATGTGACAATGAATGCTCAAGTCATGTATATGATGATGATGGAAATTGCATGGCAATATATCTCGGAATGGCTATGGAAATGCCATAATAGGTAGGTATGGTGGCTGTTTTGAGGAAGATATAATGAGGCTTATGTGTGATAGAGCGTATCATATCACGGGGTTTGGATGCAGCAGCAAAGTTTGCACCGACTCTCGAGGTGAGAAAGGGCAATGCACGGTACCGAAGAGGCTAGCAAATTGCGGAAAGGAGAGAGTGCGTATAATCCATGGACGCAACATTAGTCATAAAGAACTCACAGAATTATTGCGAAAGTTTATCAGCCCTCAAAACAAAGTACTAATACGCATGCTCCTAGGGGGATAGATTGGTAGGAAAAGACCATCGCTCGTCCCCGACCGCCACTCATATAGAAGACAATCAATAATAAATCATGCTCCAATTTCATAGAATAACGAGAGACTATACGTGCATGCTATGGTAATCACAAACCTTAACACCAATATTCTTAGTAAACCACAATCATTCACTAGTACCTTCTGTCGGTGTCAAAACCGGCGGATCTCGGGTAGGGGGTCCCGAACTATGGACCTTGGATCGATGGGAAACAGTAGACGAGGGACACGATGTTTACCCAGGTTCGAGCCCTCTCTAAGAGGTAAAACCCTATGTCCTGCTTGATTATATTGCTTGTGTATAAGGGGGTTACAGAGTAGATCTACCACGAGATCAGACGAACTAAACCCTAACTAGTAGGATGGGAATTATTCTTCTAGCCTCTACGGACTAAGCCCCCTGGTTTATATAGACACTAGGGGTACTAGGGTTTACAGATACTCGGTTACATCAAGGAAACATTGGATCCTCCATCCTGTCTTGGGGTACACTCCAAGCCAACAAGAGTCTTCGGTCCGGATACGGTGCGGCCCAATAGTCCGGCCCACATGAGATGATTCGGCCTCCCGAGGGCCCCCTAGTCCAGGACTCCCTCAGTAGCCCCCGAACTAGCCTTCAACGCCGGCTTCCGGTAACTCCTATGACTGCAGACTCCAGCTTGCAGGCGAGTTCCCTTTTCCATCGAGTATTTGGAATAATCTTTCTCCAGTTAAGCCCTTAAACAGTACTCGATCCAATTCAGCCACACATCGAGCTGTATCCGGACTCCGAACTATCTGTTTTACTTAGCCTCGAAGGCCAATCGTTCGAGCGTGAACAACATCTTTGACTGACAACTTTTAGCGAAGGGTCCCGTCTGGTTATAAACATGAAGACTTGATACGCGGCTCGAGGCCGCCCTTTTGATGGCACGTCCCCTCAAGGCGGAGATCGTGTCCCGTTTTTAAGGGATTCGATCAATGATTCACAGTATCCGAATCGCGCATAACACTACGAGTTTATCGGGAAGAGGCGAGGTGAGCGGCGCATTTACATGACTCCTGGTATTACAACTGCTTATAAAAGGGAGCAGCCATAGCTATCCCCATATGCCTTCTCCTTCCTTTCGCCATAGCCTCTCCCAATCTACAGAGCTCAAGCGCCCCACCCCATCTTTGCTCCAAAGCTCCTTCTCCCCGCACTTGGTGATGGCCGGATTCGGCGCGGGGGGTAAGTGAGAGGCCTCGACCATTTCCAAAAAGGAGATCGAGGATCTGAAGTCAGCGGGCTTCCTTTCCCCCAACATCGTTCATCGGGCCCCAGAGGAGGGCCAGGTCATGCCAACGCGCCGCGCCGGCGAACGAGTGGTGTTCGTCCCCCACTTCATCCGGGGGCTGGGTTTCTCCCTCCACCCGTTCGTTCGAGGGCTGATGTTCTACTACGGGCTCGACTTCCACGAACTGGCTCCAAATTCTTTCCTTCACATCTCAGCTTTTATCATTATCTGTGAAGCCTTCCTCCGGGTCCAGCCGCACTTCGGCCTATGGCTGAAGGTTTATAATGTTAAGCCGAAGATAGTTGACGGCCAGAACGTGGATTGCGGGGGCGCCATGGTGAGCAGACTCACCCGCCTTCGCTGGCCGGAGGGTGTGTTTGTGGATACAGTCAAGAATTGGCAAAAAGAGTGGTTCTACATCACGGAGCCCCGTGAGGCAACCTAGGCAGCTGCTCTGGAGTTCAGATCCGGACCCCCCGTGTGGCTAACTTCCTGGACCAAAAAAGGCCTTGACTAGGGGTCAGCCTCTGAGGTGAAGGCGCTACAAAAACGCGTCTCTGATATGATAGGAGCAGAGGCCGCACTGACCAACGTGGTTCAGATCATGTTCCACAGCGGCCTGCTACCCGGCCAACTTCGGGCCACCCCAATGTGGGACTGGAAGCCCGAGGACCCCCGCCCTATGCAATATTTTTATGGCACCACCCACGAGAAACTGTGGAAGGCGTTGTTCAAGCCACAGAAGACTTGGCCGGCCGAGAAGGAAGACATTGGCCTTGACGCCAAGAACCCCCCTAGGGAGGTAATGTAATTCTATTATCTTTTATGTTCGGATGTTTACATTCCCCTTGCAATCCTCAACTCCCTCTCTATTTCCCCAGGGCTGGCTCAAGAAGGCCGTGAAGATGTACAGTCCGGCCTCGCTGCCCGAAGACCCCATGCAGGATCCGCTAGAAGAGATGCTGACAGTGGTGCCTTACCAGGCGCCAGGGAGAAAGGAGAAGAAGAAGAAGAAGAACCCCGCAGGGAAACCCGAGAGGGCCTCCGTCCACGAGTCCTTCCGGACACCAAGTCCGGGGACACCCACGCCCCTTCCGCACAGGAGGGGGATCAGGAAGAAGAAGAGGAGGAGAGAGATTCCTCCTGCACCAGATAGAGATCGGCGCTGGCCGAAGATGAAGGGGAGGATCCTCCTCCAGTTCCGAAGAAAAAGTGCAGGGGCAAGCTGGCCCTGCCCGACAATAGTTCGGACTTCGACGAGGAGTCGGTAGTCTCCGAGATGGTCCCGGAGAAGGTTCCCACAGTCAAGCCTCGGGCTAAAAGGTAAGAGTCCGAAGACTTGTCCGGGCACTAGTTTTACTAACCCGTAACCAAAATAATGTGTTCCCTTACACTACAGCCCGGCGCGCGACTACCCCAACGACCAAATGTCTGAGGGGACCTCTCCGCCGGCCGATTTGGCAGAGAGCGGAGGCGCATCGGGTGCCGCACCCCCTCTAGCTACTGAGGAGACCGGGGAGGTGCTGTCCCAAAGGACTCCACCCGTGCCGAACACCGTGGGAGATGGCGACATCGCCATGGCCGAGGCTAACGCTTCGGCCCCCGAAGACCAAGAGAAAGAGCTCGGGCAAGCCAAGCCTTCTCAGACGACTGTTTTGGGGCCCGTGCGGCTTCCCCGAAGCGTCCCAGCCATCCTCGAACGAAGGGGGAGCTGAGACCCCGCCACCAGTGCCGAACATCGGGGGCCGGGTCGCGGTGGAGTGCCGGACATGATGGAGGAGGCTATGAAGAGCTCCTCCATAGTCGCAGAACACCGCACCCCTGATGGGTGTGGTTTTGCAAAGCGTTCGGTCCGTTAACAACGGATTGAAAGACGCTTTTGGTGGCCTCTTAACAGGCTTTGATGTAAGCAAAGCAACGCTTTTGTCCTTTGCAAGTGAGCTTTGAGCAGTCCTTGTATGTAGCCGCCCCCGGGACTCTGGCAGGTTGCGAAGAAACCGGGCGGAGGATCTAAATTGCGAGGGCATTGACCGAAGTATCATCTTGTTTTTATTTTGCAGGCCTCGGCGTTGGCGGCTGCTGCCAATGCCGCTAAGCTGGTTGAGATCGATCGGAAGCTTAAGGGCTCCGATGAAGAGCTCAATCTCATCAACAAGCGGCTCCACGATGCACAAGGTTAGTCTGTTCGAAACACAGTTGTGCACATACTTCATATTAAGTAGAGTGTTCGGGATGATCCCCTAAACAAGAAAATTATTGCAGCTATTGCCGCGGAGGTCGAGAGCCTCAAAGTCAAACTACGGAGGGCCAAAGCCGAGCCAGCCGATCAGAAGGCGGTGGCCGAACGAGCGGCTGTCGAGCTCATGTCGGTGAAGAATGACAGTGAGAAGCATGAGGCCAGGGTGGCAGAGGTGCAACAAGAGCTCAAGGAAGCCGTCACGAAATGTGAGGACCTTGAGCGGAATGATACGTCTCCAACGTATCTATAATTTATGAAGTATTCATGCCATGTTTACAACAATTTTATATGGTTTTGGTATGATTTGAATGGAACTAACCCGGACTGACGCTGTTTTTAGCAGAACTACTGTGGTGTTGTTTTTGTGCAGAAATAAAAGTTCTCCAAATGCAACAAAACTTTTTGACGATTTTTTTTGGAACAAAAGAGGCACTAGAAGCTTCGTGGGAGGACCAGAAGGTGAAGGAGGTGGGCACAAGATACCTGGGCGCGCCAGGAGGCCAAGGCGCGCCCAGGTGGGTTGTGCTCACCTCGAGGCCCATCTTCGCGTGATTCCAACACTGAAACATCCTATAAATAGAGAAACCCCCAGAAATAACCCTAGATTAGAAGTTCCGCCGCCGCAAGCCTCTGTAGCCACGAAAAACCAATCTAGACCCTATTTCGGCACCCTGCCGGAGGGGGAGATCATCACCGGAGGCCATCTTCATCATCCCTATGGTCTCCATGATGATGAGGGAGTAGTCCACCCTCGGGGCTAAGGGTTTGTACCAGTAGCTATGTGTTTTATCTCTCTCTCTCGTGTTCTTGAGATGGCACGATCTTGATGTATCGCGAGATTTGTTAATATAGTTGGATCATATGGTGTTTTCCCCTCTCTATCTTGTTGTGATGAATTGAGTTTTCCCTTTGAGATTTCGTTTTATTGGATTGAATACTTTTATGGATTTGAGAGCACTTGATGTATGTCTTGCTATAAATACCCGTGGTGACAATGGGGTATCATATTGATTCGCTTGATATGTGTTTTGGCACTCAACTCACGGATTCCCGAGGTGACATTGGGGTAATCTATGCATAGGGGTTGATGCATGTTCTCATCTTTGTTTCTCCGGTAGAAATCTTGGGGCACTCTTTGAGGTTCTTTGTGTTGGATTGAGTATTATGAATCTGAAATTGTTTGATGCATATCGCATAATCAACTCACGGATACTCGCGGTGACATTGGAGTATCTAGGTGACATTAGAGTTGGTTGATGTGTATCATATGGTGTTATTTTAGTACGAACTCTTGGTTAGATCGATCGGAAAGAATAGCTTGGTGTTATTTTAGTACGAACTCTAGGATAGATTGATCGGAAAGAATAGCTTTGAGGTGGTTTCGTACCCTACAAACAATTTCTTCTTATGTTCTCCGCTAGATAGGAACTTTGGAGTGATTCTTCATCGCACGTTGAGGGATGGTTATATGATCTAATTATATTAGCATTGTTGAGAGATTGCACTAGCGAAAGTACGGACCCTAGGCCTCATTTTCAAGCATTGCAATACCGTTTGTGTTCCGTTTTACCGATTGCTACCTTGCTGCTTTTTATTTATTTTCAGATTATAAAAATATATTTCTACCATCCATATTACACTTTTATCACCATCTCTTCGCCGAACTAGTGCACCTATACAATTTACCATTATATTTGGTGTGTTGGGGACACAAGAGACTTTTTATTATTTGGTTGGAGGGTTGCTTGAGAGAGACCATCTTCATCCTACACCTCCCACGGATTGATAAAGCTTAGGTCATCCACTTGAGGGAAATTTGCTACCGTCCTACAAAACTCTGCGCTTGGAGGCCCAACATGAGTCTACAAGAACAAGTTGTGTAGTAGACACCAAGCTCTTTTCTGGCGCCGTTGCCGAGGAGGTGAGTGCTTGAAGGTATATCTTTAGATCTTGCAATCGAATCTTTTAGTTTCTTGTTTTATCACTAGTTTGGTTTATAAAAAGAAAACTACAAAAAAATGGAATTGAGGTGGTCTCATATTGTTCATCTTTATAATGTCTTTCTTGAAAATGATGGCAAGGAAAATTGTGCTCAATTAATAGAAGAAGAATTCAATAAAAAGTTTGGCATGAATGATGAGCATGATTGCAATGTTGTTACACTACAAAAAAAATACACTTCCGTGATGAAACGTGTTTGTCACAGTAGGTCACGTTTTCTGTCATGCTTGTACATCCATGACGATTTTATGACAGAATCAAGATAGTCATACCTGTGCTATCGTAGAAGTGTTCCATGACAATACTGAAATTATCATCACGGAAGTGTCCACTTCCATGACGATAAATCGCGCATCATGGAAGTGCTTTCGTCAAGGGTAACCGACATGTGGTATCCATCGTAACGGATCGCCGTTAAGCTATCGGGTTCCTGTTTGGATCCGATAACCCGTTAACAGCCAGGACCAATGGGGATTTTCCACTTGTAAAATTTTCATTCGTCGGAGGATCCACGTGTCGGCTCAGCGTTGGGACAGATGTCATCCACTTATTGTACGGGAGGCGCCTATGATACATCGACATGTGGCAAGGCCCAACAGTGGCCCATTTAGGTGAAAGAGGCCGGCCTAGTCAAAATTAGCAGGCCGGCCCATATAGGCCTACTTCTATCTGGTCCATTTAGGCCCACAGCCCATACGAGACGTGCCAATACGGGCCATCAACGGCCCGTTAACTATTTGACACCATTGCAGCCCATCGTCAGTTCAAGCCCGTTAACAGCCCGCTATATATTTGGGCTCAATATCGGCCCGACGTAGTTTCGGCTGTTAACAGCCCATCCAAGGGATGGGCCAATTTTCAGGATGTACGTCTTTTAGCCTTTTAGCGACCCATTTAAGTGTTGGGCCAATTTCCAGTTCGGTGTGTCTTTTAGCCTGTTAACGGCCCATAAATGAGGTGGGCCATATGCAGTCTGACCTGAGTTTTGGCCTCTTAACGACCGATGCTCTTCATGGTCCAATAACAACCCTGTTTCGCTTTCGGCCTGCTAAAGGACCACAAAACAGTTGGGCCGTATACATTCTGACCTGACTTTCGGCCTCTTAGCGGCCCATGCTCTTCATGGTCCAATACTAGCCCGGTCTCTCTTTCGGCCTTCTAAATGTCCACAATACAGTTGGGCCATATTCAGCTCGACCTTAGTATCGTCCTGTTAACAGCCCGTGAAATTGAATGGGCCCACTTATTGCCCGCTTCGATTTCGGCCTGTTAACGACCCGAGAGGTAACTGGACCCGAGAGCTCGTTTCAATTATAGCGGCCAAATAGAGCTTTCTGCCTTGTTACGGCCCATCAACTTATTAGGCCCGCTAAAGTTCGAACCTGCTTGGAGGCCCAATTATAATTTGAGCCCATTACGAGCATTTATGAACAGGACAAAAACCGATAAATCAAAGCCCGAAGAGAATTTTGGCCCATGCGAGCCCATTAAGGCAGTGGGCCGCTATCTTTCACAAAGGGTTCATGACGGTTCGTGCTAGCTATTAATTTCACTGCTTTTTTGGCTTCCTAGCGACCAGTTAGCTGGAATGCGAGGCGCGCTAAGCAAATGTACGGCATAATGGGAAAAACGTAGCACATCCAACATATATTACAGGAAATTACATCGACTGGGCAATCAAAGATTGATGCCAGTGCAAATAAATGAACAGAACTTAACGATCTACAACCTCACAATCTGCAACCTCAGCGTGGATGATGCCCATAAGCATGTGAGCAAGTTATTCCTTCTTTGCTAAACTGTCTCTGAAAACATTGATCAGTTGTTGTTGCGCAAGAATGTGTACCTCTGATTCCTCCATGATTTCCATCATTGCTTCAGCCAGTAATTGGTTCACAAACATACATTTTTTTCGTTGGATTCGAGACAGAGGAAACTGAACAAATTTGATGGCAATTTTGGCAGGCTTGTATTATTGATAGTGGAGACTGTCATGACCACTGCATCATAACATAAATTAAGAGGGGAACCGAACAGATTAATCAAGAGTTATTGCCATATTACCTGCCGTAGATTTATTGGAAAGAAACAATGGGGTTGCCTTGCTGTTTTTAGAGTTTGTCTTCTTATCTTCAGCAGCCTGCACCAAATTAACACACTAGCATTGCTATCATTGGCCAGGTCACATAATAGGAAAGCAACATTGACACAATGAACGTTTGGGCAACCAAACCACACCAGGCTACACCAAATTAACACAATATGGCACAGCTATCATCAGCCAGGTAAGATAATAGAAAAGCAACATTGACACAATGAATGATTGGGCAACCAGACCACATCACTACAATTTAGTAATGTGCATGATATGAGATAGTACACTCATGCAGCTCAGTATGCAAAACTACCAGGCAGTTTTCCTTATAAAAATCAACATTGTCGCCTTTAATTATACATTTTGCTACAAGTAAATTTAGATCAGATAAAGGTTGGATTCACGCCGATTAACAAAATACATGCTGATGTAAAAATATAGTGATATACAATAGGTACTTACATCAGCATTGGAGCACAGAGAATTCCCGCAAGATACCTTCCTCGAACACGATCCCAGTATAGAAAGTCTTCTATCCTTTAAGCTTGTTTTCTAAAAGAGAGATGGGTAAGAAACATGTAGAAAAGATGATCTGAATGCTATAAAATTTCATGATGCGAGGATACGCACACGCTTCTTAGAATGGAGTTGACATATTTTTGCTGGCCTGGAGCGGACTAGTTCTCTGGCCACTGGAATCTACTGATTATCAGGAGGAGTTGGGTTTCTCTGTGCTGGAGCAGTATCTATGAACACTGGAGTTGGTTTACTATCTCCTGGCATTTGGATATTTTGCAAAGACCTTGTTTGTAGCCATTTAGATTCTAATATAGCCGTCTTCCCCTTGCATGCCTTATATAGAAGAATGGTGCTTCAATTATAAAACATACTACGGCAGAGAGATGGAATAGGTACTAAAGAATAGAAAGGCATGACATATTAACATGTATTCCCTCCATCTAGAAATAAATGGATGTGTCTAGGCGTATTTCAGTTCTAGATACATCCATTTTTACCCATTTCTGCGACATGTAATCCGGATGGAGGGAGTATGTTGTAAGAGCTAGTGATACGACAGGACAACAGAGTAAAAAAACACTAGTTGAATGTAAAACTGTATGATAGCTGAATTGGTACAGAAAAACACGAAGGCAACATATGCGTGTATGATTGGGAAACTAAGATAGCATTGGAACAGACCAGTAGAACAACACTTCAATGTAAAAAAACATGGTATAGTAGACGGATGGAGCACATACCGATGGATAACAATGCATAACATATTAAAAGCATGATGTCTAGACTAAACAGTTGGCATTGTGACAGAGTAGAATGGCAGTACTTGAATTTGAAAACATGTTATGATGAATGGAATAGGTACTGAAAAATAGGAAGGCATGACATATTTACATGCATGACCAGCAGGCTAAGCACATGGCATTGCAACAGAGTAGATGCACTCCAGGACATTATATGCATGATGTACCCATATCACGGGCCAAGTTAGAGCAAGGAGCTTGTGGGGTGAATAGGATTCATCATCTTTCTGCAAGTCTTCTGAAGAACTGCCTTTAACTGTTCCATCATATTGGGTATCATTGACGTCAAGTTTGTTGGCCGTTACATTGCTCTGCGAGGTTCTTGTGGATATATCAGTGTGTGCAATTATATCTGACATGCATGGAAGACAACTAGTATTTAGATTATGTAATGAGTGCCTGTAGGAGACGACATAAATAGTAGGACTGGACTTAACTAGCAGCAACAGGTCTCAAAAACTAAAGGGAGAACACAGATGAAAGCTACATAATATGTATTATTTGCACTCGAGATTAACCAGATGGCACACAAAAGTATTAAAGAACAAAAACATAGGTAATATTAGAAGTGTTATAATCACCATCCTATGGGATAGCATTGGCTGATGGATGATAAGTATGGAACAGCGTTAACACCTGAACAAGTCTCTTATCTGAACTATGGAATAGCGTTAACTCCTGAACAAGACTGTTAAGACATCAGCATGAATATACAGTGACATGTGATAATCTATTCTCCATGCTTAGATGAATAACGAAGCCATAAATATTGCACACAAGTAAGATGAGGGTACAACCTATCTGGCCGCCATCCATAGGAGTGAGCATCATCTGCTGACTTGTCGATAGCCCTGCGGTTGTTGTGGCTGTCCATGTCGGGCACGCACATTCGAGGCAGGGAACTGTTGAGTGGGGACTATAGCTCCCTTCTGGTGTATGCTTCGCTTGTTGGAGCAGCTGCGGTGAGAAAGAAGGAGGTGTGGCTGAAGATGCAGAAAACACATAATGTTAAGAATGACACATATCTCTGATCTGAAGAAATACCCTAAGAGATCAACAATAAGGTACGAGACTGGTGACATGTCTGATGACTGAAAACTAAATTGGGGTCACACGATTTTTTTTGGTACTGTCTGATCTACGTCGGATGGTTGGATGGCCGTCTTGTGCCTCCCGGCTGACACTGTTCAGAATCTTCCTTGAAGAGCCAGCGACCACCGGCAGAGTAGCTTGCCTCCGACGTCCTTGGCCGCGAGAGCTCCGACCAAAACCCCGCCCCCCGCCCACCGCACTGCCGTGGTTGCGCCGCCCCAGGCCAAACCACAAAGACTCGCCGTCATCCAGATCCGGCGGCGGCAGTACCTTCAACCCACACAACTCTACGATAGCCACCTAAGCGCTGCTTCCGCGGCAAACTTGCGCCCCCGCACCCCTACGATAGACACCGAGGCACTGCTGCCCCAGCCAACCGACAGCCCAGGAGCTCCGCCGCCTCGAGGGGTGCTGCTTCCCATTGGGAATCGACTGGCCCAGAATAAAAATTCAGGCAACTGACGCCTAAATAAAGTGATTTAAGATGAGTGTACAACCTGCCTTGCGGCCCAGTGAAGTAGGCAGCTCCAGCTGCCGAGTCGATGAGGTTGACATTGTTGCGGTGGCTCCCGGTGGCAGGAAAGTAGATATGTCGCGACGGTCGATGGCTATGGGGAAGCTGCGCCGGGGCCTTGGACGCGTCTGAAGTTGGAGCCGCTCCAGCGCCTTGCACAACGACGCGGGTGAATCGGCTCCGGGATGGTTCACGCGGTCGTCGTCGAGGCAGCTCCGGCAGCATGGAGTAAGAGGCACACGGCCCAGTGCACGACGGCAAATGGACAGCGGCTCCGACATTGGGGAGGAGGGCGACGGTGAATTTGGTGTGGTGGGGTGTGCCATGGAGGAGGGGCTGAGGTTTCGCGGCTGGGGAGAAGGTGATTTGGCACCCACGCTGTATGAATGGGGAATCGGGAGGGGGAACCATGTCTTACGGACGCATTTGTTTGAAATATGGGGGAAGTTACAGTTCTACCCCTGCCTTTTGGCTTCTGGGCTTGGGTCTGTGTCTTGAGGGTCGGGGATAGTAGGGTAACTTTGCTTCTCCCAAATAGTGGGCGCCAGCAATTTCGGGCGAGGAGGGTGTGTTTTGAAATAGAGGGCGCGAGCGATTTCGGGCGAGGAGGGCATGTTTTGAAATAGTGGGCGCGAGCGATTTCGGCCGAGGAGAGCGTGTTTTGCTGCCCATGGTTTATGAATTATTCGGCGCCTGCCATTTCGGCCGAGGAGGGGGCGCGCTTGGATGAAGTTACAAACCTACCCTCGATGTACAACGGGCCAATTGATGCGTGTCGCACATAGGCCGGTAATTTCGCGTCTCCCATTTATTTGCTAGGGCGAATTCTAGCGAGTAGAGGGTGTTTAGCGGTTCATTCAAATTTTGGGAGAACGAGCATCCATGTCTACCTTACCAAGTTGATTCGAATCAAATTTATTAGCTTGCCACTTCTTCTTTACACGGTGAGATGATGCTCGGGACTAATGTGCTTTTACATGCTCGTTGCCAACGATTTACTATTTCACAAAAAGTTGACCCACTCAAAAACGGGAATCGAACCCAAAATGAAATATCTCGATTCAATGAAATAGTTCGTTCACCCGGTCAAAATTGTGGACTAAATCCAAAATTGAACACCTCAATTGAGTAGCATTTTGTATTATAGTAATCCATGAACATGCTGAAAGTCAAATTAATGAACTTGTTTGATCTGGTTATCTCCGTTCATGTGTGACTTGCAAACATGATGTTCTCCCATTCGAATATTTGAATGCAAATTTATATTGAAACATGGTTTATATCAGTCTTCGATGCATAAACGCGACCTCCCCCTTTCCCGGACTCTTGTTCTCTCTCTAGCCGACAATCTTCGTTTCTATCGCACGCATACAAACACAAACCTTGTCGGTCCCTCTCCCTCTCTCTCTCTCTCTCTATATATATATATATATATCTGTATCTCTCTCTCTGTCGGTCTTTCTAGTTCGCACGCACACTCCATGTATAGGTCTCTCTGGCACAGAATGTATGATTCTCTAGTCCAAGCTAAATATCTAGGGTGCACTCATTGTACGCACACAATTTCCCTAGCTCGTTGTCCGTAACTCTCTCACGCACCACTCCGCCATCTCGGGGCTCTTCCCTCTCTCTTTCTCTCTCTCTTTTACTCTCCATCTCCCTAGGTCACACATACACATGCATATCTCACTCGCACTAGATAGACCCATCTAAAACTCTCTCTCTCTCATTCTCTCTCCATCTGACACGCACACGCACACAATCTCACGCCTAGCAAAGTATGATTGTCTCTCACTCCATTGTAGGCACACGTAGTCCCCCCTATGTATATGACTATTTCTCAATCTCCATCACAAACATACGCATTGCCTCTTTCCCTCACTTGGTCTATCTCGATTTCTCTCGGGGCATCTATCTATCGCACACACACCTCGTCCCTTGATCTCCCACCCATATAGTCCCCTCACGATCTCGAGGGGATATCTCTATCACAAACACACCCTCTCTCCCTCCCCATGCGTCCATCTTCTCCATACGTCCCTCTCGACCTCTGTCCCTTGTTGGCCACACCTCTGTTGGACAGGTGCTATAGCGGGGTCTCTCTTCCTTGCTAACAACCACGCACTAGCTATGTCCGTGTATCTCCTCACCTCGCTTTTCTATCTCGGAGATGCATGCATGATATGTTTGCATAAGACACGCACACACTCTCTCTCTATTTTATCGTTTGTTGTCCCTTTCTCTTTCACACACACACACACTCTTTTTGCACACTCACTCTTTCTCCTTCACTCGCACTTGATCTCTCTCGACTTAGGTACTCTCTTTGGTCCATAGCATATAGATTTATTGAAAAGTCAAACTTCACAAAGTTTGACCAGGTACGTGGAGAAAAACATTTACATCTAGAACGGCAGACATATATCATTAGATTCATCACAAGATGTAGTTTCATATGATGTATCTTTGGTATTGTAGATAAAAATAATATTTTGTGTAAACCTGGTCAAAGTTTCCAAAGTTTGACTTATAGAAAATTTATATGCACTGAACTATCAAACGGATCGATGGAGTATCTCTTTCCCTCTCAACTATCTGACGCACCACTCAGCCGTATCGAGGCTCCTCTATCTCTCTCAAACTTTATATCTCTCCCTGGTTCACATATACACATATCTAGCTCGCTCGCACTACATAGACCCATCTAACAATCTCCGCCCTTGTTCTCTCTCTATGTGACATGCACCCCCCTAAGTACCATAATCTCTCACTCCATCATAGGCACACGCACTCCCCCCTAAGTATGACTATCTCTCACTATCCATAAGGAACACACATATTGTCTCCTTCCATTCCTACGTCTATCTCGATATCTCTTGGGGTATCTTCTATCGTGCACACACCTTGTCAATCAATCTCCCACCCATGTAGTCCCATCACGATCTTCAGGGGATCTCTCTATCACAAACACACACACTCTCTCTCCTCCCCATGTCTGCATTTTCTCCATACGTCTCTCTCGACCTCCCTCCCTTGTTTGCCAGACCTCTCTCCCTTGTTTGCCAAACCTCTCTCCCTTGTTTGCCAGACCTCACTTGGCTACGTGCTAGGGGTCTTTCTCTCTCATTTGCAAACAACCACAAACTATCTCCTCACCTCGCTTCCGCTGTCGAAGATGCATGTGTGATATGTTTTCATAAGACACACACACACACACACTTTTTCTCTACTTTATCGTGTGTTGTCCATGTCTCTTTCACAAACGCACACACACTTTTTTCACTCACTCTTTCAATCTCTCTCACACACACTCTCTCTCTAGTTAGGTACTCTCTCATGTCCATAACATATGGATGTTTTGAAAAGTCAAACCTCAGAAAAGTTTGACCAGGTATATGTGGAGAGAAACATTTACATATGGAACGATCAATAGATTCATCACAACATGTACTTAGTTCATATTATCATTTATCTTTTGTATTGTAGATATAAGTAATTTCTTTATAAACTTGGTCAAAGTGTCAAAAGTTTGACTTAAAAAAATTATAGGCACTACATTATTGAACGGAGGGAGTAGCTCTTTCTCTCTCTGTACTATCTCTCTTTTTTTCTTTGGGATGGCTCTCTATACTCTCACTCGGTGTCTCTTTATCGAGGGATTATACGGTCACTGTGTCAGCGTATAGCTCCGTATATTGTTTAGTTAACCGAGCAACCAGTACACATGCTACCTTGTCAGCTCGTGTTCTCTATCTTGGTGTGCTGGCCCATGTGGCAGTGGGTGAAAATAAATAAACTAGAGGCCCATCCGACACGCGGTGAAGTAAACAAAGTTGAAACCACTCGCGATAGCACCCCGCATGCTAGTAAATTGAGGGCACACTTCTTCGGCGTGAAGGACGCACTAGCGCACACCACACCACTGCGCGGCGGCATGCAAACAAGGACGCACTCGCGCAGACCCAGCACATAATACACACCAGCACACGTGTAGACCGGCGTCGCCGCCGGCTGAGATGAACGACGAGGCAGCCAACAAGCGGAGGCGTCTCGAGCCAAAACCGCATCCGGCGAGCATGGACTTCATCAGCAGCCTCCCCGACGACATGCTGCTCGTCATCATCGCCCTCCTCCCCACCAAATCTGCTGTGCGGACCACCCTGCTCTCCCGGCGGTGGCACCCCCTCTAGCGCCGCGTCCCCCTCAACCTCACCGGCAACAGCTGCCTCTGCGACGGGGATTGCAAACGCATGGCCGTAGTCTCCAAGATCCTTGCATCGCACCCTGGGCCAGCTAGACGCCTTGACATCCGCATGTTCAGTACCAACTGCAAGGTCCAAGCCAAGTTCGATGAGTGGTTCTTATCCCCCGCCCTAGATCAGCTCGAGGAGCTAAGGTTTGAAGCTGGACGATGTCGCTCTCTGCTGCCGTCCGCGCTCCGCCTCACGCCAACGCTACACCGTGCCAGCTTCAGCTCCTGCTATTTTCTCCCGATTAATGCCGCGCCCGCCCTTCTTCTCCCTCAACTCAAGCAGCTCGACCTCTTCAACATTGGCATCTCGAAGAAGGCTATGGAGCACCTACTCCGCGGTTGTACTGCGCTCGAGTACCTTCGTCTTCGGCAGATCCATGGGTTCATTAACCTCCACATCGCCTCGACGAATCTCCGATGGATTTATGTGTCTTGCTGGCCCCGCAACAAGGCATCAATTGGGAAGAGATCACTTGAGCTGTTCCATGTTATGGTCATTGAGAATGCACCTTTCCTTGAGAGATTGCTTGTATCTGATCTAGAAAGTCCAACAAAAATCAGGGTCATTGATGCGCTGAAATTGACAGCGTTGGTGTACTCGTCTGCCAAATTCTCTGAACTCTTTATTGGATCCATAATCGTTCAGGTACAACACTCATCTTCTTCTCCGTCTTCTTGAAATTCACATTTTTAAATTTCTTCTTGATGTATTTATGATTGTCATCCAGAAAATGATTCCCACAAGCTTGACCCAGTCTGTGCGCACAGTGAAGATCTTGGCAATAAAATCTATCGGCCCCAATCTGGATCAAGTTGTTGGATTCCTTAGATGCTTTCCGTGCACGAAGAAGCTACTCATCGAGGTGAAACTTCTTTCCTATTAGTAAACGGTAATCACAACGTAGCCCAATTTTTTTGTAATTTTCCCAAATTACGATGACAAGTGTAGTGTTCAAAACTGCAACTACGCACTGCACCGAAAGAAATGTTTTTAGTATTTTTTTCTCATGTGGTCACCTGCATCGTTTTTTTGTTGTACTAGTAGCCTAAGCTACTCATAGTGCCAAGTAACTTAGACTAGTAACTCTATGGTTAACCTAAGAGCAAGTACTACCTCCGTCCTGGTTTACTCTTCGTATTTTGTAGTATCAAAATTTGACCATAGATTTAACTGACAAAATATTAATGCATGTCACTAAAAATTATATCGTTGGATTCGTATTTGAACATAATTTCAAATGGTATAATTTTTGGTGACATGCATTGGCATTTTCTTAGGTAAATCTATGGTCAAAATTTTACACTAAATACGAGGTAGTAGTACAAAAGTGGGCTATAACGGCCCTCCACTCTGTAGGCCAAAACACGTGCCAAATTCACTTCTGATGCATTTGGCATCGATGCCCTCCATTGCTCACCTGGTGCCCCAATCTGGATCACCTACTTTGCTTCGGTGCCAAATTAACTCATGCAATGAAAAAACACTTGCGTGCTAGAGGGAGAGGACTGAGGCAATAAAAAAACACTTGTTTGGGAGAGGGAGAGGCTGGTGTAGTTGGTTTGATTGATTTGTTTATACATGTGGGTCTGTGTGCACAGCGGTGCCAACTCTCTCACATTGCTAGAGCGGTGCCAAAATCTTTTGATTTGACATCGATGCGTATTATGTGGCATACTTTTGAGAAATATGGCATCGGCCACATAGTGGAAGGCAACAAATGCCCAAGCTCTTCACGTCCTCCTAGGTAAATGAGAGGAAAGAAAAGAGAGAGAGAGAGTGAAAAAATATCACTAGCCTTAGAGCCAACCCTATCGTATGAGCGAATGATATTGGTACCTCTTGATGACACGGCAATCTTATACAGCCAGCTGCTCTAATATGTTCTCTTCTTTTGCAGATAAAAAAAGACCCGAAAGTGAAAAATGTGCTGCACTATAACAATCTCATCGAATGCCTTGATCTCCATCTTACAGAAATTGATTTGATCGACTACCGAGGCAGCACATCTGAGATTAAATTGGCCAGAATCTTTGTTCTGGAGGCAAGTGTGCTCAAGGTAATGAAGTTTGCCGTTCTCTAGCGCAACAATGAATGGCGTGCTGATCACCGCAAGCGTCTAAGCCTAAGTAACAAAGGCTCCGCAGAAGTTGAATTTGTTTTTGAAACATCAGGTCGCCAGAGACTAAAAAAATTATTTGCCCATTAGTGACTTGTCAGGGCGGTGGATTTTAGTTTGTACGATAATGCTGCATCCACCTAAAGTAACAAAAGTTCTTACGTAAACTTCCTAATAATTCCCTCTTCGTAGGTGCAGCATTACTCCTAGCATTTGTAATATCAGTTTGAAACTTGTAATATTATGACTATCCAACACGAGGTACTATGTTACGATAAATGTTCGCGTGCATAGGTGCGGCAACGATATACCCATTATTCGAGTACAATATTTATTATTACTAGCAAGAGGCCCATGCGTTGCATGGAACATCAAGATGCATTTATACGAGCTGTTTATCTTGTGAGAGACGAAGATGAACGAGGGAAGGCCTTATCTACAAATGTGGAGAGGGGTGCGGGTATCTTTTTTGCAAAATTGCCATAGTTTGCTTTCTATCTGTCAGATATAATTGGACGGTCTATATTGCAGGATGGCAGGCACACCATCATCACCTACTCGGTTTTTTATAAGAGTAGAGATACTCGTGGCAACGCACGTGAAATTATGTCGAACACGGCTAGTTGTAAGCAGGCTAGCTCTACAGCCATGATGATAGTGACTGCACACAGTGAGGCTGACTTTGGTATGCCGAACACGGCGCCTACACTCAGGTGTCATCTCCGGCGCATGGTCCTGTCACTTCACTATGAGGAGCAGCACGTAATAATTTGACCAACGGGTAGTACAGTACTACTACATTTGTAGTACTACTAGTACTAGCACCACCGTTTGGATTTAGTAGTACTACCACCTCCGTCTGGATTTAGTATTTGACTAGCAATATCTAGTAATGCATGTCACAAAAAATGTACTACTCCCTCTGTAAATAAATACATGGAGTATTGTTTTATTCGGTCTTGAATGTAGTCCCCGATGATATTATGCACTCTCCCTTTCGGTAGATGGCTCAAATCTGAAATCTCATCAATCAGACTACTATTGTACTCCCTCCGTACTGGTGCATTAGTCACATTACGAAAACCAAATAATCCCAAAACTTTTAGGCGCGGTGCATTAACTACCCACCTCATCCCCTGTTTTTTTGCCACGAAAAAAGAAATCAACCAATAGGAGACGTGGGGTGCGTATGTATTCAATGACTTGGGACTACTTAGCACAACATGCAGTGCTCAATTCTCTGCATGCAATGACATTAATTACAAAATACTAACATCAAAGTTCTCTCGTTTTGCCCCAACTTGGTCTCGGTGAGATGACTATACTGCACCGGTACGGAGGGAGGGCCGAGGAGTAGATGGCCAACACACACGTGAATGCAACGCAGTCTGCACTTCTCATATAAAGGCTCCCCACCAGCCTAATCTATGAAATCCTATGCACCTACGCACCCTAACCAAGGGCAAGAGTGATCACTCCAATCGCAAGATCAGTTGACCAGAAGCTAGACCCATGGAGGCGATGAGCGCGAGCATGAGCCAGCTGTGCCAGATGGTCCACGACGCCGGCATGCGGCCCGACACTGAGGAACGTCTCCAGGTCATGCTTGAGGCCGCCAGGGCGAGAGGCCTCTTGGACAATTGCTTCGTCTCCTTGTTCGACAAGGTCCTCGTCGGCTTCCTCGACAAGTTCACTGTCGTCAAGAAGCTCGCGGACGACCTTGACGTACGCCTCCAGCCCACGCACCCAGGCTCTGCGATGCCCGCCACCCTCAATGGCCTCTATGGTGACAACCTCTTCGACGCACTGGTGGCCCTGCGACTGCCCGCCATCGTGCCGAAGAATGTCCACCTCGAGGTCGCGCTCGCCGCGCAGCACCTGGCGCAGCAAGACACCATCGACATAATCACCCACATCTACGAGCAAATCATCCACAAGGACTACTACGTGCACGAGGAGGATGATAGGACGCTGGCCTTCTTGGACCGCAGGGCAACCTTGGACGGCATTGTGCAGAAGCACGTTGAGCTCGCCACCAACGCCGCTGCTCCTCACACGTCGGTTGGTGGCCCGACGCACTAGGGCGTGAGGATGTCGTTGATGGATCTGTATGTATCTTTATCTTCCCGTCAATTCCATGTAGTAGTATATTGTAATTATCTTACCTTTCGCACCAACTTCATAATTTTCATACGTACCATGCATGAACCGCGCCAGAACCAAACTTCTCATTACTCTAGGGAAAATCGTTATTTCTATCTATCGGTCGTGCCAAGGAGGAATCCGTGTTGTGTTGCATTTTCACTTACAAGTGGAACCGCAGTTGAGCAAACCGACTATCGGCAAAGCCCCACCCCGCCCACCACGCGATGGCTGAGCTAGAGAAGACAGGAGGGAGAAGAGATAGCTGTAGCACAGACTCCAAGAAAATTGGTGTCAGATGGGACTCGTGTGGGTGGCGTGTGTTGTACTGCTAGACGTCAATGCTAGTTATGGCCCATGCCACCCCACTATTAATCGAGGTGCTGGTTACGTAGAGCGAACACATTATCTCTCCAGGAGTACGGTACACCACTAGTACTAGTACTCACATTGGCGCGAAATTTCCTGGAGTCCGTGCTCAACCCTCTTCTCTCTCTTCTCAGCCAGCCAGCAGACGCGTGGAGTGTGCCCATTGTATGTTTGCTCACATTCAATCCCACATGTCAGTGAAAACTCAAGACAACCCACTGAACCTGCACATCTTTCACCTCGATGTGCTGGTGATGAAAAACAAATCCAATAAAGATCTTCGGTGGCCGCTTTTGGTGTTACTCAAGAGTAAGATTCTATTTATAGTTTAACCCAAGATGCATAGCACGTGCCTTCAACTAGCACTCTATTTTCTTGCATGACACGACCTGGATGCTGGATGTCCCACCTGTCGGCAAAAGGAGGAAGAACTCGACCAAATCTTCCCCACATTTAGACCGGAGGAGTAGGAAACACGGCAGGCCCTGTGCCTACATCATACGTACAAGCCCACCTCACGCTATCACCATATTTCTCGGCCTCCGTGCGACACCTAGGTCTAGTTGATGGTATACTACTACTAGGACTAACTATTGTACTAGCATACTATTAGGTTGGCTCTATGTGATGTGGCAACTTCATATAACCGGATGTTGGTTATACTACTACGGTACTCACACTCCAAGAAGTGACTCGAAAACCATTCATAAATTGAGTTTATCACATGCATATGCAAATGTACCATTCATTACATACAACAAGTCATCAACACACAACGCCAACGAGGATACATATTGGATTATAGATTATTTCCAACAAAACATTCTAGTAAATACTAAAGTTTTTTTATCACACAACAAATAACAAGCAATGAAATGAACTTCAGCTCAACCAATCCTCGGCGTTGGAAACGCTTGCTTTGAACCATAAATAAGCCTCTCGGAAGGGCCAGCTATTGTCAATATCGAGACCAGCGCAGGACTCATCATCCAGACTGAAGCGACCTATATCAGGACGCATATTGTCATAGCCAGGGTAGGGAACCATAGCAATGTCTGAGGTATAGATACAATTGCTTCTCATAAATGGTAGTAACGTTGTGCCAACAGTAGCTGGATCGCCTTTCACCATCATTGGATAGTTTTGTCCAAGGAAGAGTGAGTTTTCTCCAAGACTATGAATACGGAACCGGGCAGAAGGTGCTGGAGCTAGCACACTAGTATCCATCCCGAATACCCTGCAACGGATGTTGGAATAGGTTCGGAGAGTGCGACCATGGGAGACAACACCTACTTCCTTAGTAACATCAGCAGTGCCCTGTATACATTCAAGAAGAGGTGATCCATCGGAATAAGTTGCCGGGCGCCATATGTAGGTCCTGCTCGTCCTCATGCTCATGATCATCACCATTGTCATCCCCCCCTTGGTTATAAATTTTTCAAGTGTAGGTGGTGGAATGTTCACAGGACCTTGGAAATACAAGAAGGTTAATTAGTACGGGGATACTAACTCGCATGCACGTGGATGAAACAATTCTAATTACTATGGAAGACAAACATACCAAAACAATAAGGATTCCATGCAAAAATAGTGCCACGAGTGGTGGCAGCAAACACAAGACGCTCGTATTGAATTGCATCATAGTACTCATTCGTGTACAGAAATTGATTTTTGATCAATATCCATCGAGGCGTGGAAGTAAGGACGGCAACATGCTTGTCAAAGATAGCAACAACATGATAGTTTGTGTAATCCCAAGAGCGGTTGGGAACTCAACAAATTGCTATCTTTTGTAGATGACAGTCACCATGATCATATTTGAATGTACGTAGATCATCTGTGTGCTCAACCACAGGGCACTCTGAGATTTTTGGAAGTGGAACCCGGTGATGAGTGTACACATTCACAAGTTCCCATTCGCAGTTGTACCCAATATAAACAACCCAATCTCCATTTGCGCCTGCCCAGGCCTTACCCTTAAGCGATGGCATCTTAACATCACACGTATCATTATCAAGCGGCATCAACTTGCACAAGGCGAGGCTTCCGTCGTCCCCGTGCCAGCGAGCAGGGTCATTGCGAAGAAGATAGGGGAGATCAAACCGCTCCTGAACCCTTGGGTTATTTGTAATGATGTTATTTGTTGAGTCGAGAATGGTCTTGAACGAACCTGCCATGCTAGCCGAGGTGATGACGTCGCACCGATCAATGAGTTCCTCCACCATGTCATCTTTCAGATCGGGGAAAGAATAACGGGGTCATTTCCGGCCTGTTCCCTCCATGGAGAAGACGATCGAACAATGGCAGAAGGAAGGGTGAAGGCCAATGGAGGGAGGAAGAGCGTGCGACAGCAGTTCTAAATCGAGAGGGAAAGGCGAAGAGGCGGTGGACGGTTGCCACGGTACAGGAAGAGGCGCCCCGGCCTACATAGACGTCCGTTCAGAAATTGTACAAAAGGACTCGCCATCATCTCACCAACATGTTGGAACTGTACCACATGTCAACGAAACATGGTGTGTCATTTCTCGTGCAAAATGCGATCTGACCATGTTGGCCCGAGGTGCCACATTATTTCTCGACTTTATTTTTTTAATGGCGTGTCGTTCAGTTTTGAAGCACAACTAGTTAGTACTGTATGCAGAGAAAATATAAACTACTCTACCACTACTCCACCTCTAGTACTAGTATCAAAAAAGATATATAGGCTGGAGCTTCAACGCTTGCTTGCTAAGGGCTGCCCACTTTCTTCTCACACTATCACCCTCTCTCCAGATCTAAAAAAGATGGCGGTGGCCCCTCTCTCTCCCTCCTCACCGGTGCTCATAGATCTGCCAGGATCCTGTCCACCAGGGAAGAAAAAGACATGCAGCGTTGACGCACTCGTCGTCGGCGAGCGAGGTCACACACTGATGACAAGGCCGTCCTCTCAGACCTAGCGCCCGCGCTGGATGGCCTCCGTCCCCAAGCTCGCTACCGTAGTGTGTGTGCAGAGGACGACGACCACGAGCGAAGCCACTTCCCGCCGACCCTCAGGTATGCTACCTCTTTTTGAACCATACCCTTGTTCTATTGCCCCATCTGCCATGTCGCTGCATGTGGATCTTTTTCCACTCCACCATCTCCCCAATTTGCTATCCTCTGCTCTGCTGGTCACACAGACGAAAACCTTAATTTGCACTATTAAAGGAAACCCTACTTCATGCAGACTAATCCATGTCTGGGTTGAATAAGGAAAGGAAGGGAGAAAGTATTGTCGAAGAGACTAGGTATCAAACCCGCATCTAGGTTGAAAAGGGGAAAATCTGTAGCTAAGGAACGAGTCTCGTGTCTCTTGGTTGAAAAAGTGTAGAAAGGCATGACAACACAATAGAGAATGACCAGGTAGATCGGTTTGTTGTCCTCACATAGGAAAAAGGTGGCTAAAGAGAACAAAAATGGGACATAATCCACATATATGCTGCCTAGATATTTGTTGCTCTGGGCAACCATTCCTCCCTCACCACTCTATGCGTCCGTGGAGGTACATCGTACTGGTGCGCCCATTGTTCGAATGGGCCTCCCATGCTCTTATTGCCACTTTTTTGCTATTAGTATAATGCCACTGGTAAAGTCAAGCAATGCTACTGCTAAAGTGATGCCACATTTAACTAATGCCGCACTCAGTCTAATGCCACCGATAAATTTAAGCAATGCCATTTAATGTCACTAGATTATTTCAGGGTTAGCTGTTGATTGTGGATGTATTAAATATTTTTCAGCTAAGGCATTCTAATGCTGCGGCACAGCCAGTATACCAACGATGAAACTTGTTACTACCTTCAGATTTTTGCACTGTTAATACTTATAGATTACATACCTCACTTTCATGAGATAAGTCAATTTTTTTTGTACAGTGTCACCAAAATGCCAAGGCGCTGATGTCACTTTATTTTGGTTAAACTGCATAAAAAATTATGAAGAGAAGAGGAAAGGTCAAGAGTGGGCACCTCCACCTCCGGTTGTTTTCTTGATTCGTTTGATCAAGTTTTTTATGTTTGATCGATTATCAAGATTGGGATAGCAATTTTGAGGTCCCCTTGAGTTTGAAATGATATTTACCTTGAAGGTACATGGTTTGCAATTTTTTAATACTGTCATTAGTTAATAATGCTAGTTACCTTCAGACTTTTGTATTTGGTTTAATGCTGTTGCACATCTAGTATACCAATGCTGAAACTTGTTACCTTTACATTTTGTATTGTTGATGCTTATAGAAATCTTCCAGTGCTAGCTTATGGAAATCTGTTCAGTAAAACCATTGTACTGTACCCCGTAATAAAAAAACTACTCTACTGTTACACTAGCCACTGGATTAGTGTATATTTGTACTATTCAAATGGTGCGCGTGGCGCAGTGGTAGGAGTTGCCGGTGGGCACTCCACCCGCCCGAGTTCGATCCCCAGCGGGGACGAATTCTAGGTGTCTCACCGGGCACTGTTCGTAGGAACAGTGTTCAGCGGTACTGTTGATAGGAACAGTATTCCGCTAATAAAATGCCTCTCTCCGCGCCTGTGAGCCCCATGACGATATAGAAATCCTGTACCGGGCGCTCTGGATATAGGTGTAGGTCTAGTTTAGGCTCCCAGCAGGGTGTGTGAGTGTGGTGTGGGTGCGTGTGGTGTGTGTTGTCTGAGTCTGAACAGATGCTACTACTTGTATCCCCTTAAGGAGGCAAAAAAAAATGGTGTTGCATTAGCGTATGGACATATATAAGGTGTGGAAAGCTTTCCCAGATATGTGCTCAAGAAAACTACAACCTGTTTTTCTAAATACTAGACGTTTGGGTACTTTAAATTGAACTGCGAAAATGTCTTATATTAAGGAATAGAGGGTGTAGACTTCACTCAAATTATGCCAGTAGAGCTAGTCACACCTTTGTGAAAATTAATGTTCATTATGTTATCGGAGGAGGTCTGCATGTTTGTCTCAAATGCCTGTCGATTACATACCTGACATCATGATGTAATGGTAAGTCATTTCTTGTTGTACAATGTCACTGAATTGTCAAGGCGGTTGTCGGCGTCCTGGGTTCGGGGGTACCCAGACTTGCCTGCCTGCGGCCCAGCGTGTGGGCCCAGCAACGGCTTGGTACGGCCCAGCTGCAAGACCCCCCAAGACAAGACCCTCGCGGGGCCCCTAGCCTCGTGAGGAGAACGACACCAAGACCTCCAGAGGAGCGGCCTCCCCAGGTTGCCTCCCAAGGAGCGGAGATTCCTATGTAGGTGCCCAGCCTCACGAGGCTGCTATAACATGAGCCATGACAACCAAGGCCAGGCGGGCGCCAGCGGGCGCAGGGGAGACAGTTTCCTCTTTGGTGCTAAGGAGGCAAGGACGTATGCGAGTTCCTGAGGAATCCCCCAAAGGTTTCCATTCTGGTGCAACGAGACCAAGACCACAGGCACGGCAGGACGGATGTCATCGCCGAGCCCACCTCTGCGTCACGCCCAAAAGCTTTGCAGGCGAAGACCACCTTTTGTCAGGATTAGATGTACTTCGTGTCCCCTTTCAAATTGGCTGTTGTGGGATCCCTTCCCGCCAGTTAGAGGGAAGAGGACCAAAGCCACTATAAGAATAGACTCGCCACCACCGTAGATAGGGGGATCAGAGAGAGATTCATTCCACCCCACCACTCGAGCCCTCGCGAGGTCGCTCAACCGCTGTACTAGTTCATCCACCACCTCCTCGTGAGGCCAATCCACCAAAAGTAGGTGTAGGGTTTTACACCGCAAGGTGGCCCGAACCTGGGTAAACTGCCGTGTTCATCTTCTTCCTCGCTCGCGTGAGTCGGTAAGGTTGGGTTGGTTGAGATCTTCGCACATGCCCCAGAGTTCGAACCTTCTTGGGTCTGCGGAGCCCTGAATGCGACATTTGGCGCACCAGGTAGGGGCGTGTCGAAATCCTCCTTCCGCTCTGTCTCCACCTTGCCTTTGCTCCGCCGCTCCCATGGCCGACGCACACCGAGCCCGCGCCAAGCGCCGTGCTGCTCGCATTGCCCAAACGGCGCCCATAGGCCACGGTGTCCCTCGCCGTTTGGCCTCTCCCGTGGCTAACGCTGCCACTGACCCTGCTGCTCACGACCAGCAGGATTCATCGCTGCCGCCCTCTATGCGGCATGATGGACGCACCGCCACTCCGTTGCCTACTCCCACTACGGCGTCGTCCTCCCACGTCCGCCGCGGACCGGCGAATGCGCAGGCTGCGCTGCTCATGGCGCGCGAGCTGCTGCGCTACCACCCCACCAACAACCGCTATGACGACTGGCTTGGCTGCATCGCCGAGCTCGTCAACGCCGCCGGCGAGGTCCCTGCGCCGTCCCGCTCACTCTGTCCCCCGCCATCCCAGGCGGGCGACGTGGTCCATGGCGCGCCTCCTCCTCCTCCTCTGCACGGCGCCGACCGCGAGCCCAGGCGTGATGCGCAACTGCGCGAGGCGCCAGCGCGCGATGAGGCAAGCTGCCAGGTGGTGCAGCGGCCCCAGGTTGAGGCACGCGTGCTCCCAGCACCACCACGCCAGCACCAAGACCGTGCTCCACCGGAGGTTGTGGCGCACGGACGTCAAGACCGGGCTCCCCCCACGCGCGCTGCACCCGTGAGTGTGGTGGGCTGCCGCGCCTTCACCCCGGAGCTGCGCCGCGTTGTCTGGCCCAGCAAGTTCAAGCCAGACCTGCCTCCACTCTATGACGGCACCCCCGACCCTGCGGAGTTCCTCTAGCTCTACTCGCTGAGCATCGAAGCGGAAAACAGTGACGAGAAGGTCATGGCATACTGGTTCCCCATGGCCCTCAAGGACGGCGCACGTTCTTGGCTCCTGCACCTCTCGGAGGGGTCGATCTCCTCCTGGGATGAGCTCCGCGAGCGCTTCATCGCCAACTTCCAAGGCACCCACGACCGTGCCCCCGCGGTAGGTGACCTGCGGCGCGTGAAGCAGCAGCCGGGCGAGACCCTGCACAAGCACATACAACGCTTCATGAATGTTCGGCTCAAGATCCCGAAGGCGTCGGACGAGGCCATCATCTCGGCGTTCACTGACGGTGTCCGGGACATCAAGATGAAGGAGGAGCTCGCCATCCACGAGGACCTGTGCTCGGCCCTGGAAATGTTCAACCTGGCAAACAAGTGTGCAAGGGCCGAAGAGGGTCGCCTCTCCCTCGTCGAGCTCTTGGAGGCAGACCCTGAAGACAAGAAGGCCAAGGCTAAGGAGGCGAAGCGCAAGGGCCCCGCCGTGCTGGCAACGGAGCCTGAGATGAAGCGCGGCCGCGACCACGATGAGCCCCCCAGGGGCAACCGCCTGTTCTGCGTCTTCCACAATGTACACAGCCACAACACCAATGACCGCCAGGAGCTCAGAGCAATCCGTGACGGGCACCTTGGACGCCACCCCGAGCGCGGAGACCGTGGTTACGACCGTGGAGGAGGCCAGGGTGGGGGCCGCTGGGACAACCGCGACCCTCGATAGGACTGGCGCGACCAGCCTCGTGAGGACCGCCCTCAGGGAAATGCCGGCCTCCCTCCACTGCCGCCGCCGCCAAGGAGGAATGACGACAACCGACAGGACGATGGAGCAGGGGGCTTCCAGGAACCTCGAGCGATCGCCTGCATCCTAGGTGGAGCTCAGGCCCCTGCCTCACATCGCATCTTCAAGCAGTTCGCCCACGAGGTGAATGCGGCCCTCCCGAAGCTTGAGGCCGCACGTCCCCTCAAGTGGTTGCAGTACGCCATTACCTTCGACTCCAAAGACCAGCTCAAGTGCTCGGCCGCCACCAGCGCGCTCCCTATGCTCTGCACGCCCACCATCAGCAACGTCCTCATCACCAAGACCCTCATCGACGGCGGAGCTGGGCTCAATGTCCTCTTCGTCAAGACGTTCGAGACGCTTCAGGTGCCCTATGATCAACTCATGCCAACCAAGCCGTTCTCAGGGGTGACCGATGGGTCCACTGTCCCCCTGGGGCAAGTGCGCCTCCCAGTCACCTTTGGCAAGCGTGACAACTACCATACCGAGCTCATCGACTTCAATGTTGCCGACATCGGCCTCCCATACAACGCCATCCTCGGGTACCTGGCCCTCGCCAAGTTCATGGCAGCAACCCACCATGGTTACAATGTCTTCAAGATGCCAGGGTGCAGTGGTATCATCACGGTCGCTTGTGATGAGAAGGACGCAGTTTGCTCCCTCGAGCACGCCTACCAAGCCACGGTGGCCGAAAACTCTGATGACGAGGGCGACATCCTGCCTCCCGAGGCCACCCCCAAGAAGAAGAAACAACTCGTCCCCAAGGGCCGTCAGGAGGCTGGGAGGCCCGCTGGCGGCGCCTCAGGCTCCGTGCCCGCTGCTGGGGCGCCTCTTCCTCCCGCATAGGAAGGCGCGCCCGGCGCCTCCCTCAGGACGGGCTCGGGGGCTTCTATCTGGAGAGCCTCTGACCTGACCAAGGCGATGAGGGAGGTGCTCCGGCACCACTTGGAGGCGTTCTTTGATGCGCACCCCCACGAGTAGGGAGCAAGGCGCGGGGCACCAGGGGCACAAGAATTCATCAACAACGCGATCAAGGAGCTTCAGTAGGCATGCGCCATGCGTGGCGAGCGTCATCCTGCACCACCCGATGCAGCCATAGCCCTCGGTGTGGGCGACGGGCTGTGTGTCTGTGTCAACATCCCGAGCATCAATAGGGCCGCTTCTCAAGAGCTCTTCTGGCCATCGCGCGTTGACCGGAGTGGGGGCTACCCCTGCAACTACGTCCGCATGCCCTTTGGCCTCGTGAACGCATGAGCCACGTACCAGCGCCTTGCGCAGGCGGTGCACGTGTCTTAGGAGGCCCGGCGTCGGGTGGTGATGGCTCAGGAGGTCTTGGACCTGTGCGAGCCACCCGGGCCTCGCGAGCCTCCCAGGCCTCCGGAGCCGCCCGGCTCATGAGGAGCGATCTCCACGGCGTGCGCCTTCAGCTACCTCGATGCTTCCATGACGCTGGTGCTAGGTGATTTTTTGGTTTGTTCAGTTGAGGGCGCCCCTCGGGCTGCATTATCCTCAAGCTATCAGGGCCGGCCGCTGTAGCGGTATCGTTTTGCGCATGTATCGGAACTGGCTTTGCCATTTATGAATTTCCTAAGTATTTCAAACTGCTTGCCCGGTGCTTCATCACCATGAGTCATTGCGCTCTCACAACCCCACCCTCGACCACCTCATGATTAAGGACTGGCACGGCGTCTGTGCTCGGGTCCGTCCCTGCAGCGTTGGCAAACCCAAGCGACCGAGCTCTGTCTCGCGGGCTAGCCCCGTGCACGTCACCTCCCGGGATCCTTGGTGCCTTGTTCTCGCATGAGCTAATCGGGAGTGGGTGAGTAAGGGCGCGCGACACGGTTCATTCAACTGCAGTTCGGCGTTTCGCCGTTGCGGGAGCCGCGTGCCGGTTGTTTTTCCTTGGGATTGTTGCATGAGAAGACTGGGCACGGTGTCTGTGCTCGGGTCCGTCCCTGCAGCGTCGATAAACCCAACAGCTGAGCTCTGTCTGGTGGGCCGGTCCTGTTCACGTCACCTCCTGGGGTCGTTGGTGTTTGGCCTTCTCATGTGACGGTCTCCGGAGATCCATTCGGCGTAGGTTGCCCCTATCACACAGGTTTTGCATGCGCGCCCCGCGCCAGAGACATCAGGCGCAACCCGCCTTGAGGTAGGGCCTCGTGAGTCCCGCGCTGGCTCACGGGTGCCCAGATACACCTCCTCCAGTTCTGCCGTGCCAGTCACGCGTATGAACGAAATTGGGCTGTACACGCCCGGAGACTCTAACACAGAGCTCCCTTCCCACGCCCCAGTGGAAGCCCCATGCTCCGCGCTGGCAGACGACACGGTCAAGGAGCGACTATGCCCACGCCCAAGTGGAAGCCCCATGCTCCGCGCTGGTGGATAAACAATTGAGGGCACCCTAGCTGCTGCACCAACCTTAGGATAGCCTTTTGACTCTTCACACGGTCCTATCGCGCAGCTTTCCCCACAGGAGGTAGGCGCGAGGGGGCTGGACACGGGGGCTATGATTAGGCCAGGCCTGGCACACGCCACCCTACCAGGTCCGGGTACCTGGTCTTCTCGCGTCCCTCCCAGGTGAAAGCTGACGAGGAAAGGTATGGGGGCTCCAGATTAACCTCGCCGCTGCCTACGTTTCCTTCATGAGGGCTGCTCGCACGTCAAGGGGGACCTCCTGAGCATCACGACTCAGGGGCCTCACTAGTCACGTAGCCCCTCGCCCCTTGGTGTCGTCCTGGTGATCCGGACGTCCCAACGGCGGTCGAGGTATGCACGGGGCTGGGCCCTACCGATGCAGAGCACAAAAGCAAGCAAGAAGGAAACCAAGCGCGAAAAGGAAATCACGGAATCCTAGCAGTTATTACAAGCACAAAATGTCCTGCGAATTTAAAGCAAAGTCTTACGCCTCCACGAGGCACGATAGATGTCACGGGATAAAATCTAGACGGAGGTGCCGTTGACGCCGTGGTCATTGCCGCCACCTGACCCAGTCACGGGGAGCTCGTCATCGACATCGCTGCCACCATCGTCGTCGCCGCTGGCCTCCACCGCCGGGGGCTCGGTGTCGGGGATGCAGAGGAACTTCTTCACGAACGCGTCCATGTGACCCTTCACGGCCTCCGCAGCGGTGGAGCGGCGCTCAGGAGCAACCGAACGGATCACCTTGTCCAAGTCGAAGCTCGGGTCCTGGAGGTAGAGCTGGCTGAAGACGCGTGTCACAGCTGCAGTGAAGAGGGAGCGGCACTCCTCCTCCAAGATGGAGTCCACCTCGGCGGCAGCACCCTCAAGTGCTTCGGCAAGCTTGGAGGAGAGCCCCGCAATGCCACCCTCAGGGGCCGCCAGCGGCTCCTCGAATCCTCCCCTGCAGATGGACTACAACGCTTGGCGAGACCGGAGCTCGAGAGAAGGGAAGGCATCGCGCTCCGCGGCTGGTTTCTTCTCCGCGGCGACGATGGTCTTCTCCCTGGCGTCCAGTTGGGCTGTCGCCTCGGAGACGCGCTAGGCATGACATGCTTGGGATTTGTCCGCCTCCTTCTTCAGCTTGGCCAGCCGTTCGCATTCCGCGGTCTAGTTGGCAGTCACCTGGGCCAGCTCGGAGTCGCGACCGGCGAGCTTTGCCTCACGGGCCTTGAGGTCCTCTTCCTGCTAGTGGAGCCGCTGGGCATACGCGGCTTGCTCTTCCTGGAGTGTCTTCAGCCTGGCCTCCGCCTCGCTGCAGCGCCTCTCAGCAGACGCCGTGCGGGTCAGCGCCGCGTCGTGAGCCTTGTTGGCCTTGGCGGCCTCCTTCCCGCTCTCCGCAGTGGCGGCTTTAGCCCGGCCGCAAGCTGTCTTGATGGCGGTGTCGGCCTGAAGCCACCCGAAGATGAGCCCCAGGCGCTCCCTTGCGAGGCACCTGTCGGCGTCTAGGAGGTCAGCCCGGATCTGGCCAGGCATGATGTAGGCCTCGTCTAGAGCCCCAGGCCTGATCAGGGGGCCACGGTCCACCAGCGCGAGGGCCTGATGAGGAGGCAGCACTGGCGCGTCGGCCGACGCCGTGACCAAGGAAGTGTTGGCGTGGATAGCTTGGGGCACCGGAGGATCCAGGCTCACCTCGGGCGCGGCGAGTGCAGACAGCGCCACAGCCTGCTGGCCTACGGGGGCTGTGTCCTCCTGTGGGTGCATGGTCACATCCCCAGGGATCACTTCCTCTACTAGCACCAGAGCCGCCACAGCCACGACGAGGGGTGTCACCTCCTGAACCCCAGCGCCCTCGGCGGACGTTCCCCCAAGCGGCGTCGGTGAGGCACCAGGAGCAGGCGGAGTGCTCGGGTGTTCGGGCGCGGAGCCACCTGAGCGCCCGGCGACTACGCCGGGCTGGCATGGGGCACCTCCGCGCCCACCGCGACCATGACGGGAGTCTGACGACGCCCTCGAGACAGGGGGCTTCTTCGGCTCAGCGCTGCCCCTCTTCTTCTTCGTCGCGTCACCACACCTGGTCATCAAAAAGAAGGTATTGTGAGCACAATCACAATCTATGCTCAACCCAAGGGCGGGTTGGGTCGCTTACTCCTCCGGGTTGACCCAATTCCTCTTCTTCTCGACAAGGGTCAGGGCGCCCCCGCCCTTCTTCGGTGTGACTTTGGTTATGCTCAGGGGGCGGGAGGGGTGCTCCTCGACAGGCCCAGACGCGGCGCCGCCGCCTAGAAGGGTAAGGGGGTCATCCTGAGGGATCGTGGCCGGTGGAACCGCACCCGACCCAGTGGCGGCAGCCCCGTCTTTCGGCTACATGTCAGCCAGGGGCAGGACCGATGCCTCGGCCATCGCGCTGACATGTGCGGAGCCTTCCGAAGGGAGCACGACTACACCTTTCCCCAGGGTTGCCCCGCCCGATGCTCGCGTGGTCCGCAGGGTGGTCCCCGACCACCTGAGGACCCTCGAGGAGCGCGGGGAGTCCACGGCCGGGGGCTCATCGGTGTCGTCGTCATCTTCGAGCTTGCAGAGGAGCTCGCTCTGTGACGGGGAGACACCTCCTTCACGTTGTCGTCCTCGGTTGCCTCCGAGTCCCCCTCGTTGCCGCTGTTGCCAGAAGACACCGGCACGGGGGAGTTGGGGTGCTCGGGCGGCAGGAGCCCTAGCTCGTCGAAGGCAGGCATGGCGGCAACCAGCTCCTCCCTGTCATCACGCTGGTACAATGGGACGTAGTCCGCAAGGAGGTCTCCCGGATCGCCATTCAGCAGGACGGCCACGGCTTTTTCCAGCTCCTCATCCGTCAGGCTGGCGGGGCGAAGCCTCGTGTCATCCCTCGCGCCCCGGAACTCCCACATGGGCCTCGTGTGCAACTGGAGCAGCGCCAGGCGCTGCGTCAAGAACTCCTTCACCAGCATGCCTCCCGCCAGCCGCTTGGCCTCCGAGTCCGAGTTTATCCTCGCCAAGACAGGCTCTGCTCGGGGGTCTGTAAGCTTTGTGTGGCCCCACCTCTCGAGCCGCTTCGGCAGCTCTAGTCGCGGGTTGAGGCCCTTGTTGTCCAGGAAGACCCAGCGGTGCCGGAAGCCTTCCACCTTCTTCTCGGCCTTCAGGAGGACGTTCCCCTTGTGGACCACGATGAAGGACACGCAAGAGGAGCGCTGCGTCGGATCGTGCAGCCGCAAGCTGAAGAAATGGTGGAGGAGCGGCACGGAGGGCCTCACGCCCACAAAGGCCTCGCAGTAAAAAGCAAAGATGGACAGGAGGAGGATGGAGTTGGGTTGAATATGAAGGGCCTGGATGTTGTAGTGGGTGAGGACGGAGCAGAAGAACTCTGAAAGGGGCGGGACGAGCCCCACGAAGACGCTATGGAGGAAGAAGGGGTAGACCGTCTGCGCCAAGGTCCTCTGCTCAGCGGAGCCTGCCCAGATCACGGTCTCGCCCCACTCATTGTCTTCGCTCGCCGTCTGCGGGAGCACGGCATCGAGGTGCTTCACCTCGTCGATGGAGGACGCGCCAAGTGCTGGCGCGGGGGAGGAGGATCTCGCGACCTGGACCGCAGGCTTCGACTTCCTGGGCACAATTCATGGGGATGTCGGCGTTGGAGAAGGAGAGGGAAGGATGTAGAGTTGCGATGGGATCTGGAGGAGCTTTCGGCTAGAGAAGGGGCTCTGGAGCAAGGCGAGAGACCAATGATGGCCCCGCGGCAGACGACAGACTTTTGTTAGGTTGGGCGGTTGCCGAGGCGACGTGGAGGAGTGGAGACGTTCGCATCCCATCGCGCGCCACGCATCAAGCCTGGCCCGCAGGTGATTTGGGGCCCATGGTGCTTCGACCTCGCCCCTTGGCTTCGCTTCGAAGCCATCTCGAGCGTGCCTTGGGCCCGGGGGCTACTGTCGGCGTCCTGGGTTCGGGGGTGAGGGAGTCCTGGATTAAGGGGTCCTCGGGCGTCCAGACTACGTAACGTGGGCCAGACTGATGGGCCATGAAGATACAAGACAGAAGGCTCTCTCCCGTGTCCGGATGGGACTCTCCTTGGCGTGGACGGCAAGCTTGGCGTTCGTATATGAAGATTCCTTTCTCTGTAACCGACTTTGTACAACCCTAGCCCCCTCCAGTGTCTATATAAACTGGAGGGTTTAGTCCGTAGAGGCAATCATAATCAGACAGGCTAGACTTCTAGGGTTTTAGCCATTACGATCTCGTGGTAGATCAACTCTTGTAATACTCATATTCATCAAGATCAATCAAGCAGGACGTAGGGTATTACCTCCATAGAGAGAGCCCGAACCTGGGTAAACATCGTGTCCCCCGTCTCCTGTTACCATCGACCTTAGACGCACAGTTCGGGACCCCCTACCCGAGATCTGCCGGTTTTGACACCGACATTGGTGCTTTCATTGAGAGTTCCGCTGTGTCGTTGCTAGAAGACTCGATGGCTCCATCAATCATCCACAACGATGCTGCCTTGAGGGAGGTCTTTCTCCCCGGCCAGATCTTCGTATTCAGCGGCTTCATACTGCGGGCCAACTCGCTTGGCCATCTAGAGCAGATCGGCAGCTACGCCCCTGGCCATCAGGTCAGGTTTGGAAGCTTGAACTATGTTGCTGATATCCGTGGAGACTTGATCTTCGACGGATTCGAGCCCATGGCAGCTGCTCCCTGCCACCACGATGAACATGACCTAAATCTGTCATCGGACCATACCCGAGAGATAGCGCCTGTAACTGCTCTAGCCCTAGATCCGGAGCAGATTGCGCCATCCGAGGATGGGAAGCTCAACCCCGCCACGGAAGCCGCAGACTCAGCGGCGTTGGAGCCGCACACAGACCCAACTTCGAATGGGATCTATGTCACCGGAACCTCGGATTCGTCTCCGGCCACAGGTTCCAAACCGCGTGCGTCCGCGCCCATCGAGCTCGATCGGCCGCCGATCGTCGAGTTCAGCTCCGCGGACATCTTCCGACACTCACCTTTGGGTGATGTGCTAAACTCATTAAAAACCCTCTCCTTAGCAGGGGACTCACAGCCGAATTATATCCGGTTTGAACTAGAGGCTGATGACGGAGAATTTCGTTTCCCACCCACCGCCCACTTCATTGCCATTGTCGAAGACTTAACTGACATGCTCGATTACGACTCCGAAGACATCGACGGTATGGATGACGATGCCGAAGAGGAGCAGGCCCAAAGCCCGCCGTTTACTGGGCGCTGGATAGCCACCTCCTCGTATGATGTGTACACGGTGGATACTCCCAAAGAGAATAACGGTGACAACGAGAAAGATCCAGTCGAGGATAAACCTCCTGGGACACAGCCAAAGCGCCGACGTCAGCGGCACCGCTCTAAATCACGCCGTGGAAAAGACAGCAATACCGGCACAAGAGAAAACAATACTCCGGACGATGCCGAAGACAAAGAAGATCCCGTCGGGCCGACTTCCGAACAGGACGATAGGGAAGATGGGCAAGTCAGCCCTGACGAACAGGCCATAAACGAAGACTCGGAGGACAGCAACTATCTTCTACTCTCCGAGGATGAGGTGAGCCTCGGCGACCAAGACTTTATCGTGCCTGAGGAACCCGTCGAGCAGGAGCGCTTTAAGCGCCGGCTAATAGCCACTGTGAGGAGCCTGAAAAAGAAACAGCAGCAGCTTCAAGCTGATCAAGATCTACTCAACGACAGATGGACTGATGTCGTGGCAGCTGAGGAATACGGACTCGAGCACCCCATTAAAAGTTACCCAAAGCGTAAACTGCTACCCCAATTCGACGACGAGGCACTTGAGCCCATGCCATTAACACGTAATGCGGCTGACCGACCACCACATGGCCGGGACAAAGCGGCAACCCAAGCCGAACACCTACCCATACTACCTCACCGTAAAGGCAAAGATACCACAGCTCGTGAATACACATATGACCTGTGGCAAGACCTGGAGAACAGAGTAGGCCAGTCCAGATCGATCTACGGATCCCGGGGGCATGCCCTGGCGCGCGACGACGGCTATCAAGCGAGACGTAACGAGCATAACCATGTCCGGGCCAAAAACCGCAGACGGACTACATCCGCACTACGTCGCGACTTGGCCCGATATAGAGGCGCCGCACACCCCCTTTGCTTCACTGATGAAGTAATGGAACACGAATTCCCGGAAGGGTTTAAACCCATGAATATCGAATCATACGATGGAACAAGAGATCCCGCTGTGTGGATTGAAGATTTCCTTCTCCACATCCACATGGCCCGCGGTGATGACCTCCACGCCATCAAATACCTCCCACTAAAATTAAAGGGACCAGCGTGGCACTGGCTGAACAGCCTCCCAGAGAACTCCATTGGCAGCTGGGAAGACTTGGAAGACGCCTTCCACGATAACTTTCAAGGTACATATGTCCGGCCTCCGGATGCCGACGACCTAAGTCACATCATCCAGCAGCCCGGGGAATCAGCCAGGAAGCTCTGGACTAGGTTCCTAATTAAAAAGAACCAAATTGTCGATTGTCCGGACACCGAAGCCCTCGCGGCCTTTAAACATAGTGTCCGAGACGAATGGCTTGCCCGCCACCTCGGTCAAGAAAAACCAAAATCCATGGCAGCCCTTACCGCTCTGATGACCCGCTTCTGCGTGGGAGAAGATAGCTGGCTCGCTCGTAGAAGCAACATCACCAGTGATCCGGGCACTTCCGAAGTTCGAGACGGCAACGGCAAGCCATGACGCAATAAACACAAGCGTCGAAATAATAATGAAGGAACACAAGACACGGCGGTAAACGCCGGATTCAGCGGTCCCAAAACCGGTCAACGGAAAAAGCCATTCAAGGCAAACAGAGACGGACCATCCAATTTAGACAAGATACTGGATCGGCCTTGCTAGATTCATGGCACCCCCGATAAACCAGCCAATCACACCAACAGAAGCTGTTGGGTCTTCAAACAAGCCGGCAAGCTTAATGCCGAACACAAGGGGAAGGGGCCGCCCAGTGACAGCGATGACAAAGAGACTCGCCAACCGAACACCGGGGGTCAGAAGCAATTTCCCCCCGAAGTAAAAACAGTCAACATGGTATACGCGACACACATCCCTACAGAGGAGCGCAAGCGCGCACTACAGGACGCTAATGCCATAGAGCCAGGCACCCCAAAATTAAGCCAATGGGCGGCCTGCCCGATCACTTTTGATCGCAAGGACCACCCAGCCAGTATCCATCACGAAAGTTCAGAAGCTCTGATCCTCGATCCAATTATCGATGGGTTCCATCTCACGAAAGTCCTTATGGACAGTGGCTGTAGTCTTAATCTACTCTACCAAGACACTGTCCACAAAATGGGCATTGATCCTTCATGAATCAAGCCCACCACAGCTACCTTCAAAGGAGCAGTGTCCGGCGTAGAAGCTCGCTGCACGGGCTCAATTACATTGGAAGTCATTTTCGGCTCGCCGAACAACTTTAGAAGTGAAGGCTTGACCTTCGATATTGTACCGTTCCGCAGCAGCTACCACGCACTACTCGGGTGTACCGCTTTTACTCATTTTAATGCGGTCCCACATTACGCCTATTCCAATCTTAAGATGCCCGGTCCACGCGGCGTCATCACGATAAACGGAAATACGAAATGCTCTCTCCGTACAGAGGAGCGTACTATGGCTGCTGCAGCCGAAGTACAAAGCAGCCTTATCAAGCCGCGTATCTCATCGGTCGTCAAGCCGCCGGTCTCTACTAAACAGGACCAATAAATCTCAGAGCTGGATTAGCAGTTCGGCCTCCGTCGTCCGCCCCATATAGCCACGAAGTTTATACCGCGCATATATAATTATGCACTTAAAATACCATGGTCATCGGCGGAGGCACAGTACGGACAAGCCTACAATGCGGTCCGCACCCTCATAGTCTCTTTACTTTTTCTAACTATTTTTTATCCTTTACAACAGGTGATTCCAAGCCTGGTCATCTTACGGACTCTTTCTAAAGTTCGGCTTTGTATAAATAACAAAAGGCTATTCCTACTAAGGAGTCCTTTAACCGAGGCAAGGCAGCGCAGACATGCGACAGGAGGTCCTAATGATTTTTGTAAGACCGCACTCTTTATTTTAAACCTGTAAATTGCCTTTTTCCTCAACCCTCGGCCCCCGGCATGTTAAATAGCCCGGGTAGGGGCGTTATAATCTGTAGAATTGCGTTTGACGTATCAATCAGATTCCAGTGAACATAACCTGTATTCAGTATTCGCTTTTTCTATGTACTGAATTTTGCTTCTTCGGTTGTTTCACGAACACACCTCGGCACAAATTTCCAGGGGCTCGATACGGCAACACATGAGTTGCCGACAAGTCCGAACAGCTTTTCAGCACACTTCAGCGTCACGAGTTTGGCCTTATATGCATCAGCTCCGAATCATGTATTTGGTCAATAGTTGGGTTGCCCGGCTCCTGTGCTTACTACCTTACGTTTCGCTATATCGGCTAGGGTAGTAAAGGGAGAACTACTGTGATTGTGTCCTGGTTTATCCGGATGAGCACCTTAGTAGAGAAAGCCGAAAACTGACTGTCATGATGCGGCGAGAGCTGGTCAACCACTCGATGACTCATCAGAATCCTTCACGATTCTTTCCGTATTACACGAAGGACCATTTTTCTGGTCACCTATGTAACGCACCGTATTCGGGAAAACGCGTACATACCAGGGGCTATATCGTAGACCCGCTGTCAAACTCCTATGGCTAAGTGAAAGTGTTAAAGCCCTATAGTCAGATTGCCTAGTTCGCCGCATTGACACCTCCTTCATGGACCAAGACGTTGGGTCAAGAGTGATCAAGTGCTTTTCCGAACACCCCCGTATTATATGCGAGGGGGCTGAAGCCGACGACTGGCAAACTTTCAGATTATACGAAGAACGGCCGCACAGGAGGAACCAAAATTTTCAGGCAAAAGTATAAAAATATGGCCTTAATATATCATAATATTGTTTTTACAAATTTGGTATATTCACTCGAATATCATATCTTTCGAGCACTGACCCTCTATCAAGCGGGCACCCTCTAGGACATCCTCAAAATAATGCTCTGGCGTGTGATGGTCCTGGCCCTCGGGTGGACTCTTCGCTGCAATATCGGTGGCCTTCATCTTCGCCCAGTACGTCTTGACGCGGGCAAAGGCCATCCGTGCACCCTCAATGCACGTTGACCGCTTAACAGCGTCGATACGCGGCACCGCATCAACAAGTCGCTGCACCAAACCGAAATAACTATTCGGAATTGGCTCAGTCGGCCACAGTCGGACCACGACGTCCTTCATGGCAGATCCGGATATCTTGTGGAGCTCGGCCCATTGGGCCATCTGTTCGTTCAGTAACAGCGGATGCTTCGGCATGCTGAATTGCGACCAGAAAAGCTTCTCCGTTGCACGTCCTTCTTGCGCTTGGAAAAACTGCGCCGCATCGGAGACACTCTTCGGCAAGTCCAAGAATGCGTCTGGAGAACTCCACATTTGATTAAGGGGGGCATACTTCGGATCGCCGAATTTAGTCTGTAATAAGAAAGGCTTACCCGCCACTATCTCCCCAGCTTGCCGGATTTCTTCCCGAGCCGCTCTAGACTCGGACCGTGCTTCTCTCGCCTCTTGTAAGGCCTTGCCGAGTTTGACCATTCTGGCTTTGTTATCCTTCTCGAGGAATTCGCATCAAACATTGGCATCCTTTAGCTCGCGCGTCATGGTAGATATTCTCTCCTCGCACTGGCGCCGAGCAGCCTGTTCGGCCTTTAACTCAGCAGCTGCCTTCTTTGCAGCCGCCTCACTCATCCTGGCTTGCTCCTTGGCCCGGGCAAGCTCAGCCCGTAGGGCCTCAACTGCGGCAGCATTATCTGCAGTTATGCATATCTCAGTATACAATTTTCAGCGTCATGCTCATATTATCATACTTACATATACTGATTGCCCCAAAAACATACCTTGCGCCTCGTCGAGCCGCCTGTTAATAAGTGTGAGGTCGTTATCTGCCACATCAAGTTTCTGCTTTAGCCTTGCAACCTCTATAGCTTGGGCAGTCGTCATGGATGAAACAGCCTGTGTTCCAATCCATCAGATTATTTCCTGGGAATTTCTTTTTTGATCCTCTGATCGCCTCCCTTCGGACGCCAACCAGAGTCTCAGGGGCTACTATCTATACATAGGTGCATTTTGCACGTAGAAGTGCAATTAAAGATATTACATTGCATACCTCGAAGCCTCTTAGTAGGCTCATGAAGGATTCATTCAATCCGCTTCTCGCGGACAGGATCCTCTCAACTACCGTACCCATTAAGGTACGATGTTCCTCTGAAACGGACGCATGTTGCAGCATGCCCGTCATCGTATCCGGCGCCCCCGGATCCTTGGGAGCGGCCGCGGGAGTACAGACTCCCTTCGAAAGAATATGTTTACCCGGCTCTAGAGTCGCCCCGGCTGTAAACCGGATAGTTTGGGCCCTTTATTGTTGGTCCCCACAGGGCCCGCATGCCCCGGACTCTGGACGGCCGAAGTATCACCTGCGGGCGTAGTTTTCATTATCCCTCGCACCGCTTGTTGGTCGGGAGAGATCCTCCGGGACGACACCTCGGAGTCATCTGCCCTGTCGGGTGAGAAGGTCTATGGAGGCGTCTCGCTTTCCATCATCTCCGGAAGAAGATCTCCCGAGGAGGAGGACTGTTGAGGAAGACTGCGTGCCAGACTGCAAACATATATTTTAAATGTTACCCTGGTAACCAGAAAGCAATGGGATATGTTTTGGACGCCCCTATTCACTTACGATTCGGCCAAAGGCTTGTCCTTATGGAGGAACTGCGCGACAACATCGTCTTCTGAACCCGAGCCACCTGACAGGGACATCTTCCCTCGCTTAGGAGCCTTTGCTTCCAAATCTTCGGAGGCGGCCCTTTTCTTCCCATCGGGAGAGGGGATGTCAGTTTTTCCTTCTCTTTTGTCTTCGAAAGAGGGAGTTCCAATCTCCCCAGACATAGTGTCTGGTGTACCTTTAGAATAGAGGCCACCTTTGGCCTTCTTGCTCTCCTCTTTGTCTCCCTTCGCCGACACTTGGTATGGCGCCGGAGCCAGCATCCTTGTTAACACAGGATCTGCTGAGTCTTCGGGAAGAGGGGCCGAACACCTAATTCTTTCCGCCTTCTTGATCCAGCCCTGGTCGAAGATGGTTTTCTCAGTATATTGTTCCGAGATATCTAACTAAGCTATGTTCAGGAGTTGAGGGCTTACCGAGGTATCCGGATTGTTGCAGTCGAGGCTGATGTCCTCGGTAGTATCCGACCACTGTTTTCGTGTCTCGAAGAATAACTTCCACATTCCTTTGTGCGTCGTGCCAATGAAGTGCTGAAGAGTCCGTGGTCCTTCCGGATTGAACTCCCACATGCGGAGGGGCCGTCGTTGGCACGGCAGGACCCGGCAGACTAGCATTACCTGGATTACGTTGATGAGGCCGGTGTCCTTCTCGAGGAGGCTCCAGATGCGGCTTTGTAGCGTCTACACTTCGTCCATTGATCCCCAGTCCAGTCCCTTATTAATCCATGTTGCAAGCCATAATGGAGGGCCAGGCCGGAACGCAGGTGTAGCTGCCCACTTGGTACCACGGGGTTCAGTGATGTAAAACCACTCCCGTTGCCATAGGTTGGAGGTTTCCGTGAAAGAGCCTTTTGGCCAAGGTGTGTAGGTGAGTTTGCTCACCATCGCACCGCCGCACTCCGCTTGCTTCCCATCGACTACCTTCGGCTTCATATTAAAGGTCTTGAGCCATAATCCGAAGTGTGGGGGAATACGGAGAAAGGCCTCGCACATGACGATGAACGCTGAGATGTGAAGAAAGGAGTCCGGAGCTAGATCATGAAAATCTAGCCCGTAATAGAACATGAGTCCGCGGACGAAGGGATGGAGAGCGAACCCTAGCCCACGGAGGAAGTGAAAGATGAATACGACCCTCTCGCCGGATCTGGGAGTAGGAATGACCTGCCCTTGAGCAAGGAGCCTGTGGGGGATTTCCGTGGTCAGGTATTTTGCCGCCCGTAGCTTCGCGATATCCTCCTCTGTGACGGAGGAGGCCACCCACCGGCCTTGAGGGTTGGGTCCGGACATGACTAGGAGGCTCGGAACAAATAAATGGAACCCTGGGTGCTAGAACTCGAGGTTGGAAAGGATGAGGAAAAGGGAAAGCGTAGAGGAGAAAGACGGGTCGTGCCCCTTTATAAAGGCGATGAATATCAAAACGCCTCCTCCTAGGCCTCAAAACCTGCCTATTTCCAAGGAATCATACCAACGGGATGGTTGGATTACCCACGCCCGTATTGATGAGGATCCCGTAATAAAGGGACACGATCTCTGCTGTGACACGACGTGCCACTGGAAACCGCATCTTAAAGCGTGGAGCGGGAGGCTAAAGAACGGTTCGAAATAATGACCGTGCAGGAACGTGGTGTCGCGTTACAAAAAGCTGTCAGTGGATTGGACCCGTGAAATATTATACTCTCTGCGGTTGTGTGTGGTACTTGTTTTGCAGAGCCGGACATGTTTTCTGTGCTCGAAGTCTATTCTGGAGTATTCGAAGGAGGAACCCACCTTGCAATGCCGAAGACAATCTGCGCGCCGGACACATCGTCATTGAAGCCTGGTTCAGGGGCTACTGAGGGAGTCCTGGATTAAGGGGTCCTCGGGCGTCCAGACTACGTAACGTGGGCTGGACTGATGGGCCATGAAGATACAAGACAGAAGGCTCTCTCCCGTGTCCGGATGGGACTCTCCTTGGCGTGGACGGCAAGCTTGGCATTCGTATATGAAGATTCCTTTCTCTGTAACCGACTTTGTACAACCCTAGCCCCCTCCGGTATCTATATAAACCGGAGGGTTTAGTCCATAGAGGCAATCATAATCAGACAGGCTAGACTTCTAGGGTTTTAGCCATTACGATCTTGTGGTAGATCAACTCTTGTAATACTCATATTCATCAAGATCAATCAAGCAGGACGTAGGGTATTACCTCCATAGAGAGGGCCCAAACCTGGGTAAACATCGAGTCCCCCGTCTCCTGTTACCATCGACCTTAGACGCACAGTTCGGGACCCCCTACCCGAGATCCGCGGGTTTTGACACCGACAGGGGGTACCCAGACTTGCCTGCCTGCGGCCAAACACATGGGCCCAGCGACGGCCTGGTACGGTCCAGCTGTAAGACCCCCCAAGACAAGACCCTCGCGGGACCCCTAGCCTCGCGAGGAGAACGACACCAAGACCTCCAGAGGAGCGGCCTCCCTAGGTTGCCTCCCGAGGAGCGGAGATTCCTATGCAGGTGCCCAGCCTCACGAGGCTGCTATGATGTGAGCCATGACGACCAAGGCCAGGCGGGCGCCAGCGGGCGCAGGGGAGACAGTTTCGTCTTTGGTGCTAAGGAGGCAAGGACGTACGCGGGTTCCCGAGGAATCCCCCAAAGGTTTCCATTCCAGTGCAATGAGACCAAGACCACAGGCACGACAGGACGGATGTCATCGCCGAGCCCACCTCTGCGTCACGCCCAGAAGCTTTGCAGGCGAAGACCACCTTTCGTTAGGATTAGATGTACTTCTTGTCCCCTTTCAAATCGGCCGTTGTGGGATCCCTTCCCGCCAGTTAGAGGGAAGAGGACCAAAGCCACTATAAGAACAGACTCGCCACCACCGTAGACAGGGGGATCAGAGAGAGATTCATTCCACCCCACCACTCGAGCCCTCGCGAGGTCGCTCAACCGCTGTACTAGTTCATCCACCACCTCCTCGTGAGGCCAATTTACCAAAAGCAGGAGTAGGGTTTTACACCGCAAGGTGGCCCGAACCTGGGTAAACTGCCGTGTTCATCTTCTTCCTCGCTTGCGTGAGTCGGCAAGCTTAGGCTGTAGGGTGGCGAGCAGAGACTTGGGTTGGTTGAGATCTTCGCACACGCCCTAGAGTTCGAACCTTCTTGGGTCTGTGGAGCCCTGAATTCGACAGCGGTGATGGCATTTTATTTTAGTTGAACTACACAAAATATGCTTAAAAGAAGAGGAAAGGTCAGAAATGGTTCAATCTTTCAGAAAATACTATGTATGCCTTCCTGACATCAGCCGCTGTTGCCTTATTTATTCCTTCAAACAGGTGGTTAGAAATAGTCTTGCTACCTTTTCCCATTAAGAAATTGGAATGCTTATATTTGTGAGTCTATGCTTCAACTAGTGCCACTTTTATAGTAATCACACTTTCAATATCTGTGCAAACAGGGATGTTCGATTTTAGTGGAACTGCACAAAAAGTCCAAATGGTTCAACATTATGAGCATGTTTTCTTCCAAACCGTTATATCCAATTGGTGGCACTATGAGCTGTTCATTACGAAGGTACATGGTTTGCTACTATCTTGCTACTCTTTTTGTACTGTCATTAGGTAGTAATATTAGTGGTTTGCATGTGAATTTATTGGCAGGGTGGACCTACATTGGATGTGCAGGACATGATTCAATGATTGGATGCTCAATTTCGGTTGTATCGATTTCACCTCTTCCATCACTACGAACATGGATATCCTTGGTCTGATGAAGAATAGGCGCTATATTTCTGCTCTGTACTAGCAAATCAATTCAGTACGAAATTATCCAGTGCAAAACATGACAGTATCAAATTGTCCAGTGCAAAACATGACAGATGCTAAGCGGAAACGACTAGCAGAGACGTGTTTAAACTGAAAATACAAGGTGGGGTATATGTTTACTAGCTGCTTGATATTTGTGCAAACAGATGTCTGCCCGTTGCTATTTGGCAAACAAACAAAGTGACCTCAATTTTGGTTGAACTGCACAAGAGAATAGTCTAGTCACTGCATGCAATGCCATTTGAAAATAGACACAGAAAGATTGGATAGTCACTTCATGGACTGCACAAAAGTAGTACTGTACTATTTATTGGCCAACACTAGATGCTTCATTTCTTTGGTCTGATTATACAATGGGCATCATTTTGCCTAAGTTAAAGTTTGTATTCCGAAAATAGTCTCGCCGTGTGATCGAGAGAAGACCAAATCATATTGCAGTGGATGTTCCTCCATCATGTGTGGTTCATTCTCATGGTTCCAGTTGTTGGTGAAACCACTTACGTTTGCAAGAGGAAATGTAGACTTCACAAAAAAAATTGTCTTTCACTCTATACTGAATTTTGGCCCAGAGAAGCATCCATGTTAGTACCAAGAACAGATGTTTTTTCTAGATCTTTGCTTTTGGAGCTACATATTTGTATATGATCCGTGAATCATTGAGATGCATTAACATGTTGATCTTATGTATGGGAATCGTACTAGTTGGTTGTGAATTTGGGCTACTAATGTGAACATATTACAATGCCAGGCCTGTGAGTATCGTGTGAACATTTCGAACGGATCGGCTCTTACTATTGTGCACAGCATGATCCTTATTTCTGTGTGCTCAGTGTTTACAAGTTACTAGCAGTTCCTTATTTCTGTTCGCTCAGCATTTACAAGTTACTGCTCGATCACTAGCTAGCCTACTAATATGCTCCTGGCAGTTTTAGTTGCGATGCAAGATCCGAAGGTGGCAGTTTTTTGAATAAAAATGCCTACCTCTGAAGAAACTAACATGCTGTTCTGAACAAAATGCCATGCGAATCTGAAGAAACTGCCAGCAAAAACGTTCGCAAATGCCTTATCTCCCAGTGAACATTCATCAGCTATTGTGATCCTACACGTACACTATCCGACCGACTTGATCATACGCGAATAACCAGTGGATCACGCACGCACCTCATCTGAATGAATCGAGCGCACTCGTTTGACCGTCATGCCGATGTGCGAGCCAACACGGACGGGACGCACCACTAACGGGACGGGACGGGACGACACAGTAATAATTTTAGTTTTTCTAGTTTTCCACAGCAAGCTGGCGCGCTAAGCCATGCCTGCTTATGCATTGAATTCCGATGACCACGATGACCCTCGCGTTTCCCGCGACACGCTAGTTCACCTACCTTCCACCTATAATTACTGGTTCCCGGCGTTCTCTGGTGGCACCATCACCCAACTCGCCCTATCCTCATAAGCCCCCACCGGCTCGACGTCGCTCGCCACTTGCCCTCGCTCTCGCCACGTCCGTCATGCCCCCGCCCGTCCGCAATAGGCGATGCCGGAGGCGGTCACTGCCGGAACTAGTGTTCGGTTTTTCACCAGAAGGCAAACGGAGGGAGGAGGCATTCTATCGGTCTTTAGATGGCAATGCGGAGTATGAGGACTTGTTGGAGCGCGACCGCCTGGCGGAGGAGCAGCGTATCACCGATTTGCGCCGCCAGCGGGGCATGGAGCAGCAGCGCACCGATGCTTTGAGTCGCGAGCAGAGCACCCACAACTGGGCCGACTACATGGAGGCCGGCGCCCGGCAAATAGCCCTTGAGGCTGTCGGGCACGCACGCGTTCGTGACGCCGAATTTTACTACCAGCTCGTCAAGTGGGTTTCCCGCTTAGAAGCCGAAGCTTCGGTGGACCACGCCGGCATGGAAAGGGCCAACACGTGCGAGCAACGCGCCCTATTGCACCTCTGGCAAGTGCGAGGCGAGGAGGAGGATGTCGGTGCCGGTGTTTAGCGTGTACCGCAAATGGCTGCCGGCATCGTCTAGTTAGCTAAGAGTAAGTTAGTACTTGTACACTACTAGAGTATTAGTGGGAGTAGATAGTTAACTTGGCTATGATGGTTGTCAACGTGGAAGTTCAGTACTCTATATCTGGATTAGACCTCTAACTTTGCTTTGAATGTTGAACTTTCCATTTGAACGTATGGAATGGGCTATTATTATTTTTAAATGGGTTGTATTTGTCCGCCACGGGTTTAGAGGCTGACTTGTGGGCCTACTAGATTGACACGTACACAATCAGGAGATGATTGTACGTAGAGAGGATGACAGCAGGGACCCACCAGGGTCATGGCAGTACGCCAGCAAGTGCCTCCTTATTTCAAGCCCCAAAAAAATGGTTCCTCCTAATGGATTTCTGACATCTGGGTCCCATGCCATTGTCAACGTAGTCAATAAACGAGAGAATTGCACAACGAACGACTGACACCAGGGACCCAGCAGCTCGCCCAGTTCTTTTTTGTTTTTTGAGGTGGAAGCAGGGTGTCAACTGGGTTGTGCGGGGCACTCTGGCCTGTCTAGCCAGCCTTTTATTTTATGTTTACCACAAGACAAGCCCAGTAGTTTTTTTCTTTCTGAAAATGGCTTGCCCGATTTTTTTGTTCTTTTGCAGAATACCCAGCTGAGGCCTACTTGCTTTTGTCAGCCTTGCTGGGCTGCAAATCTTTCAAGACGAGGAGAGTTTCATTCAACTTTCCCAGAAAATGGGCTATCACTAATGAGAAATGGGCTGTACATTTTTAAAACACATCAAACCGGCAATTAGTTTCAATTTTTTTTCATTTCGAGATTTTAAATTCCATTGATTTTTATGCGTGGACAATTATTTGGATTTTATATTGATGTAAATTTATTTTTCAAATTAGTTTGAATGTGACACAAAATTTTGGGATTAAAAACAGTTCGGACCGCACCAAAATATGCAAAATTTCATAGAATTTTTTAACCGTGGCCACAATATGGGTTGTAATGCTAACAAAAAGAATATGGGCTCCAAAAAAATCCTTAATAATTAGCAAATGGGCTGTAAATTATTAGAAATAATGGCAGATGGGCTATATGCTGTTTTCCACAGATTTGAGGCTGACTTGTGCGCCTGCTATAGGTTGACGCGTACGCTTTCCTAAAAAAAAGGTTGACACGCACGCAAGGCCGTGTCAACTTAGTCAACACACGAGAGCAGTGAAAGTTGGATGTCCATCCAACAGCCATCGTGCTTCTTCAATCTCTGCTCTTCCTGCTCCAGCCGCTCAAACCAGCGCCGGCGGGACTGCCTGCTCACTCCTCCCGCGGCCGGCTGTGCTGCCGCGCAGGCCTCACCGCCCCATGATACGTCCATTTTCCATCATGTTTTCCTATTGTTATTTATAATGTTTTTATGCATAATAATGCTTTGGGAGTAATTCAAATGCCTTTTCTCTCATAATGCGAGGTTTACACAAAGAGGAAGAATATCGGCAGCTGGAATTCTGGACCTGAAAAAGCTACGTCGGAGTTACCTATTCTGCACATCTCCAAATGAGCTGAAAATTTACGAAGAATTGTTTTGCAATATATGAAGAATATTGGAGAAAATAACTACCAGAGGGGGCCCACCAGGTGGGCACAACCCACCTGGGCGCGCCAGGGAGCCCAGGCGCGCCCTGGTGGGTTGTGCCCTCCTCGGCCCACCTCCCGTGCCCATCTTCTGGTATATAAGTCATTTTGACCTATAAAAAAAATAAGGGGATGACTTTCAGGACGAAGCACCGCCGTCTCAAGGTGGAACTTGGGCAGGAGCACTTTTGCCCTTCGGTGGAGCGATTCCACCGAGGGAACTTCCCTCCCGGAGGGGGAAATCATCGTCATCGTCATCACCAACAACTTTCCAATCTTTGGGAGGGCCATCTCAATCAACATCTTCAACAGCACCATCTCCTCTCAAACCCTAGTTCATCTCTTTTGTTCAATCTTTGTACCGGAACCTTAGATTGGTGCTTGTGGGTGACTAGTAGTGTTGATTACATCTTGTAGTTGATTACTATATGGTTTATTTGGTGGAAGATTATATGTTCAGATCCATTATGCTATATAATACCCCTCTAATCTTGAGCATGATTATTATTTGTGAGTAGTTACTTTTGTTCTTGAGGTCACGGGAGAAGTCAAGTTGCAAGTAATCATGTGAACTTGATATGTGTTCGATATTTTGATGATATGTATGTTGTGATTCCCTTAGTGGTGTCATGTGAACGTCGACTAAATGACACTTCACCATATTTGGGCCTAAGGGAATGCATTGTGGAGTAGTTATTAGATGATGGGTTGCTAGAGTGACAGAAGCTTAAACCCTAGTTTATGCGCTACTTTATAAGGGAACGATTTGGATCCAAAAGTTTAATGCTATGGTTAGATTTTATCTTAATACTTTTCTCGTAGTTGCGGATGCTTGCGAGGGGGTTAATCGTAAGTAGGAGGTTTGTTCAAGTAAGAACAGCACCTAAGCACCAGTCCACCCACATATCAAAGTAGCGAACACGAATCGAACCAACATGATGAAAGTGATATGGTGAAATTCCCGTGTACCCTCAAAAACGCTTTGCTTATTATAAGAGACCATTTTGGCATGTCCTTTGCCACAAAAGGATTGGGCTACCTTGCTGCACATTATTTACTGTTACCGTTACTTGCTCGTTACAAATTATCTTGCTATCAAACTACCTGTTACCGACTATTTCAGTGCTTGAGTAGAATACCTTGCTGAAAACCACTTGTCATTTCCTTCTGCTCCTCGTTGGGTTTGACACACTTACTTATCGAAAGGACTACGATTGATCCCCTATACTTGTGGGTCATCAAGGCTCTTTTCTGGCGCCGTTGCTGTGGAGTGAAGCACTCTTGGTAAGTGGAAATTGGTGAGGAAAAATTATTACTACGTGCTGAAATTTATTGTCACTTGTTACTATGGAGAATCATCCTTTGAGGGGTTTGTTCGGGGTATCTTCACCTCGACCAGAAGCACAGTTAGTTGTCCCTCAACCTACTGCACCTGCTGAAAATATTGGTTATGAAATTCCTTCGGGTATGATAGAACAACTGCTAGCTAATCCTTATGCAGGAGATGGACCTGAACATCCTGATATGCACTTGATATATGTGGATGAAATTTGTGGAATATTTAAGCTTGCAGGTTTGCCTGGAGATGAAGCAAATAAGAAGGTTTTCCCTTCATCTTTGAAAGGAAAAGCATTGGCATGGTATAGGCTATGCGATGATATTGGATCTTGGAACTGGAATCGATTGAAATTGGAGTTTCACCAAAAAAATTATCCTATGCATCTATTTCATCGTGATCAGAATTATATATATAATTTTTGGCCTCGTGAAGGAGAAAGTATCGCTCTAGCTTGGGGGAGGCTTAATTCAATGTTATACTCATGCCCAAATGATGAGCTCTCGAGAGAAATTATCATTCAGAATTTTTATGCTCGGCTTTCTCGTGATGATCAATCCATGCTCGATACTTCTTGTACAGGTTCTTTTATGAAGAAGACTATTGAATTCAGGTGGGATCTTTTAGAAAGAATTAAATGCAACTCTGAAGATTGGGAACTCGACGAAGGTAAAGAGTCAGGTATCAAGCTTAAGTTTGATTGTGTTAAATCTTTTATGAATACCAATGCTTTTCAGAAATTTAGCAGTAAATATGGACTTGACTCTGAGATAGTAGCCTCTTTCTGTGAATCATTTGCTACTCATGTTGATCTCCCTAAGGAGAAGTGGTTCAAATATCACCCACCTATTAAAGAAGAAACTAAAGAACTGGTCATAGCTAAAGATGAAACTATTATTTACAATGGTGACCCAGTAATTCCTACTGCTTACATTGAAAAACCACCTTTCCCTGTTAGGATGAAGGAACACACTAAAGTTTCAACTGTGGTTCACAAAAGTAATATTAGAGCACCTAAACCTTCTGAGCAAATCAAAGTATAACCTAGTGTTGCTATGGTTAAAGATCTCTTGGTAGAAAATATTGATGGGCATGTTATTTACTTCTGTGATGAAGCTGCTAGAATTGCTAAACCTGATGAAAAAGATAAATATAGACCTGTTGTTGGCATGCCTGTTGTCTCAGTTAAAATAGGAGATCATTGTTATCATGCCTTATGTGATTTAGGTGCTAGCGTGAGTGCTATTCCTTTTACCTTATACCAAGAAATTATGAATGACATAGCACCCGCTGAAATAGAAGACATAGATGTTACTATTAAACTTGCTAATAGAGACACCATCACACCACTTGGGATTGTTAGAGATGTTGAAGTCTTGTGTGCGAAAATAAAATACCCTACTGATTTTCTAGTTCTTGGTTCCCCACAAGATGACTTTTGTCCCATTATCTTTGGTAGACCTTTCTTGAATATTGTCAATGCTACTATAGATTGTCATAGACAAACTGTCAGTGTCCGCTTTGGTGATGAGTCTCATGAATTTAACTTTTCCAAGTTTAATAGACAACCTCATAAGAAAGAATTACCTAGTAAGGATGAAATAATTGGTCTTGCTTCTATTGTTGTGCCTCCTACTGATCCACTAGAACAATATTTGCTAGACCATGAAAATGATATGCATATGCATGAAAAAAATGGAATAGATAAAATTTTCTTCGAACAACGACCTCTGCTCAAACATAATTTGCCTATTGAAACTCTAGGAGGTCCTCCTCCACCTAAAGGTGATCCTGTGTTTGAATTAAAACAATTGCCTGACACTTTGAAATATGCTTATCTTGATGAGAAAAAGATATATCCAGTTATTATTAGTGCTAACATTTCAGAACATGAAGAGGAAAGATTATTGAAAATTCTGAAGAAGCACCGTGCTGCTATTGGATATACTCTTGATGACCTTAAGGGCATTAGTCCCACTCTCTGTTAGCACAAGATTAATATGGAACCTGATGCTAAACCCGTTGTTGATCATCAACAATGATTGAATCCTAAGATGAAAGAAGTGGTAAGAACTGAAATATTAAAGCTTCTGGAAGCAGGTATAATTTATCCCATAGCTGATAGTAGATGGGTAAGTCCCGTTAATTGTGTCCCTAAGAAAGGAGGTATTACTGTTGTTCCTAATGATAAAAATGAACTTATTCCACAAAGAATTGTTACTGGCTATAGAATGGTAATTGACTTTAGAAAATTAAATAAAGCAACTAGAAAAGATCATTACCCTTTGCCTTCTGTTGATCAAATGCTAGAAAGACTATCTAAGCACACACACTTTTGCTTTCTCGATGGATATTCTGGTTTCTCTCAAATACCTGTTTCACAACCTGATCAAGAGAAAACCAACTTTACTTGCCCTTTTGGAACTTATGCTTATAGACGTATGCCTTTTGGTTTATGCAATGCACCTGCTACTTTTGAAAGATGTATGACTGCTATATTCTCTGATTTTTTGTGAAAAGATTGTTGAGGTTTTCATGGATGATTTTTTCGTTTACGGAACTTCTTTTGATGATTGCTTAAGCAACCTTGATCGAGTTTTGCAGAGATGTGAGCAAACTAATCTTGTCTTGAATTGGGAGAAGTGCCACTTTATGGTTAATGAAGGTATTGTTTTGGGGCATAAAATTTCTGAATGAGGTATTGAGGTGGACAAGGCTAAAGTTGATGCAATTGAGAAAATGCCATGTCCTAGAGATATTAAAGGTATTCATAGTTTCCTCGGTCATGCTGGTTTCTATAGGAGGTTTATTAAAGACTTCTCTAAAATTTCTAGGCCTCTTACTAATCTTTTACAAAAGGATGTTCCATTTGTTTTTGATGATGATTGTGTAGAAGCCTTTGAAACACTTAAGAAAGCCTTAACTTCTGCACGTATTGTTCAACCACCTGATTGGAACTTGCCTTTTGAAATTATGTGTGATGCTAGTGATTATGCTGTAGGTGCTATTCTAGGACAAAGAGTTGATAAAAAATTGAATGTTATCCAGAAAAAGAATTTTTAGCAGTTGTGTTTGCTTGTGATAAATTCAGATCTTACATAGTTGATTCCAAAGTAAATGTTCACACTGATCATGCTGCTATAAAATATCTTATGGAAAAGAAAGATGCTAAACCTAGACTCATTAGATGGGTCCTCTTGCTACAAGAATTTGATTTACATATCACTGATAGAAAAGGAGCTGAGAACCCCGTAGCTGATAACCTGTCTAGGTTAGAAAATATTCTTGATGACCCACTACCTATTGATGATAGCTTTCCTGATGAGCAACTAGCTACAATAAATGTTTCTCATAATACTCCTTGGTATGCTGACTATGCTAATTATATTGTTGCTAAATACATACCACCTAGTTTCACATACCAACAAAAGAAAAAATTCTTCTATGATTTAAGACATTACTTTTGGGATGACCCACATCTTTATAAAGAAGGAGTAGATGGTATTATTAGATGTTGTGTACCTGAGCATGAACAGGAACAAATCCTATGGAAGCTTATGGAGGGCATCATGCGGGAGATAGAACTGCTCACAAAGTATTGCAATCTGGTTTTTATTGGCCTACTCTCTTCACGGATGCCCGTAATTTTTTTTATCTTGTGATGAATGCCAAAGAATTGGTAATATCGGTAAGCATCAAGAAATGCCTATGAATTATTCACTTGCTGTTGAACCATTTGATGTTTGGGGTTTTGATTATATGGGACCTTTTCCTTCCTCGAATGGGTATACTCATATTTTAGTTGCTGTTGATTATGTTACTGAGTGGGTAGAAGCTATTCCAACTAGTAGTGCTGATCATAACACTTCCATTAAAATGCTTAAAGAAGTTATTTTCCCGAAGCTTGGAGTCCCTAGATATTTAATGACTGATGGTGGTTCACACTTAATTCATGGTGCTTTCCGTAAAATGCTTGCTAAAGATGACGTTAACCATAGAATTGCATCAACCTATCATCCTCAATCTAGTGGTCAAGTTAAACTTAGCAATAGAGAAATAAAATTGATTTTACAAAAAACTGCCAATAGGCCCCGAAAGAATTGGTCTATGAAATTAGATGATGCACTTTGGGCCTACAAGACAGCATATAAAAATCCTATGGGTATGTCTCCTTATAAAATGGTTTATGGAAAAGCTTGTCATTTGCCTCTTGAGTTAGAACATAAAGCATATTGGGAAATTAAAGAGCTCAACTATGATTTCAAACTTGCCGATGAAAATAGGTTATTTGATATTAGCTCATTAGATGAATGGAGAACCCAAGCTTACGAAAATGCCAAACTATTTATAGAAAAGGTTAAAAGATGGCATGACAAAAGAATCCAAAAGCGGGAATTCAAAATTGGAGAATATGTTCTTTTATACAACTCTCGTTTCAGATTCTTTGCAGAAAAACTTCTCTCTAAATGGGAAGGACCATATATCATCGAGGAGGTTTATGGCTCTGGAGCTATCAAGATTAATAATGCCGAAGGTACTAACCTGAAGGTGGTCAATGGTCAAAGAATTAAACACTATATCTCAGGTACGCCTATTAATGTTGAAAGCAATATTATTCAAACCATGACACCATAGGAACACATAAAAGAAACCTTCTGGAACACTCCAGAATCATGAAAAGAGGAGGTACGTGATACGGTAAGTAAACAGACTCCAAAAAATCCGCAAAAATATTTTCTGTCAGTTTTGGAATATTACAAAAATTAGGAAAATAATAAACAACCAGGAAGGCACCCGAGGGGGGCACAAAACACCAGGGCGCGCCTGGGCCCCCTGGCGTGCCCAGGAGGGTTGTGCCCACCTCGAGAACCTTCCCGACTCTGTTTTCCTCCTGTTTGCTTGTTTCCCAAGATAACAAATCTTTATATACCCCCCGAACGTATTGACCACCGTATCGCGGAGAAATCTTTCAAGACGAGGAGAGTTTCATTCGGCTTGCCCAGAAAATGGGCTATCCGTAATGAGAAATGGGCTGTACATTTTTAAAACACATCAAACCGGCAATTAGTTTCAAATTTCTTTTTTTTCATTTCAAGATTTTAAATTCCATTGATTTTTATGTGTGGACAATTATTTGGATTTTATATTGATGTAAATTTATTTTTCAAATTAGTTTGAATGTGACTCAAAATTTCGGGATTAAAAACAGTTCGGACCGCACTGAAATATGCAAAATTTTGTAGAATTATTTAACCGTGGCCACAATATGGGTTGTAATGCTAACAAAAAGAATATGGGCTCCAAAAAAATCCTTAATAATTAGAAAATGGGCTGTAAATTATTAGAAATAATGGCAGATGGGTTGTATGCTGTTTTCCACAGATTTGAGGCTGACTTGTGCGCCTACTATAGGTTGACGCGTACGCTTTCCTAAAAAAAAGGTTGACACACACGCAAGGCTGTGTCAACTTAGTCAACACACGAGAGCAGTGACTGTTGGATGTCCATCCAATGGCCGGCATGCTTCTTCAATCTCTGCTCTTCCTGTTCTAGCCGCTCAAACCAGCGCCGGCGGGACTGCCTGCTCCCTCCTCCGGCGGCCGGCTGTGCTGCCACGTAGGCCTCACCGCCCCATGATACGTCCATTTTGCATCATGTTTTCCTACTGTTATTTATAATGTTTTTATGCATAATAATGCTTTTGGGAGTAATTCAAATGCCTTTTCTCTCATAATGCAATGTTTACACAAAGAGGGAGAATACCGGCAGCTGGAAGTCTGGACCAGAAAAAGCTACGTCAGAGTTACCTATTCTGCACATCTCCAAATGAGCTGAAAATTTACGGAGAATTGTTTTTTGCAATATATGAAGAATATTGGAGCAAATAACTACCAGAGGGGGCCCACCAGGTGGGCACAACCCACCTGGGTGCCAGGTAGCCCAGGCGCGCCCTGGTGGGTTATGCCCTCCTCGGCCCACCTCCGGTGCCCATCTTCTAGTATATAAGTCATTTTGAACTAGAAAAAATAAGGGCAGGACTTTCGGGATGAAGCGTCGCCGTCTCGAGGCAGAACTTGGTTAGGAGCACTTTTGCCCTCCGGCGGAGCGATTCCGCCGGGGGAACTTCCCTCCCAGAGGGGGAAATCATCGTCATCGTCATCACCAACAACTCTCCCATCTTTGGGAGGCCCACCTCCATCAACATCTTCAACAGCACCATCTCCTCTCCAACCCTAGTTCATCTCTTGTGTTCAATCTTTGTACCGGAACTTTAGGTTGGTGCTTGTGGGCGACTAGTAGTGTTGATTACATCTTGTAGTTGATTACTATATGGTTTATTTGGTGGAAGATTATATATTCAGATCCATTATGCTATGTAATACCCCTCTAATCTTGAGCATGATTGTTATTTGTGAGTAGTTACTTTTGTTCTTGAGGTCACGGGAGAAGTCATGTTGCAAGTAATCATGTGAACTTGATATGTGTTCGATATTTTGATGATATATATGTTGTGATTCCCTTAGTGGTGTCATGTGAACGTCGACTACATGTCACTTCACCATATTTGGGCCTAAGGGAATGCATTGTGGAGTAGTTATTAGATGATGGGTTGCTAGAGTGACAGAAGCTTAAACCCTAGTTTATGCGCTACTTCGTAAGGGAACGATTTGGATCCAAAAGTTTAATGCTATGGTTAGATTTTATCTTAATACTTTTCTCGTAGTTGCGGATGCTTGCGAGGGGGTTAATCATAAGTAGGAGGTTTGTTCAAGTAAGAACAACACCTAAGCACCGGTCCACCCACATGTCAAATTATCAAAGTAGCGAACACGAATCGAACCAACATGACGAAAGTGATATGGTGAAATTCCCGTGTACCCTCAAGAACACTGTGCTTATTATAAGAGACCATTTTGGCCCGTCCTTTGCCACAAAAGGATTGGGCTACCTTGCAACACTTTATTAACCATTACCGTTACTTTCTCGTTAAAAATTATCTTGCTATCAAACTACCTATTACCGACTATTTCAGTGCTTGCGGAGAATACCTTGCTGAAAACCACTTGTCATTTCCTTCTGCTCCTCATTGGGTTTGACACTCTTAATTATCGAAAGGACTATGATTGATCCCCTATACTTCTGGGTCATCACCCCACCCTACTCCCATCGCTGGCCTGGCCATCCCTCTACTCACCCACACCTACTGTTATTCTCCGGCGACGGCAGACGAACCAGTAAGCCCTCGTACTCCCATCCGCGTGAGAAACAACTGCCGAGTCTTCCCTGGCTCCGTGTCATTTCCTTCGTTGGCCTCGCCGTCGTCCACCGCCCTGGTGCTCTTGGCGCGGCGTGGTCATTGTCGTCAACAAACGACATCCATCGGAAGAGGACTGTACGTGGAGAGGCTGACAGCTGGGTCCATGGCCGCATGCAAGGAATTGCCTCCTTATTACGCGCAAAATAATGATTCCTCCACCTGACAGCGGGGACTCACCGGAAGGGCCTCTGTATTTCGCGAAAAAAACATTCCTCGCACCGACAGCTCGGACCCACCAGCTATATCTTCGCACGCAAGGAAGTGCCTCCTTATTACGCACAAAAAAATGAATACTCCCCCTGCTAGCTGGGACCGACCATATTTGGAGGCTGACTTGTGGGCCTACTAAGTTGACGCGGACGGAGGGCTTTCTCAACTTAGTTAATATAAACGATTCTAGCTGCAGTGACCATAGGATTTCCGTCCAACGGCCATCGTGCTTCTTCAACCTCTGGTCTTCTTGCTCCAGCCGCCCAAACCAGTGCCGGCCGTGCCACTTGCTCCTGCCTCCCGTGGGCTGTTGTGCTGCCGTGCAGGCCTCACCGCCCGACCCTACTCCCATCGCTGGCCTGGCCATCCCTGTACTCACCCAGACCTCCTATTATTCTCCGGCGACGGTAGCCTCACACTACAGTCGAACCAGTAAACCCTCGTACTCCCCTCCGCGTGGGAAACAACTGCCGAGTCTTCCCCGGCTCTGGGTCATTCCCTTCCTACACCTCGCCGTCGTCCACCACCTTGGTGCTCTCGGCGCGGCGTGGTTAACGTGGTCAAGGAACGACTTACATCGGAAGAGGACTATATGTGGAGAGGCTGACAGCTGGGTCCACGGCCGCAGCAAGGAAGTGCCTCCTTATTACGCGCAAAATAATGATTCCTCCACCTGACAGCGGGGACCCACCGGAAGGGCCTCTATATTTTGCGAAAAAAATGTTTGCCCCCTGACAGCTGGGACCCACCAGCTACATCTTCGCACGCAAGGAAGTGCGTCCATATTACGGGCAAAAAAAATGATTCTTCCCCCTGACAGCTGGGACCCACCAGCTATATCTTCGCACGCAAGGAAGTCCCTCCTTATCCTCCCTGACAGCTGGGACCCATCCGGTCGAAGCGTACGTAGCGTTGTCTGTCTGGTCGCGACCGTGTACGTACATACTGGTCGATCGGTCTCTCTGCAGCGATGAACCGTGGCCGAGTAAGGAGCGACACGTGTTGTAGTAGAGGCGCGGACGTAGCATGTCACGCAGTCCCGTCTATATATATCGTGTACATGTACGTACAGCCACGCTGCAAGAAAGTAAATACGGCTACATACGTACATACGGGCGGGGCCTCTAATGTGTAAAGCGATGGCGTCCTGTTCATCGGCAGCCAACCGGCTGGGTCGGAACGGAGGAAACATCGTTGTGTTCATCGGGAGGCAACCGACTAGGTTGGAATATGTCCTGTTCATCGGGAGCCAACCGGCTTGGACGGAACAGCCGAAACGAGGTCTAGCGTACCGCAGAACGGAGGAACTGGCCTTCTGTTCGACCGCCTACGGTCGAAACAGGGTCCTGTTCATCTGGAGGGGTGTGGCATACCGCAGAACGGAGGAAACGAACTTGTGTTTGAGCTCCTACGGTCGAAACAGGGTGCTGTTGATCGGGAGGGGTGTGGCGTACCGCAAAATGGAGGAAACAGACTTGTGTTGGAGCGCCTACGGTCGAAACGGGGTCCTGTTCATCGGGAGCGTTGTGGCGTACCGCAAAACGGGACTCCATGGGCTACTGTTCATCCACCGTCTACTGCGTCACTCTAGACTCCACGGGATACTATTCATCCACCGTCGACTTCCTCCAGCCTCCACCTGCTACTGTTCATCCATGGGCTACTGCTCATCAAGCCTCCACCGGCGACTGTTCATAGAGCCTCCACGGGGTCCTGTTCATCCACCCCCAACCGGCTGGGGTGCGACGGCCTCCTCGGGGTCCTGTTCATCCGAGCGGCAACGGCCTACTACCATGGGGTCCTGTTCATCCAACCCCCATCGGGAACTGTTCATCCACAGCCAACCAACCGGCTCGACTCACCATGTCTCGACTCGTTCTATGTACCGCGTGCAAGGTAGCAATGATCACTGTTCATCGAGAGGCAACCCAACACCGGCTGGCTACATCTCGCACGGGGGCTCGACCGACTTCAGTAAGCAGCAGCAGTGATCGATCGCTCGGGTTCAGTTAGCAGCAGCAGCGAATGAATCGCTCGAGTTCAGTTAACAACCAAGGGATCGATCGCTCGGGTTTAGTAACATAGCTAGCAGTGCGATCGCTCAGGTTCAGTTAGCCAACGCCTAGCACACACACGCGTACATGAGAGAAACACGCAAACCACAGTGCATCGCTCGGCCCCGACCACCCACCGTAACCGGGAACTCCCCGATATTTTCCTCGCCCTCGCTTTCTACCATGATTTTTTCTGTCTTGGACGGCCCAAAGAATGTCATGCAGGTGCGTCTCCGGCCCGCCCAAGACGAAAAGTCATGACAAAAAATGGGCTTTTCATCCTGGGCAGGCCGGGGACGCACCTGCATGACATTCTTTGGGCCGTCCATGACGGAAAATATTGTGGTAGAAGCAAGGGCGAGGAAAATATCAGGGAGTTCCCGGTTACGGTGGGTGGTCGGGGCCGAGCGATGCACGGAGGGTTGCGCGTTTCTCTTGTACACGTACGCCCGTGTGTGCGAGGAGGTGGGCTCTAACTGAACCCGAGCGAGGCGTTCGCTTACTGAACCCGAGCGATTGCACTAGCTACATTACTGAACCCGAGCGATCGATCCCTTGGGTGTTAACTGAACCCGAGTGATTCCTTCGATACTACTGCTAACTGAACCTGAGCAATCGATTAATCGATCGCCGCTGCTGCTGCTTACTGAAGCCGATCGACCCTGCTGCCTCTTGATGAATAGTTAACGTGGGGTTTGGTTAAACGAGTCAAGACGTACTTGGTTGTGGTTGGATGAACAGTTCTCGGTGGGGGTTGGATGAACAGGACCCCGCGGTAGTAGTCCGTTGCAGCTGGATGAACAGGACCCCGAGAGGAGGCCGCCACACCTGAGCTGGTTGGGAGTGGATGAACAGGACCCCATGGAGGGCTGGTTGAACAGTAGCCGGTGGAGGGCTGGATGAACAGTAGCCCGTGGATGAACAGTAGCTGGTGGAGGTTGGAGGAAGTCGACGGTGGATGAACAGTAGCAGGTGGAGACTGGAGGAAGTCGACGGTGGATAAACAGTAGCCCGTGGAGGCTGGAGCGAGAGGCAGTAAACGATGGATGAATAGTAGCCCGTGGAGTCATGTTTTGCGGTACGCCATAGCCCTCCCGATGAACAGGACCCTGTTTCGACCGTAGGCACTCCAACACAAGTCCATTTCCTCCGTTTTGCGGTACACCACACCCCTCCCGATCAACAACACCCCATTTCAACCGTAGGAGCTCGAACACAAGTCCGTTTCCTCTGTTTTGCGGTACGCCAGATCCCGTTTCGGCTGTTCCGTCCAAGCCGGTTGGCTCCCGTTGAACAGGATGCATTCCGACCTAGTCTGTTGCCTCCCGATGAACACGACGCTGTTTCTCCGTTCCGACCCAGCCGGTTGGCTGCCCGATGAACAGGATGCCGTTGCTGCCGTTCATTGCCTCTCCATGTACACGAGCCCTGGCCGTCCGTATATATGCGCGAGTACGCGTTCGAGACCCCGCCCGTATGTACGTACGTGGCCGTATTTTTTGGCATCTTGTTGTACGTACGTGTACACGGTTTTGACTGGACTGCCTGAACTGCTACGTCGGGGGCTCTACTACTACACGTGCCGCTGCTTGCTCGGCCACTGTTCATCATTGCAGAGAGATTGATCGACCAGTATGTACGTACACGTTCGCGACCAGACAGACAGCCCTACATACGGTTCGACCGGGTGGGTCCCAGCTGTCAGGAAGGATAAGGAGGCACTTCCTTGCGTGCGAAGATATAGCTGGTGGGTCCCCGCTGTAAGGGGGGAAATGTTTTTTTCGCAAAATATAGAGGCCCTTTCGGTAGGTCCCCGCTGTCAGGTGGAGGAATCATTATTTTGCGCGTAATAAGGAGGCACTTCCTTGCTGCGGCCGTGGACCCAGCTGTCAGCCTCTCCACGTACAGTCCTCTTCCGATGTAAGTCGTTCCTTGACCACATTGACCATGCCGCAGTGAGAGCACCAAGGCGGTGGACGACGGCGAGGCCTAGGAAGGGAATGACCCGGAGCCGGGGAAGACTCGGCAGTTGTTTCCCATGCAGAGGGGAGTACGAGTGTTTACTGGTTGGGCTGCAGTGTGAGGCTACCGTCGCCGGAGAATAACAGGAGGTCTGGGTGAGTACAGGGATGGCCAGGCCAGCGATGGGAGTAGGGTGGGGCGGTGAGGTCTGCGCGGTAGTAGAGCTGGCCACGGGAGGCAGGAGCAGGCGGCACGACCGACGCTGGTTTGGGCGGCTGGAGCAAGAAGACTAGAGATTGAAGAAGCACTACGGCCGTTGGATGGACATCGTACGGTCACTGGAGCTAGAATCGTTCATATTGACTAAGTTGACAAAGCCCTCCGTCCGCATCAACTTAGTAGGCCCACAAGTCAGCCTCCAACTATGGTGGGTCCCAGCTAGCAGGGGGAGTATTCATTTTTTTGTGCGTAATAAGGAGGCACTTCCTTGTGTGCGAAGATATAGCTGGTGGGTCTGAGCTGTCAGCGGGAGGAACATTTTTTCACGAAATACAGAGGCCCTTCCGGTGGGTCCCCGCTGTCAGGTGGAGGAATCATTATTTTGCGCGTAATAAGGAGGCACTTCCTTGTGTGCGGCCGTGGACCCAGCTGTCAGCCTCTCCACATACAGTCCTCTTCCGACGGATGTCGTTCGTTAACCATGTTTACCACACCGCGCCGAGAGCACCAGGGTGGTGGACGACGGCGAGGCCTAGGAAGGGAACGACATGGAGCTAGGGAAGATTTGGTAGTTGTTTCCCAGACAGAGGGGAGTACGAGGGTTTACTGGTTCGTCTGCCATCGCCGGAGAATAACAGCAGGTGTGGGTGAGTAGAGGGATGGCCAGGCTAGCGACGGGAGTAGGGTGCGGCGGTGAGGCCTGCGCGGTAGCACACCCGGCTATGGGAGGAGGGAGCAGGCAGTCCCGCCAGCGCTGGTTTGAGCGGCTGGAGCAGGAAGAGCAGAGATTGAAGAAGCACGACGGCCGTTGGATGGACATCCAACAGTAACTGCTCTCGCCTTGCCTGCGCGTCAACCTTTTTTTAGGAAAGCGTACATGTCAACCTAGTAGGCCCACAAGTCAGCCTCAAATATATGGAAAACAGCATACAACCCATCTACCATTATTGCTAATAAATGTACAACCCATTGGCTAATTCTTAAGGATATTTTTGGAGCCCATGTTCTTTTTATTACCATTACAGCCCATATTCTGGCGACGCTTAAAAATTCAACCAAATTTTCATATTTCGGTGCGGTCCGAACTGTTTTAATCCTAACATTTTGAATCACATTCAAACTAATTTAAAAATAATAAATCTATATCAATTTAAAATCCAACATAATTTTCCCCACAAAAAAATTAAATTCGAAATGTCGAAATCTTAAAAAAACGACATTTGAAACTAATTGCCGGTTTGCTGTGTTTTTAAAATTTACATCCCATTTCTTACTACTTCATTTTCTGGGCAAGCGAATACATTGCTCTCGTCTTGAAAGATTTGCAGCCCAGTAGGGCTGAGAAAGCAAGTAGGCCTCCGTTGGGTATTTCTTTAAAAAAAGTAGAACTGGGCTAGCCATTTTCAACAAGAAAAAAACACAACTGGGCTCATCATGTGGTAAACATAAAGTAAAACCCTAGCTAGACGGGCCACAGCCCCCGCACAGCCCCGTTGTTACCCTGATCCGTCTCTAAAACTAGTAAATAACATCTGCTTGTTCCTAAAAAAAGTAAATAACAACTGCGCGAGCTACTGGGTTCCTGGTGTCAGCCGCTCGTTGTGTAATTCTCTCATTTATTGACTACGTTGGTAATAATGAGGCACTTGCTTGCGTACTACCATGACCCTGGTGGGTCCCTACTGTCATCCTCTCCACGTATAGTCATCTCCTTATTTCTCTCGGTTGTTGACGACGCCAGACGGCGACACACCGCGCACAGCGAGCGAACCAAGGCGGAGGACGACTGCGAGGCCTCGGACGGAATGAACAGGAGCCGTGGAAGATGCGCCAGTCTAGTCGCAGGCGGAGGGGAGTACGAGGGTTGACTGGTTCGGGTGTGGGTGCGTGTTGGGGCTGACGTCGCCAGAGAATAACAGGACATGTGGGGGAATAGAGGGATGGACTGGCGACCGTTTGAGGGTACGGTAGGGCGGCGGAGGCGCAGCCAGCCGTGGGAGGCGGGAGCAGGCGAAACCGACGGGGTGGTTTGGTTTGGGCGGCTGGAGGAAGAAGACAAGGGATAGAAGATACACAACAGATGTTGGATGTCAATCCAATGGCTGGTAGGCAGAATCGTTTGCTAACTAGTAAGTCGACACAACCTTGGATAGGCTTTTTTCCTCGTGGGTCCCAAATGTCAGAATCCAAATCTGTCACGGGCATGCAGCCTTTCTTATGAAAATTTACAGCCCATTTTGTGTGCTAGTTCAAAATAAGTTTGTGGGTGCTGGATGGGGCTAATCACTTGGGTTCTGTAATGCACAGTGAGCTCAAGCAGCCGGCGAGAGTGATGTTATTTCCCTTGGTTGGGATTTGTTACAATATTTCTCTCTTAATCAAAGAAATGGCAAGCCATTTGCCTTGTTTCAAAGAAAATATGACAGTCACAGCCGAGTTGAAAAGGGCAACAACATCTAACTCCAGCTTACAAACTGTACAAAAGCATGAGGGTTAATTTTTCATCTGGTTTAGACAAAACCCAAATTGAAAAGGGCAACAACATCTAACTCCAGCACTGTTTTCGGCAGTCACAGTCAAATGGATCGGTCAGGTCCATAGAATGAACATCCTGGGTCATAAAATTTACTGGATTATGACCACAAGATGTTGTAAATAGAAGCCCGACATGTTCAGAAGCCCTTTTGTCCACCTGAAACTCCTTTTTTTGCTCTTCGACATACCCATCCGTCAAAACCATGCTGCTGATAAACTTAAGCCTGATGGACAATAGTAACCTCGCATTCAGCTGGAAGAATGTGACAAATCTAGTGTTTGCATGGTTGGCTACATATCATTCCAGCGTTATTGTCTTCAATCGAATGTCATGAGAAGTGAGAAAATCCCGGTGCTGACGAATCCACCGATTGGTTATAACTTTCTTACCCCGTCCTGTTGCCTAAATAGACATGAAGATTGAAAACAGTTAAGGTCTAAAAAAAGAGTGTCGAAAGAGCAATAGCTGAACAGTTAATTCTAGCACACTATATGCGGGCTTCCAATGTGCGTGAAATTATCACCTTTATATACAACTTCTCCAGACATGGAAAGCATTGCAGCAAGCCAATAATCTTGTTTAGATCAAAACTATTCATATGGATATATAAGATCTTGACAGAATCTAGCACCATTGATAGGCTAACCATGGACAAACTCTTCATTGAGCATAGAACATAATATTAGTACAAAATGTGTACTTCAAGATGATATAGAACTTATGCACAGAAATTCAAAATGCAGCTTATGATTACAAGTGTAGATGATAATATACAGTACCCGAAGAACTGTGGAGCCAAACACCATCTTGAAATGAGCACAGAGATGATGTATTACACCCAAGGTCTCATGTTTAGGCGCAGAGACGACAGTTATTTCCGACGGTGAATAACTAGAATCAAGGATCAACCTTTGAAGTGAAGGGGCATCTTCGATGATGAGCTGCCTTCCGTCAAAAGAAATTCCAATTCTTACAAGGTTAGGCGACTTTATTTGGAGACAACCGACTCTAACTGTGAAAACAAGCACCAAGCACTCCAGGGTAGGGCAACTGGAGTGGATGATGCTGTGCAATGAGGCCTTCAATATACGAACCCGCACAAGTGAAAGTTTTTTGAGAAATGGGAGTCGAAGGTTTAGTACCAGATTGTCTGGTAGGTAGCACAGCGCAAAGGTGGCGGTGTGGAGAGAGGAGGAAAACCGCGAGATGGACATTGGTGCTGGGGGCACAAGTACATGGCGTTCGGTATCTAGTATGTGATTTCTGGGGGAATAGTAGAACTCAAGCAGCTGTAGTTCTGTGAATTCAGGGGATTTCAGCCAGGCGTCCATAGTGCAAGGCATGCTATGCATGCTCAGGTAGCATGACGGGATGCAGAGGCTTTGAACGGAGCCCTAACGAGATGATGGCTCTGTGGAGTTCAAAATCATTAGAGAGAGATAGCTGACGACAGTCGAGATTAAGGGGCACGGCGCGCCATAGAGGGCACCACTGAGTTGAGAGGACTTGGGTGCGGCACTAATCCTTGGTGGGGAGAAGCGAGATGATCTCCCCAAGGATGGCGTCCGGGAGATCCCTGATGCGGTCCACCCGAGATTCTACGGGCTCCTGGAATCCGGTGGGGGCGGGCTCACCGCTTCTCCCTGCGCTGCCGGGTGCGGGATCTACAACAGGCGTCACCACTGGCGGGAGCCTTATCTTCTTGGCGCTGGGGTCAGTCGACTCCATTTTCCTCGAGGGCGTCGCGTCGAGCTCACGGATTTGAGCAGAGTAACGAATGACGAGCCTAGTTGTAGTGCGAGTGAAGAAGAAGGGAGCTGGGGTTTTCTGTGGTAGTGAGGAAGAAGGGGAGCTGGGGTTTTCTGTAGGAGTGAGGTGAGGAATTTGGGGGTACGAGTGGAGCGAGCTGACGTGAGGTGGGTGGGAATGAGGAGGAAGAAGAGGAAAGCACCTAAGTTTTTTTGGGGGGCGGTGTGCTGGGTAGCGCCTCTCATTAAGTAAATATATGGGCTTTTGAATTGATTTTATTATTTACTAGTCTTTTGTCTTGGGCCCAGAGAAACAATTACTACTAGTATAGTGAAGACACTCTACAGCAACCCAGAAAAACAATTACTACTAGTACAGTGGATACACTACCGCTTTTGGCTCCTCCGAGGTCATCAAAACGTCTCCCGCTACTGAATGCCGTTTTACTTTGGTTCACCGACATGCGGGCCATGCAGAGCGCGGGCCCAAATGCCATCCACCAAATTAGAAGGCGGTATGCAGGCGGAGAGTCACCCCGGTCGTAGCGTGGCAGTAATGAGCCATCATATCACAAAACCCCACCTCCCCGCAGTCTAAGTTTGACGGACGAAGCAACCATCATTTCACTCTTCGCCGAATCCCCTTCTCCCTCACCGTCTTCAAGAAATCCAACACTCGCATCTGCCATTGTTCTTCTCTCCCAACGAAGGGTGTTGGTATATTTTCTTTCAGAAAAAAGAACTTTTGCAAAGCACTAACCTATCCTCACTCTCTTTTTGGTTTCATTGTCATTGCGATTGTGTTTTCCTTTTAGTTGTCACCTATTCGTTAGTTTCATGATGGACCAAGGGGAACCAGGCAAAGATCTGCCGATGTTGGAGCAGACGTGGGAGGCTAATCCCCATGAGACAGAGAGCTCCAAGAAGATGGAGGCCGCCACCGAGCCGACCCCACATACGCTCACGGCCACTACTGAGATGGCCAACGCCCTGTTTGAGGTTACATCCCCCGTGGCCCTGCAGGAGCAGTTTTCCCCCTTCGAGGATGTATTCCCCCCGCTGAGCTGCCCAAGGTGATTTTCTTCTTTGCCGATCTCGATTCTGGTTTTTCATCTAAGTATGTGGTGATAAATAATGCAAAATTTTATTAGCTTCGATGCCATGCTACCTTCCCTGTCATGCATACTTTTGACTCTACATAGTGGTTTAAATAACTTGTGTTTTTCATATTGGAAAGTAATTCAGACTTCATTTCTGTTTCAACTAGAGCCCTGATGTAGACAAGGATTGTGTGGTTGTACATGTCACTCGCTATGAGGCGGATGACCTGAATATACGCAATGGGAAAACAAAGTTCTTACGCTGTTGGATCCTGGAAGCCATTTGCACTTATACCAAAGTCAAGATGTATTCCAGCCACACTGTTGTCAGGCGTGTTGTCCAGGGTGTACTGAAGCACAAGAAGTTCAAAGCTACTCCTTTGTTTGTGAGGCATACTGTTCTTGTCAAGCTTACGCAGGAAGATGACATGGCATGCTTCCACAAACAAGTTTATGAGTGGCAAGGCCACAAGGTTATCTTCAGGAAGGTTCATAGGATTGAGCTGCTGCTGGACGTCGTTGATGGTGTTCATGGCAAGGTCCGTCTTGTGTCCATCCCAAATTAGATCGAGGCATGAAATAGTTGGCCCAGCTAGTGTTTAAAAGTAGTTTGGATTGTGTCTAATTATCCGAACCTTGCCTATTATCGAGCCCTCTGGGGCTAGTACTCTGTTTGAATCCGTCTATGGGAACTACTGCTACTTTTGTGTGCCCGTGAATCATGTGAGAACCATCCTAATTGTTGCCGAAATAGATGCGTCCTCACTAGTTTTTTCATGTAATATGGCATGGTAAGACATAAGTTGTCACAGTTTATCATACGAGTCATGTGTGTTTGATGAAATAGAGTACTTGTTCGAGAACTGTGCGCTGACGTATACATAGGGTACATAAGGCTGGTTAAGTACTTGTAACACTGTTGGTGCTACCCCACTTGTAAGCAGTTGTGCAAAACACGACACATTGGCTCAGCTCGCTTCAACACTAGAAAAGTCGGCTATCGATCAGCTAACAATCAATAATCTGCTGTCTGACATATAAGCAACTACGTATCTTGTTACAGTGGTTCATGCAGTTAACTAAGGCCACAATGTAAATTTCAAACGTTCACACGCTAGTCCGGCGTTCATGTGGAAAATTCACATTAAACTCGGCTTCATAAAATACTTAAAAAGCATAAGTTCAGCAATTTTATACATATCAATGATTCATAGAACATAACAAACATTTACTAGTTCACAACAAAAGACAAAGTTGTGAGAAGGTTTACAAATTAGGAAAAATCAAGCAAGGCTTCTCTGAGCAAAGGGCCTCCCTAGGCAGGCTTTAATTTCCTGGAGTTCACTCTGGTTTTTCTTGTTGCCACCATCCAGGGTTAGGTTCTCTCATTCCAGAATAACCAATTATAATTGTGTTCTCAGTTGGAATGCTGAACTGAACCATGTAGTGTACTGACCATCTAAAGTTCTTGTGCAGTTCCACTAAATTTAAGCACCACTATTTGCAGAAATAAGCAGACCACAATGCCTCTTGTTCACGCACTTGCCCCAAAAACCTCCGCGCAGCCGTGCCAGCTAGTCCTCTGTCCATCCGTGAATTGGGAAAAAGTGCATTCCCGACTAGGATGCAGTTGTTTTCGCTCGTCCCTGCACTGCAATCAGGAAGTACAACGTACGAATCAACTTCTTTTAGATTGCGTTGGTCATTCTACCTAGTTACTACCAATGTAGGAATACCTGGAAGACGGGAGGTTAGACGACGGCAGCGAGGAATAGCCATCTCATTTTGTGCAGTTCTACTAAAACTGAGGTGTGTACTTTTGATTGCACAAATAGAAACGATGTGGAGACAGACATCCCTGTTTGCGCAAATATGAAATATGGTTATTTAAGCAGTGATAGTTATTTGCAGTGGCATATGATTAACAACCGCCTCTATTTTGTTATACTTGGCACTACATTGACAGAATGAAAAAGTGCCATTAAGTAAGAAGTAGCATCACATCACATCAACACTGCCACTACTCTGTGCATCAAAATAACATCAAATCTACTCCCTCCGTCTAGGTGTGTATCTTAGGTTGTGCATCGCGACCAAGACGGAGGGGAAAACGAGAGAACTTAATGTTATTTTGCTAGTTAATAGCATTGCATGCAATGAATTAACCATTGCTTGTCATGTTTGGTAATCTCAAGTCATTGAAAGCATGCACGACCCACATCTCTTATTGGTTGATATGTCACGAAACAAGAAACGAGGAGGTAGTTAATGTACCGTGCCTAAGTGTTTTGGGATTATTTGGTTTTCATAAGGTGACTTACACACCTAGACGGAGGGAGTAGACCTGCTTGTTCTCATTTGCGTTGTCCCCCAACACCCCTCACTTTCTTTCCTTTTTCGACCAAGAGACAGGTCCACTTCCCCCACCCTTCGCCATCCACCCCGCTTTCTTCGCCTTTTCAACCAAGAGACCGGTTGGGTAGCCAGTATCTACTACTTTCCCCCGTTTCCTCTTAAAACCAAGTCCTAGATTCATGCTACAACTTTCCCACTTTCTTCCCTGTTTGAACCAACTCTTAGGTTCGACTGTGTGAACTAGCTTTACCTCTAATAATAGTAAAAGTTTAGGTGGCTTTGGAACAGCCGACAGAAGTAGAAAAAGATCCACATGCAGCCACGTGGGGAGCTGGGGCAGTAGAGCAAGGCAGGTTTCGAAGGAATATATACCTGAGGGTCATCGGGATGTGGCAAAGATGGCGTCGGGAGGCCGCATCTTGGCCACAATACCGCAGGGAGGAAGAAGGGGTCATAGTCCCTCCCGAGCCGGCGTTGTCTCAGAGAGAATGGCACGGCTGCCGATCGGGACGTGCGGGCAGCTGTTGGTCTCCTCCCTCGCCGCCGACGACCGCGTGAACGATGCACCTACACCCCTGCCCCAGCCGAGGTGGTCTGGCCGGATTTGTGACCAGCGGTGAGCAGAGAGAGAGTGTGGCCACCTATGTCTTGCTTAGATCTGGAGAGCATGAGAGAGTGGAAGAGAGGAACCCTAGTAAAGCAAGCGCCAAGGCTCCTGCTTATATATATAGTGGAGTAATTTTGTTGTAGCAACCGTTATTAAATTGAATACACATGAACCACTATTTTCATTTAAAGTTCAAGTAAAAATAAAACTCGATCAATAACGTGCCACCGCTTCCAGGATGCACTATGTACTGTATCATTCACATGCGGTCCCCGACCCTCCATCAAGTTGAAAACTAGACTAGTCAAAATGTCAATTGGGATGCCTCTTTGTAAACAAATGCGCTCCTAGCTTCAAAAAAGCGCTCCTACGTGTACCCGCGAGTGGGTGTGAGAGAACTAGTGCGTGCGTGCACCGCTTCTCTTCGTTAGAGTACAATATACTATGCCCAAAGAACGTTTGCCACAAGAGTAACAGTATAAGTATGTGACGTGTGAGTTAAAATAAAAGGTGCGCGACGTCTTTTATTTTTTAGAAGTTCTGAGGGTAGGGTGTGAAGAGCACATATGTGTGTGACGTCTACCTATAGATAGACGGTGGGTGCGAGAGGACTCGGGAGAGTCATGACTCATGAGGGTGCGTGTGTGCGTGAGAGAGAGGGGGCACGTATCAATGCAATGCATGTGTCAGTAAATCATATCTGACAAACGTTTGCCACAAGCCGTTTCCTGACGAACGTCGTAAGAACTGGTAGATCGGCATCCGACAATGTCAGTTTTGCCATGGCATTTAACAGAACAGCCACTCCTCTGACACACAAATCTTCCACATGAGTGTTAGCAATTGATGTATGCTTCTTCCTCCGTTCCAAAATGTAGTGCATATAGCTTTATTGAAAATTCGAACCTCGCAAACTTTTACCGAGTTTTCGTATACCAAAATGCACATATAGAATACCCAGTATATATCATTTCATTCATCTTCGAGAGGTAACTATAAAGATGGGGGAGGAGTGTACAAAGAAAGACCGTCATATCACCTGCAGCAATTTCAACCATCCTTTGGTGTGGATGAATATCATAGGAACTCTATATGATATGATTTTTATAGGAATTTTTCCTTTAGAGCCAATTGGTTCATAGGAATAGATTCATATACTCCACATTTCAAAGGAAAATAAACATGATATCATTTTTATAGCTTTAGAGCCACTTGGTTCATATGAATGGATTCCTATACTCCCACAATTTCAAAGGAAAAAAACATTAGCCTAGATTCAATAGAAAAGTTCCTATGATGTGAACCAAATGACATCTCTTTTCCAATCCCTCCTCATAGGAATTGAGATACATGTCATCTCTAGATTCAATAGAAAAGTTCCTATGATGTGAACCAAATGACATCTCTTTTCCAATCCTTACTCATAGGAATTGACATACATGTCATCTCTTTCCCTACAGCTTCCATATATACATCTTCTATTCGTAAATAGCTAGTACAACCCACTAGCTTTTTTCCTGGACATGCAACTATGGCACATGAACACGTCATGCATGCAAGTCATAAATCACATTGTTTTTGTACTCTATGCATGCAAGCACCACATCATCAATTCGTGCATGTTACTCATAAGTTATTTCTTGCATTAGATTTTGTATTGACAATATATGTGTTGGTCACGTGCACACATATGTAGTTCACATTCACATATTTGTTAGAAATGTCATTCTTTTAACTGCAATTCATTTTTTCTCTTTGTATTACATTTTCATTTTAAGCATACATTCACTTCCCATTAGTTATAGATGTTTTTGGAGGAACTTTTATGCATTAGTTTGAGTAGCAAATTTCACGCGGCCACGGGTATATCAAAATGCGGGGCCCATGCGTCATTGCCTTTCGGTCGAACCTACATCCACAATTTTTTGTACATATATCTCCACTGCTCCCCGAACCCAAAATTCTTCCTCGTTCCCGTAAAACCGAGCAGCCCACCCGTATTAACGCGTCAACTCGAGCTCAATCCCTCTCCCGTTTACTACGGCGTGGCCCCGCATGCCGTAGTACTCCTACAAACCCTACCCGCCGCACGCATCATCGGTTTTCTTCAAGAGGACGAGGGAGAAGCGGCTTTGTAGTGGAGGCTCCTACCCTAGGGCGCCCTAGGTAGCTGCCGCACGCATCATTGGTTTTATTTTTTCTTTATGCTCTTGCGCCCTAGAGAGAAATGATGGTTGCTTCGTCCGTCTAGCTTAATGCGGGAAAGGTGGGGCTTTCTGATTTGACCCCTCATCGCTCATTTACTACTACTGCGGTGCTACGACCGGGGTGCCTCCAAGTCCAACCGCTGCTCCGAACTTGACGGTGGAACAAGACGGTGGATGAGCCACATGTCGGCCAAAGGGGTCCTGTAAGTGTGTCGCCATTTTGTGTGCGGACTGACCCTGCTGAGTTGCTACGCCAACGCGACAAGAGCAGCCTACCACTTGGTTTTGCTCCTTGGTGAATCCCGACTCTTATAAAAAATAGAGTTGGTGATGATGGTGTGCCTGCCATCCTGCAATATAGGCCGCCCAATTTATATCTGACTGATAGGAAGCAAACTATGGCAATTTTGCAAAAATATACCCGCACCCATCTCCACATTTGCAAATAAGGCCTTCCCTCGTTAATTCTTTTCTCCCACAAGATAAACTACTCATACAAATGCATCTTGATGTTCCGTGCAACGCACGGGCATCTTGCTAGTATTGATCTAAAAAGATAGTATCCAAATTAGTAAAAATGAGGTGATCTTACCGAGCGGTGGGCGGAGGAGCATGGCCTGTCATGTGGTCCCACGTGTCATGATGTACCAGGACGATGCGCATCCCTCTTGAGGCAGAACAATGGCAGAAGCAATATGTGGTTTTCTTGAAGGAGATGACGGAGAAGCGGATTCAGCGAAGTGTGAAATAATGGTTGCTTCGTCCGTCTGGGGGAAAGGTGCGGCTTTGTGATTTGATGTCTCATTGCTCATTACTACTACTGGGGCGCTACGACTGGGGTGCGTCCCCCTGCTGTTCTGCAATGTTATTTGGTGCATGACACGTCAACCCGGTTGCTATATGTCCCACATGTCAGCGAGAGGAAGTACACCATTCATTAAAGCGAGCGTTTGCTGCTTCACGCACGGCTTGGAGTACAAGACACGGCTTGGTTTTTGCTGGTCGCGCGATCCATCGATACAAACCCAGACTAAAAAAGGCGAGGGCAGGTCTTTTCCCGCGTGGTAGGCACGGGAGTTTGGCATAGTCTATTCGAGGCAACGAGGCAGGAAGGGAAACAAGCAAATAAAGGTTGAGCGACTTAGTTTTGGGAAAAATTTGATTTTACGGAGTACGTACCCACTATGGAGGTAGTACTACTTACTACTCCCTCCTTTCCGGTTTATAGGGCTCATCTAAAAAAATCGTTTTTCCGTTTTATAAGTCTCAATTCTACTATTAGTACTTACCATCACATGTTTGGATTTCGAGGTGCATTAAATCACCCGATGCAAGTAGTATCAAGAGAAAACTCACCAACGCATGTAGAAGTTCATGGAAATTTAGTGGTCATGCATGCATTCGTTGTAATTAATGCATCGGTAAACATAAGTTTTTGAGAAAAACGAGCGTACTAATTAAGTACTTGTGCAAACTATGAAATTAATTTCACCACTCACCGTCTACCATGGTTGGAGAGATTTTGAAATTGAGCCTTATAATAAACCGGAAAGGAGGGAGTAGTAACATAGCCTAGGGTAGCTTGCTGTAGCACGGACTCCAAGGAAATTGCTGTACTACTACTCCTACCACTGTACTACTCCTACTACTAAAAGACATATATTTCAAACAATATGATAATCTCTCTAACCAAGGTAGGGACGAGGAGTATAAGTCTAACGAAGGGAGTAGTAAAATTTTATCCTCGTCCTGCAAGCCACCGCGCGCGTGGGCGAGGGAGCGGGCGTAGGCATAGTAAGCAAGCTTCTCCTCGTCCTGTGACTCTGCGAGCCACCGCACCCGTGGGCGAAGCAGAGGGCGTACTAAGCAAGCTTCTTCTTGTTTTGCGAGTTGACGGGACACATCAAAAGTAGTACACACTACAGAGCATCTCTAGGTATAGAGCCTTGCCTCTAAGGTAGGCCCCACATGGTTTGCCTCTTATCAAATGAAAAAACCACAAATGTATAGAGACTCTAACCAGCCTCTAAGGTGGGCCCCAGCAGAAATTTAAAAAGTATTGATTAGCACCACATTTGTCCAATCAGTAATATTTCTCTTGTACTTTCTTATGCTTCCTAAGGCTGACAAGTGGGATCAAATGGATTGTTACATTGTGCGACGCCACCGACTCAATCGTGCACTAATCATACATGCAAACGTGCACGATCAAGCACAGGGACTCACGGGAAGATATCACAACACAACTCTAACACAAATAAACGGAGATCCACAATATTATAGACCAGGGATCACGAGGATCCGAATACATAAGTCAGTCATACAAATAATATCTGGATACAGACATAGTTAGTCAAGGTTTTGCCTTAAGAAGGCTAGCACAAACAACGACTCTAGATCGAAAGGCGAAGGCCTCCTGCCTGGGAGCCTCCGATCCTACTCCTGGTCGGTTGGCTCGATCCAGTAGTAAGTACCGTCTGGACCCTCCTGGTAGTAAGCTCCTGCTGGGACATCTGGCTCCTGATCTCCATCGTCTGTTGTATCATCAAAATGGGGTATGGTGGAAAAGAAGTAACAAGGCAACCATGAGTACTCATCCGAAGTACTCAGCAAGCAAGGATCTACACTACATATGCAACATTATCAAAGGGGAAAGGCTGTATATGTGGACTGGGCTGCAGAAATGCCAGAATAGAGAGAAGGCCTAGTCCTATCGAAGACTAGCATCTTCAAACATCTTCACGAAGCCATCATCTTGCAGCAATAGAAGAGAGTAGAATAGCATTTTATTAAGCAAACATGTTGAAGTAAAGCCTAGAGATCCTTCCTCGACTCCCTGCGAGAAAGCGATCCCGAAGCTTCAATTAAGTAACAAGTATCCAGTTCAAGTAGTAGATCGGGATACACAAACTGAGCATCCTTTACCGTAGGACCGGCTATCGATAGATTATTCTTCCCTGTAGGGGTGCACTACTGTTACCCAACACGCTCGATCAACTCTGGTCGGACACACTTGCTGGGTAATGCCCGGCCTCGGAAGATCAACACGAAGCAGCGCCCTACCTAGGCTCAGCACAGAGGTCAGCACACCGGACTAACCTATGCACCCAGAGGTCTTGGGCCATCGCCCTGGGCACCCTGCGCGTTGCGAGACTGGTCGGGGAGCAGGCGCGACTCTGAACTCATCAGTGAAGTATCCAGCCCAACCCCAACAATCAGCCCGCACGGTGAACCGTGACGTCTGAAGAGCTTTCGAGAGAAACATACGACGTAGAGGGCCCCATAAACCATAATCCCGCGTGGTGGTAGTGCGTATAGGGCACGTCGACCCACTCAGATCAAATACCCAAATCCGATAGGCTGATTTAGTTACACACGAAGACGATCAGAGTTTCTAAAGCTATGCCACAATATCTCTCTCGGGTGCCCTCCTGACAAACCCGACTTGCATCGAGGTTCACACTTGAGGGGTTACGCGACCGAGTCGTATCGGGAATGGTTAAGGAGGAATCACCCTCGATGACCACGACCGAACAGCTACACTACAGAGTTATCATCAGGAGTGCGTTACGAGGTATCACCCTCGGCACTCGATAGTAACTATGCAGAGTCGTATAACAAAGGGGGGGTGAAGTGAGGTGTCGGTCTCTGGTCGTCGATCATGTTGATCGAGTCGTCGATGATGAAGCAGAGGCAACAAGGACAAAGTGGGGGTCACTGACGGACCACTACCAACCTCTACTAAGCAGTTTGAATAGGCAGGTAAGGTAGCAATAAGCAGGTTACAAAAGCAGGCTATGCATCAGAATAGGAGCAATCATTTACAGTAGCAAAATCTAATGCAAGCAGGAGAGAATGGAATGGGAGATATCGGAGTGATCAAGGGGGGGGGGGCTTGCTTGGAAGCTCTGCTGAGAGGGGCTGGTCGTCATAAGGCTGCTCATCCAGAGCATAGTCGTACTCTGCTGCGTCGGCGTCGGTCTTGGCGTGTATCAAGAGAGAAGGAGGGGGAAAGAAACAATAAATTCACGGCAAAAATGCAAACAATATGCATGACACGCCTAAATGCTATGCAGAGGTGTTCTACTGCCTAACTAAATGATTTAGTTAATTTAGGAATTTATTTGGATTTATTTTATTAAAGTTGAGCACTATTCATTTATCGAAATCAGTCTAAAAGTTCTATGTTCAGGTAGTTAGTGACATCTGATAGCAACACGAAGGGCGTATTCAAATTCGTCTCATCATTTTGAGACAGTTTCATGTATAAAGTTTTTCGATCGGAGCTACGGTTTATTTTATATGAATTTCTAAAGTTTTAATCATTTTCTGAATTTAACTATTTATTTAAATTCAAATTATCCAGAATAGTAAATGATGATATCATCATGACATAGGTGTGAAGTCAGCAGGTCAAACCTAGCTGACCAGAGTCAAACCTGACCTATGGGTCCAGTGGGACCCACATGTCAGTGACTCAGCTAATTAAACATATTTAGATTAAACTAAATAGGTTAATTAGTGGGTGGGGCCTACTGGTCAGTGAGTGATTAGTATTTAAACTAATTAATTAACTATTTACTTATTTATTTTAATTCATTTATTTATGCGGGACCCACATGTCAGTCACACAGGGGGTGGCCACGTCAGCGTTGACTGGGTCAATGGGTCAACGGGGCCCGCGGGGCCCGCAGTCAGTGGCACAGAGGTGGGGCCCACCAGCACCAGGTTAGCATGGCGGCCGGAGCACGTCAGAATCGCTCCACGGGCGGCCGTTTTGCGCGCGGCTACATGTGTTCGATCGGGCGCACGCTCGCACGTCGATCTGCGATGGTGGCCCGGCTAGAAACGGTCGGAGACGGCGGTGGCGAGCGGCGTGAGCAGTGCGGTAGGAGGGAGGAGGTGCGGGGTGGGCTGGGCCGTTGCTGTAGTCACTTTGGCCCAGCTGCTCGGCCTTTTTCTCTTTCTTTCTTTTCTTTTGTTTTACTGTTTTGCAAATTGTTTAGCTACTAAATGACTTTTACAAAATGTGGTACTTAGTTCATAAATTACAGTGCATTATTCTCTATCACCAAAAATTAGTTTGGGTAAAACATAATTTCCTAATTAACCTGGGTTAAATAAAAGGTTATTAATTGTTGTTGTCTGCTACTGTTTGAGGTTGATAGGGTCACTTAACTAATCCCATTTAAGTTGGTTACAATTTTAGAATTGCCTCTGAATTATTTGCTATTTAATGAACATTATAGTTTCCAATTTGGAACAACTTTTATTTCCACTTTAAATTAATTTGAAGTTTGAATTAGGAGTTTGAAATGCAATATGATGCAAATGATGTCTAGGCACTGTTAAACTTGCTGACATGGCATTAACTAAGGGTGAGCACTGTGGCTAAGTACATGGGGTGTTACAATTCTCCTCATCTAACAAGAATTCTAGTCTCGAGAATTGAGAGGAAGACTGAAAGAAAGTGGGGTATTCTTCGCGAAGACGATTCTCGCGTTCCCAAGTGGCTTCATCTTCCAAATGATTCGACCACTGAACTTTCAGGAATTTGATTGACTTCTGACAAGTTCGACGCTCAGCTTGATCAAGAATATGGATGGGATATTCTGGATAAGACAGATCTTCCCGCAATTCAAGCATTTCATGATCCACAGCTCGAATAGGATCCTTGAAGCAGCGACGAAGTTGGGATACATGAAAGACATCATGTACTTGAGGAAGATTTGGCGGCAATTGCAACTGATATGCCACTTCTCCTCGACGGGCAAGAATACGGAACGGGCCAATGTAGCGAGGAGCTAACTTGCCCTTGATTCTGAACCGATGAGTGCCTTTGAATGGAGTGACGCGAAGGTAAGCTTGCTCACCAAGATGATAGACCATTACCTTGTGCTTTCGGCCATAGTTGCTCTTCTGACGAGACTGAGCAGTTTTCAGATGTTCACGGACAATGCGGACATTTTCTTCAGCTTGCTGAACAATGACCATTCCGACGAGTGAGCGTTCCCCAGTTTTTGACCAATTCAGGGGGGGTTCGACACTTACGTCCGTAAAGAACTTCAAATGGTGCCATTTTCAAACTAGCTTGATAGCTATTGTTATAAGAGAATTCGGCATACGGAAGCGATTCCTCCCATTTCTTACCGAAAGAGATGACACAAGCTCGAAGCATATCTTCGAGCACTTGATTAACTCGTTCGACTTGACCCTGTGACTGAGGGTGGAAAGCGGTACTGAAGGACAGATGAGTTCCCATAGCTTCTTGGAAACTTTCCCAGAATCTGGAGGTAAAGAGGCTGCCACGATCCGAACTGATCTCCAACGGAACACCATGGAGTGACACAATTCGGGAAACATACAAGTCTGCTAACTGACTAGCAGTGATTGTCTCCTTAACTGGCAGAAACTGAGCAACCTTTGAGAATCGGTCAATGACAACAAAAATAGCATCATGACCCTTCTGAGATCTAGGAAAACCAGTAATGAAATCCATTTGGACCTTGTCCCATTTCCATTCAGGAATATCAAGGGGTTGCAGAGTTCCAGCAGGTCTTTGATGTTCTGCTTTAATGCGGCGGCAAACATCACACTCAGAAACATAACGAGCAATGTCTCGCTTCATATTAGGCCACCAGTATCTCTGAAAAATGTCACGGTACATCTTTGTGCTACCAGGATGAATTGACAGAGGAGTGACATGAGCTTCTTTCATAACGTGTTCTCTCTCATCCTTGAATTTGGGTACGAAGAGACGGCGTTGGAAGAATAGGATCCCATCATTATCAAGATGAAATTCCGACGGCTTTCCTTTTTTGAGGTATCGCTTAATCCTTTCTACTTCAGAGTCATACCTTTGCATAATCTTAATGCTGTGCTCAAGATCCGGTTCAACAGCCAGGGTATTGAGATAACCCTGTGGAACAATATGGAGGTCCAATTTGCGAAACTCTTCATAAAGAATAGGTTGTGCTTCCTGAACCATAAGATTGTTGCAATAAGCCTTGCGACTCAAAGCATCGTCCATTATGTTAGCCTTGCCAGGGGTGTATGAGATATTCATCATAATCGGCTATTGTCTCGAGCCATCTTTGTTGGCGAAGGTTCAGATCTTGTTGAGTATATAGATACTTCAAACTCTGATGATCCGTGTATATCTCGCAACGGTTACCGAGAAGGTAATGTCGCCATAGCTTCAGGGCATAAATAACCGCAGAAAGTTTGAGATCATGCACTGGATAATTTTCTTCATGGGGACGCAATTGTCGAGAGCCATAAGCAATCACTTTGCGCTCTTGCATTAGGACACAGCCTAATCCTTGACGAGATGCATCGCAGTATATCACGAAATCCTTGCGAGTATCAAGGGGTGCTAGCACGGGGGCAGATGTCAACTTATCTTTTAGTGTCTGAAAGCTTTCTTGACATTTTTCTATCCACTCAAATTTAACACCTTTGTGGAGCAGGTCAGTCAGTGGCTTTGCAATCTTGGAAAAGTTCTCAACGAACCGACGGCAATAACTAGCGAGTCCGAGAAAACTCCTGACTTGCTTAACATTCTTCGGGGGAGTCCAGTCAAGAATGGCTTGAACTCGTTCCGGGTTAACAGCAATTCCATCTTTGGAAATCACATGACCAAGATAGGTCACTTCAGATAACCAGAATTCACACTTAGAGTACTTGGCGTAAAGCTGGTGTTCTCGAAGCTTCTCCAATACCAGCCGAAGATGTTCAGTGTGTTCCTCTTCATTCTTGAAATATATAAGGATATCATCCAAATAAACCACGACAAATTTTTCAAGGTAATCCATGAAGATATAGTTCATCAACCAGGAGAAGGTTGCTGGAGCATTGGTTAATCCGAAAGACATAACGGTGTACTCGTATGAGCCATAGCGAGTCACGAAAGCGGTCTTCGGAATATCCTCCTTACGAACTCGGATCTAATGATAACCCAACCTCAAGTCGAGTTTTGAGAACACAGAGGATCCAGCAAGCTGATCATAAAGATCATTGATCCGGGGCAGTGGGTATTTATTCTGGATTGTGGCTTTGTTAATGGGCCGGTAATCCTGAACAAATCGGTTAGTTCCATCCTTCTTCTTAACGAAGAGTGAAGGTGCTCCCCAAGCAGACGAACTAGGGCGGATGAAACCTTTCTTAAGTGACTTGTCGATTTCTTCCTTAAGTTCAAGGAGTTCATGCGGCGGCATCTTATAAGGACGCTTCGCAATAGGGGTAGTGCCAGGCTTCAAGTCAATGACAAACTCGACAGCTCGAATCGGGGGTATTCCTAGAAGTTCTTCCGGGAAAACATTCGAAAAATCTCGAACAACGGGAACGTTCTCGATTCCCTCCAGAGGTGAGGCGTTCAAAGCATTCAGAGCATATATCTGAGCTTCAGCATTCTGGGTAATTCGGGCGGTGTAGTTCACTATCTCATCGGAGGGGTGAAGAAGTTGGACGACTTTAGTGGCACAATTGATCAAAGCTATATGAGCTTTCAACCAATCCATTCCGAGGATGAGGTCTATGGTGGAGGATTTCAAGACGATGGGTGAGGCAAGGAATTCCAATCCTTTAATTTCGACGATAACGTCAGGTGCTATCACGTCAGCATGACAATGACCTCCGGGAGTTTTAACGACTAACGGAGTATGCATCTTCTCATATCGAATGCCATGCATGAATGCAAAAATTCCAGAGATGGACGAATGTGATGCTCCTGAATCAAATAAAACAGAAGCAGGTACTGAGTTAACAAGAAGGGTACCCATCGCAGTAACAGGTTGATCCTGGACTTCTTCAATATCAATGTTGTAAGCGTGTCCACAACCATGAGAAGCAGACCCAGTATTATAGTTGCGGGTCTGATTGTTGCCACGACCATTGCCACGGCCAGTACGAGGGAAAGCCAACTGATTCCGAGTCTGTCGGCAGTCCTTAGCAAGGTGACCTGGTTTGCGGCACTTGAAGCACAGACCATCTTCAAGATGAAGAGGAGCATTATGTGGAACAGCTTGAGCTCTTGGCTGCCTCGGTGGTGGAGGAGGTAGACGTGGTGTAGCATAGTTGTTCCTTGGGGCAGGGGCAGCTGGACAGAACACGTTGTTGGGAATCCAGACTCGACGCTTCTGTGCTCAGCCCGAAGATGAGCCAACATCACGATAGAGCTTCTGCGAGTCCTTATGCTTCATCTGAGCGGTCTCAACCAGAATAGCCTTGTTCACCAGAGTAGCAAAGTCATTGAAGTCTTGAGCAGCAAGTGCAAGCTCGATGTCTGGGTGGAGTCCAGTACGAAACTTATCTTGTCTACAGGCATCCGTGGCGATGTCTTCTTCAGCATAGCGGGACAGGTCAAGGAATTCCCGCTGATAGCCTTCGACAGTCTTGTTGCCTTGAGTGAGTTTGCGGAACTGGGTTTTCATCCGGTCCATGATTCCTTGAGGAATATAACGGGCACGAAAAGCAGCCTGGAACTCTGGCCAAGTGATGACTGTTCCAGCAGGCAGTGTACGCTTGTGTGTGTCCCACCATTGAGCAGCAGGACCCTTTAAGAAAAAGGATGCGAAGGTGACAAAGTTGGCAGGGGAGACATTTGCAGACTCCATCTCGTGAGTAATGTCACGAATCCAGTGGCTTGTCGGAGTTGCGGAACTGAGTGGGGTTAAGACGCACAAATTCTGACAGAGTTATTGTAGCAGGGTTCTAGTTCTGGTTGTTCTGATGCGGAAACTGAGCCATGATCCTAGTCATGAACTGGCGGTTGAGCTCGAATTGTTGCATCATAGCTGCCATATAATCTGGCGGTGGTGGGTGTTCAGGGCCACGACCACGACCACCTGGTCTAACCATCCTGCTAAGTTTCAACAGGGGGTAGTTTAGTAAAAGCAATTGCGAGTGTTTAGCGACAAGCATGATGTAACTCGACAACAATTAAGCAGTGTAACAGATACTTAACAGTAGTCAATTAAGACATACGGATCCATACACAGAGTCGGGTACATGCAGACAGCATAACGGCGCAAATTTAAAAACTAGACATGCTAGGCGGCGCGCATGCACGCGGTAAGGAAGTACAGAACGAGACATAGCAAAGGCTACGTCAACGTCGGAGAAAACCACTGAAACGGGGTAACTGCGAGTGCGGACAACGAATGTTCGTCGCAGAAGGATCTTGCGCTCCATGTGCACTCTGATGCAGAACCCGGTCTCGAGCTGTAAGAAGAGGTCCACGTGTAGGTGTGTGACCTCCGACAGCAGGCCAATCAATACCAGCATACATCTGAGTCCTGCGCGGATAAAGGATGTACTCCGGATGTATCCCTACACTAACAGTGGGTAGCAACTGCATCATAGCATCGTAGAGACATGCTCGAGTGGCAACCAACTCGACGGTAAGAGCCCGAACAGTGCGATCCAGAGCCTAAGTGCACTGAATCAGAACCTGCGGGTCGTAGCGACGAGGCTCGTACGGGGCACAGATAGCTGTGTAGTATCCAATAGCATCTCCAATAGGGGCATACGGAATGTATCGGAACTTAGAGGCATCCAAGCTATCGTTGAACTCTCCTCGGAGACGTGCGACAGCAGAGTAGGCGGCATCATGGACTGCCATCTCAATCGTCACGCCGATACCGTGAAAAAGGTGTAGCTCAGTGTCCGAGTCATCTTGCTGATCATAGATACGAACATCAGCATGGTACTGCTCCTGGTTGAACTCGCGGTAATCCTCGTAGACCATGTACTCGGGGTACCAGCGGTAGCCAAGTCTGGTCAGGAGGGCGATCAGGACAGCTGGAAAACCAGGGGCATCACGAGCCCAAGTGTGAAGCACAAGCTGCGTCGTAGGACGTGGTGGAAACAAACGATCCATCTGAAACAGAGGAAATTCAGGATTGTCAAATGACAATGAGAAGCATAATACAACTCGAAGAGAAAGGTTAAACAAAACAATGGAAAGGAAAATGATTATCAGATTAATTAGATCAATGGTAAGGAAGTAAGCACAGATATCCAGCTCTCCGGGTAGACGAGATTTACGAGATCCTAAGTATCGGCGTTAGTAAAATTTATTTAACCCGAATAGAAGAGAGATCAGAGTCCCAGAGTATAGACGAGGAATAAAAGATCCTAATACCACCCAGTTGGCGACGTGGGCCCGTAAGCCACACAGCTAAGTTAGTAAATTAGTTTTTCGATGTCTAGACTCAACTTCGGCCAAGGAGTTGGAAGGGGGCTTCCTAGAGGCAGTCGGCTCTGATACCAAGTTGCGACGCCCCCGACTCAATTGTGCACTAATCATACACGCAAACATGCACGATCAAGCACAGGGACTCACGGGAAGATATCACAACACAACTCTAACACAAATAAACGGAGATCCATAATATTACAGACCAGGGATCACCAGGATCCGAATACATAAGTAAGTCATGCAAATAATATCTGGATACAGACATAGTTAGTCAAGGTTTGCCCTTAAGAAGGCTAGCACAAACAACGACTCTAGATCGAAAGGCGAAGGCCTCCTGCCTGGGAGCCTCCGATCCTACTCCTGGTCGGCTGGCTTGATCCAGTAGTAAGTACCGTCTGGACCCTCCTGGTAGTAAGCTCCTGCTGGGACATCTGGCTCCTGATCTCGATCGTCTGTTGTATCATCAAAGTGGGGTATGGAGGAAAAGAAGTAACAAAGCAACCGTGAGTACTCATCCGAAGTACTCAGCAAGCAAGGATCTACACTACATATGCAACATTATCAAAGGGGAAAGGCTGTATATGTGGACTGGGCTACAGAAATGCCAGAATAGAGAGAAGGCCTAGTCCTATCGAAGACTAGCATCTTCAAACATCGTCACGAAGCCACCATCTTGCAGCAATAGAAGAGAGTAGAATAGCATTTTATTAAGCAAACATGTTGAAGTAAAGCCTAGAGATCCTTCCTCGACTCCCTGCGAGAAAGCGATCCCGAAGCTTCAATTAAGTAACAAGTATCCAGTTCAAGTAGTAGATCGGGATACACAAACTGAGCGTCCTTTACCGTAGGACCGGCTATTGATAGATTATTCTTCCCTGTAGGGGTGCACTACTATTACCCAGCACGCTCGATCAACTCTGGTCGGACACACTTGCTGGGTAATGCCCGGCCTCGGAAGATCAACACGAAGCAGCGCCCTACCTAGGCTCAGCAAAGAGGTCAACACGCCGGACTAACCTATGCACCTAGAGGTCTTGGGCCATCGCCCTGGGCACCCTGCATGTTGCGAGACTGGTCGGGGAGCAGGCGCGACACTGAACTCGTCAGTGAAGTATCCAACCCAACCCCAATAATCAGCCCGCATGGTGAACCGTGATGTTTGAAGAGCTTTCGGGAGAAACGTATGATGTCGAGGGCCCCATAAACCATAATCCCGCGTGGTGGTAGTGCGTATAGGGCACGTCGACCCACTCAGATCAAATACCCAAATCCGATAGGCTGATTTAGTAACACGTGGAGACGATCAGAGTTTTTGAAGCTCCGCCACAATATCTCTCTCGGGTGCCCTCCTGGCAAACTCGACTGCATAATTTCCCCGCGGGTACCCATCAGGGTCGACCCGCCTGCGAAAAAGGTCAAAGTAACCGTGTGGTCATAACATTAAGGGGGAAACCCCGAGGAATCACCCTCGGTGGATTCCACTCGATGAAATCAGCAAGGTGAACGTAGGAGGAATCACCCTCGAGGTTCACACTTGAGGGGTTGCGCGACCGAGTCATATCGGGAATGGTTAAGGAGGAATCACCCTTGATGACCATGACCGAACAACTACACTACAGAGTTATCATCAGGAGTGCGTTACGAGGTATCATCCTCGGCACTCGATAGTAACTATGCAGAGTTGTACAACAAAGGGGGGTGAAGTGAGGTGTCGGTCTCTGGTCATCGATCACGTTGATCGAGTCGTCGATGATGAAGCAGAGGCAACAAGGACAAAGTGGGGGTCACTGACGGACCACTAACCAACCTATACTAAGCAGTTTGAATAGGTAGGTAAGGTAGCAATAAGCAGGTTACAAAAGCAGGCTATGCATCAGAATAGGAGCAATCATTTACAGTAGAAAAATCTAATGCAAGCAGGAGAGAATGGAATGGGCGATATCGGAGTGATCAAGGGGGGGGGGGGGCTTGCCTGGAAGCTCTGCTGAGAGGGGCTGGTCGTCAGAAGGCTGCTCGTCCAGAGCGTAGTCGTACTCTGCTGCGTCGGCGTCGGTCTCGGCGTCTATCAAGAGAGAAGGAGGGGGAAAGAAACAATAAATTCACGGCAAAAATGCAAACAATATGCATGACACGCCTAAATGATATGCAGAGGTGTTCTACTGCCTAATTAAATAATTTAGTTAATTTAGGAATTTATTTGGATTTATTTTATTAAAGTTGAGCACTATTTATTTATCGAAATTAGTCTAAAAGTTCCACGTTCAGGTAGTTAGTGACATCTGACAGCAACACGAAGGGCGTATTCAGATTCGTCTCGTCGTTTTGAGCAACTTTCATGTATAAAGTTTTTCGATCGGAGCTACGATTTATTTTATATGAATTTCTAAAGTTTTAATCATTTTCTGAATATAACTATTTATTTAAATTTGAATTATCCAGAATAGTAAATGATGACATCATCATGACATAGGTGTGACGTTAGCAGGTCAAACCCAGCTGACCAGAGTCAAACCTGACCTGTGGGTCCAGTGGGACCCACATGTCAGTGACTCAGCTAATTAAATAGAGTTAGATTAAACTAATTAGGTTAATTAGTGGGTGGGGCCTACTGGTCAGTGAGTGATTAGTATTTAAACTAATTAATTAACTAATTAACTGTTTACTTATTTATTTTAATTCGTTTATTTATGCGGGACCCACATGTCAGTCACACAGGGGGTGGCCACGTCAGCGTTGACTGGGTCAACGGGTCAACGGGGGCCCACGGGGCCCGCAGTCAGTGGCACAGAGGCGGGGCCCACCGGCGCCAGGTCAGCGCGGCGGCCGGAGCGACGCCGGCGCGGCGCCGGAGCACGTCGGAATCGCTCCACGGGCGGCCGTTTTGCGCGCGGCTACATGCGTTCGATCGGGCGCACGCTCGCGCGTCGATCTGCGGTGGTGGCCCGGCCGGAAATGGCTAGAGACGGCGGTGGCGAGCGGCGTGAGCAGTGCGGGAGGAGGGAGGAGGTGCAGGGTGGGCTGGGCCGTTGCTGTAGTCACTTTGGCCCAGCTGCTCGGCCTTTTTCTCTTTCTTTCTTTTCTTTTGTTTTACTGTTTTCCAAATTGTTTAGCTACTAAATGACTTTTACAAAATGTGGTACTTAGTTCATAATTTACAGTGCATTATTCTCTATCACCAAAAACTAGTTTGGGTAAAACATAATTTCCTAATTAACCTAGATTAAATAAAAGGTTATTAATTATTATTGTCTGCTACTGTTTGAGGTTGATAGGGTCACTTAACTAATCCCATTTAAGTTGGTTACAATTTTAGAATTGCCTCTGAATTATTTGCTATTTAATGAACATTATAGTTTCCAATTTGGAACAACTTTTATTTCCACTTTAAATTAATTTGAAGTTTGAATTAGGTGTTTGAAATGCAATATGATGCAAATGATGTCTAGGCACTGTTAAACTTGCTGACATGGCATTAACTAAGGTGATCACTGTGGCTAAGTACATGGTGTGTTACACATTGTTAGAGGCAGCCTCTAAGGTTAGATGCGATGCTAGCCAATTTTTTGTTAGAGGCAGTTCATGCAATGTATAGAGGCCTGCCTCTAAGAGGAGAGAGAGGGCTTAGAGGCAACAAAAAGCATACATTGTGGATGCCCTTAGTGCCTACTTTCCGGTCTATATGACTCATTTTGAAATCTCCCTAACCGTAATAGATGCCGAGTGGTGGAATAAATTTGTTACTTCCATAGTTCGCAAAAGTACTAAGCATGTGAGATGGTGAACGGAGGGAGTATGATACTATTAGTACTGTACTACAGTTCTTTTGGAACGGTTGTAGTAGTTCCTCCCATTCACATGTTCACATTTCAAGCTTCAATAAAAACATTGCATGCAAGGATTAAGAGAAACCTCAGCATTGCATGTACTCCCTCAATCCATATAGGGTCTAAAATGCGTTTTGGAGGCTAACTTTGACCACATGTTAGAGGAATAATACGACATCCAACTTACACAAATCTTACCATCAAATTCGTACGTGGTCATTGTACTGCTAACACATGCATGCGTTGCAATTAGTACGTACATGATACAGTAGTAAACACTCACTATCTAGTTGTACTAGTACTCTACACTACTACTACTATGAGGCCATCCAAATGTGTCCCGGTAGAAGACCGCGGACACCGATTATTCATTCATATTTAAATTTGTTTTCACACAGCAAAATATACATGAAAACAACACATGGCAAAATTTCACGGCGAACGAGGGATTTGAATATGCTGGGAGGGGTGGGGCTAGAAGGGGCTGTTTGGATCTTGCCTAGGGTAGCCAAAATATTGGCGACCCTTTTGTCCACCCGTGCCTTTGCCACCGATGAACGAGGTAGAGCTCGGGTGCTCATGCATCCTCCAGCGCGCGTGTTGGAGACGAGCTCGCACGAGCTGTGCTTTTGTCTCCCACCTCGCCGCCCGAGCTGGCCGCAGACCGATTGGCGACCCGCAAATTTCGCCATCCAACCATAGCCGCACACATTCTGACAGCAGCTCAACAAACCGGACGACATTCATGCAAACACAGCGATATTTCATATAAACAATGACAGAATTCATATAAAATACCGGATTTTCATATAAACATGACGGATTTCATTACATTTAAATCAACTAAGCGGTGCTACTCCTGAACAGCACAGGTATAATAATACCTAGCCTAAATGGTCGCCCGCAGATCCATTTGTTGGCAACAGAAGGATCCGGCAAGACACCTGCTGTGTACGCCGGCGTCGCCTCGGCGGTGGCCTTCATGGGACCCAAGCGGCGGCGGCCTCCCGTGTTCTACATCTCCTCGATGATGGCGGCGGATGCGGAGGCACTAGCCACCGGCTCGTCGCTCTCCGTGCACCGGGCTTCTGTCTCTGCTTGCAAGGCGCGGCCGCAAGGCATGGAAGTCTCAGCCACAGACACGAAAGACGCGGTCGCAGACACGGGAGGCGCGGTACGAGGTGGCGGCGTGGACGGCAGCTGCGACGCCCGTGCTCCCCGCCGTGCCAGCGTGGAGCAGCTCGCCGCTCCTCGTCGAGCTGGCCTGGAGCGGCGAGTTGCTGAACCACGCGCTGGCTTGGGGCGGGAACTGGCTCCGTCGGGTGAGGGGAGGGAGGTGGATCAGTGAGCTGCATAGCTCGTATCCGGCGGGCTCGACGGGCCACCCAGCCGGCTTGGATGCCGGATAACTACTCTTCGTAAGCCATTGTAAGAGTGGAGAAAATGGTGAAGGAGGAGATAGGGGAGCGGCGGAGGTGTGCGATTCTTGGCCGGTGTCTGGTCTGGTTTAAATAAGAGATTAAATAGACGGCTGACGGGAGGAGCTCGGCCGGCGTTGCATTTAATGCCGGCCTGGTCATGAACGGACGTGTGGCTGGAGTGGGTTTCTCGGCTTCCACACGGGTTTCATGGAGGCATTTGAATACGGCAAGGAGGCGTGTTCAGCTGGGCGTGCAGCGAGCGGCGCCCTCGACTCTGACGTATGACACTGCGTTGTTCTTCCACTGATGTGTGGGCTCATTTGGTACCTGGCCTGCATGTCAGTGACCCAACGCAGGCAGCGCACGGCAGAGGAGCTTTTGGTGGGCCAGGGCGGTGAGAAGCGGGCATTTCATAAACCTATGATTGTTCATTGTGTGTGACGTCATCTAATTCATGTAGGTTGATAAGACTACAATATAATGGAAGAGAATTTTAAAATTTTCATATACACGTTGATAGCCCATTCGATACGTTGTGATTCATAAAGACCGCTGCAAACATCAATGTTCTGCTTATCACAGATAAGATTGATTAATACCCGTAACATCCATGTCCTTAACAAAGGGTGCATGCATGTATAGGTTGAGCGTGTGTCTTGCGTCTTATGCTGTGTGCATGCAGGCGTGCGAGTGTTGTGTGCGTGCATGTGTATGTTTTAGTGTTCCATGCATGTGTGCGTGCGTGCGTGTATTCGTGCTTGCATGTGTACGTGTCAGTGTTGCATGCCTGCATGCGTGCATGTGTTCGTGCGAGTGTTGCGTGCGTGCATGTGTACGTGTGAGTATTGCATGCATGCATGCGGGCGTTGCGGGCGTGTTTGTGCGCATGTGTGATGTGTTTGTATTCACCACAGTGGATCATGCGTGCGTGCAATTAAAACAGCCGGCTCAACATATCATCACAAGGCGACCTTGTCCGTTGTGGTTAGGGCGCGCGGGCTGCCAACCAAAGGTCTCACGACTTCGAATCCCCACTGACCACTAATTTATTAGTACCATTTCTGTCTTTCATATACGCGCTGACAGGTAGGCCCTACGGTAACGTGCGCTGGTGAACGTGGACCGTTTGACTGGTCAATTGATCGTGTCATCAACAAATTACGGTGCTGTATGGTGAGCCAGTGACCGCATGATCACCATAAAATGTATTTTATTAACACAGTACAGACGCAAGCTACCATTTCTTTCTTTCATATATGCATTGACAGGTGGGCCCCACGGTCACGTGCGCTGATGGTGCAACACTAGTTACGCCACATGGAATGTTTGACTAGTCAATTGATCGTGTCATCAACAAATTACGGAGTTGTACGGTGAGCCAGTGACCGTATAATCACGACATGTATTTTTTTTAACACAGTACAGACGCAAGCGCTCATATAAACGCGCAAACACTCATCGCTATAAGCGCACACACGCACACCCTACCCCTATGAGCACTTTCGAGAGAGTGAGCCAGCATATCATCTTGAGATTTTACGAAGTAACCATAGGCGCCTCATAGTTGAGGGGAACGTCTCCTCCCACTGAATGCACATCACCGGAAATACTGAAATTAATCCACGATAAATGCAAGGACCAGGACTTTAACCCTGGTGGGCTGGGGATACCATTGTCCTCCTAACCATCCAACCACAGGTTGGTTAGGACCACAAAATGTATATGGTGGCTGTAATGAGCTTATTCTGAAGTCCAATCACCATATCGTGCTTTCGCTTCAAATACAATGACCGTAAGTGCCGTCAACAAAATACGGAGCACGCATCAAATACAATGACCATCAGTGTCATCAACAAAGTACAGAGACTTATGGTGAGCTAGATACCATATGATGACCACAAGAATGTATACGGTGACCGTAATGAGCATATTCTGAAGTCCAGTGATCGTATAGTGCTTTCGCTTGAAATACAGTGACCGTCACGCGTGAATGTGTCAGGGGCATACTTTTGGAGGGCCGAGAGATAGTTTGTGTGAGTACGTGAAAGTGTTGTAGAGAGAGGGGGTGTGCGGTGGAGACAAAGAGAGATATGCCCTTTGTTTCTCTTTTCCGTGACTAATTTTTTAGGAGAAGATATAAACATTCACAATGCGGAACAAATATTATTGGATGCACCGTGCAATTAACTTTCATGTACCCCGTATAACTTTGTAATATTGTATATGCTTTATTTTCTTAGTGGCCGATAGTGTGTGGGGTGTGGTGGGCAAATCATTTCTAGTTGTGGTGGGTCGACGTGAGGACTCATGGGTCGGTTCCATCCTGCGCCACATAGGTTGGACTGAGACACGTTATACGAAGCCCATGGAGGACTCGGCGTACAAGACGATGCTACCAGAGTCGTGGAGGACTCTATCCCCACTAATGATAAGTCGACTATGTATGATTTGTAACCATAGGCGCCGAGTATGTTATATAAGCCCGGGGGATAGTTCGTCGATAGTACACACACACACACACAATGCCTGGTATTCACATGTACTTTGTACACACCCCTATCACAAATATAAAGTACCAGGAGTAGGCTCTTTCCTCAACTGCAAGGGCCCAGACTTGGGTAAAACTTTGCCTCGTATTACCATCCAGCCTAACAATCAGGGATATCTTACCGAATGATCTGATGGAATCATATCCGCCACAAGAGAGAGGTGTGTGTGTGGAGAGGGGGGGAGCAATGTGTGCGAGAGGCCTAAATATAATGTGCGTGCGGGAGACACTTAGGCACATGTATGTGCATATAGAGGGCCAGCAGAGACCGTGTGTAGGCGTATATGCATGTGAGAGAAATAGTGTTTCCAACTGAGATTAGTGAAAAGAGTGGTACGTAGTAGTAAGAGAGAGAGGGGAGATATATAGAGAGTGTGTGTGCGAGACACCCCGTGAGAGAGTGTGAGCATGTGTGAGAGAGAAATGCCGATGTATATAAAGTGTGTGCACTTATGCGTCAGATAGAGAGATATATAGCGCGTGTGTGAGGATGGGCCGAGGCATAGTGCATCTATGCGTAAAAGGCGGTTCTACACATTAAATTAAAATATAAACTGCTTTAATTTTTTTGGATGAGATCATGAATTTTGCAATTTGCGTATGAACGAACATTGGTCTATCACACACCCATACTCTATTGAATTCGAGCATGTGTATGGGTTTATTTCATATTATCGATCCATATAGTGAGAGTGGTTTGAAATACAGACAATGCATGGCTTTTGCAATTCATATATAAATATTAATTAGTGCACTCCGTGTTGTTAGTGTCAGGCACTTTATACATTTGTCACATACATGGATACATTCCAAATTGCTAGCTACGAAATAGAATACATGTTCAATTCAACATAAAGATGGTTTCAAAGATCCCCGCAAAAAAAAACTGATGGTTTCGAAGATTCGAATTCATAGGAAGTGCATTCATCTATTTGAATTCAAGATAATGGCATTTGTAAATCAGATCTAAAAAGGGGCATCAATCTTTGTTGTGCGTTTGAACAGGCTATATATTCATACGCATGTCTAACTATATTTTTGCAACCAAGGAGATTATATCTGGAACCATGCATGAATTGAGCTAAGCTGCATATTTTTTAATATATACTCGTGTACAATGTATATTCAAATGTACCCCCTCCATTCCAAAATAATTGTAGTTTTAGGATTTTCAAGAGTCAAGATTTTTGAAGTTTGACAAATCCTGAAAGTTCAATTCAAGAGAACTCTAAACATTAATGCTTCTGCTCCCAAATATTGAACGAAGCGCCAAATAAGGCTCTGGTCGCCCGAAACAGCGCGAGACTAATGTTTGGTGGTAGGAAATTACTGTCCTGACTCTGACCCATGTAGCCTATCGGCCCGATGTCCAAAGGTCTAAACCGGGGTAGGTTTGTAACTTCACCAAGATGCCAATCAACCGGCTCCGAGAAGCATTCATACACCGTGGGCGCCTAAACACTCATGCACTCGGCCGAAATCTATCCCGCCCACTATTTGGGCCACCTGAGATTACTGTCCTACCCCCGGTCCGCAATATGTCCGAAATTTTAGATGGGGGCAAAGTTTGTAACTTTCCCCAAATTTCAAACAAGCGCGTCCCAAACTGAAACATTGTTCCCCCTTAGTTCCCCCCTCCCTCCGTTTCCCCATTCATACTCTGTGGGCGCCAAAACGCCCTCTCCACCAGCCACGAAACCCCAGCCTCCTCCGTCCTTCGCCCCATCATGCCCAATCCACCGCCGCCCTCCTCCATCACGCCGGAGCCGGTACCCCAACGTCGTCGTCCAACGCAACTGCAACCGCAACGCCCTCAAGGACTTAGTAGCTAAAGCCGAGGACGAGCTGCCTCCATGACGCCGACGCCGACATGCGCCGTACCAGAACCACTTCGACCACGCCATCCTGTGCCTCACCGCTGCCGCTCCACTGTCGCAACCGTCCATCGTACCGGAGCTGTTCCCGCTACGTCGTTGTTCGCCCCCTCGGATCTGGTTCCCCGCCGCCGACAGACGGCCACCGCACCACACTCAACAACTTGGCCATGGGTTATTCCAAGGCTCCACCGTCCTCCACAACTTCTTGTTTCTAGCGAACCACAAGAAGATTGTTGGAAAAACAGAAGGAGGACACAACACTGCCAGTAGAAAGAGGTACTCCTCTTCCCTTATTCGTGCAAATCTTACGTCTCTGCTCACACCATATTCATCCCACGAAAGAAACTAGTTGAGCGCTTCTTACTGCACCTTCTTCGTGATACTAAATGCACAAGGTTTCCTCCCATTTACTATTTCACCTTAGCTAGAGGTCAGTCGCCCGCCTGGATTTCAATTTAGGGTCAGTTGATTTGCAATTAAAAGAAGCAGCACCCGCTTAGGCGCGCGGAGCACCTAGTCCGCCTGTTCGCCGGGGAAGCGGCGCATCGGTGTCTATCATAGGGGTGTGGGGCGCAGGAGCTGCTTGCGCCCGATCTGGGGGTCGGCGGGGCTTGAAGGGATGGCTGGGGGGCGGTGCCAAGCACGGCGGTGCAGTGAGGTCGAGGGGAGGGCAGAGGTAGGGGACTGGGCCGGTGGTCGCTGGCGTTTCGAGGAAGATCGTCAACACTGGCTGGCCGGAGGTAGATGAAGGCGATCTGGCCGTTCTTTGTACATCGAATAGTGCAGAAAAAATGGACTGACCTATTTGTTTTCAGTCGACTGTGATTTTCATAGGACCACACCTTGTGGTGTGCTTGATGAGTATCTGCATTTCCCAGCCATCCTTGTGCTCATATTTCAAAATCCTACTCCCTCCGTTCCTACATATTTGTCTTTCTAGAGATTTCAACAAGTGACTACATACGGAGCAAAATGAGTGAATCTACACTCTAAAATATATGTCTATATACATCCGTATGTGGTAGTCCATTTAAAATCTCTAAAAGGACAAATATTAAGGAACGGAGGGAGTAGAATCTAATTTCGTGTGCCATGCATGTTGTAGAGCTATCATATGTCTCCCGTCATTTACTTCTCACCCACCTGCTATCTGCTACTTTTACACTGTACTACTTGTGCACACACTTCACCCATACTCACACTATTGTTTTTTTATGCAAGGGCATTTCAGACTTTGACGCACTGTTGATGAATACACAAAAGAAAAGACAGAAGTCGCTCCTGTGTAATTCGAGGATAAGCACTAAGCATTTCAACGCTCTAAAGGGTGTAGTGTCAGCAGATGGAGACAGTAAACGTAGCTCTGTAGTTGATGATCTCAATTGCCACACACAACCATCGCAGGTGCTTGATTTAACTTCAGGCTGTCAAATGTGGTTGCATGTTGCATATGGTGTCTACCTTGTAATGCTTCTAATTAGGGTAAATTGCATCTGCTTAGTTAACACATTATACCTGTGAATATGACATGCCTTCCTGTTTTTGGTACATACTACGTCTTTCTATTAACCATATTCTTACATCAAACTACTTTTCTTGTGTATCCCTCATCAATCACTTCTGACGAGACACCTTCAAATTGACAATGTAATATTGGTTGCATCTTGCATATCATTTCAAGCATGTACTGCCTCTAATTTGTTGAAATTCACTTATAATGAGACACTTCTAACTTGGTAGAGTGATTTTGGTTGGATCTTTCATATGCTGTCTAGCTTGCATTGCTTCCAATTTGTTGAAATGCCTTCTGCTTAGCATTTTTCGTACATATTCCATCCTCCTACAATGTGGTTGCCTTACATAAAAGTTGTGTTCGTCAGTATCATGCATCAACGAATTTGGAAGAGCGAGTTTCATTCCTTTTTCTTGTGTGTTTGACTTGACAAGGCAAAATCTAAAAGGATGAACACACGGGATGATGGTGGTCCTCTGGAGCAACCGAAACAAATGATCTCTGCAGATTCTCCTGCTACTCCTACTGCAGTGCAAGTTCCAAATCTCATCTCCCCTACTCCACAACCCCAGGTGCTTGCTCTTGACATGGCAATGTGATATCTGGTTGCATGTTGCATATGGTGCCTAGCTTGTATTGATCCTAATTTGTTAAATTGCATCTCCTTAGCTTACACATTATACATGTGAATATGACATGCCTTCCTGTTTTTGATACATACTACATTTGCCTATCACACCATGTTCTTTCGTCAAACTACTGTTCTTGTGTATCCTGCATCTATCACTTATGATGAGACAATCACGCCCGTGGGTTAGTATGAGACGCGCTACTCTTATAAAGACTGCAGTTTCATCCTCCCCACATGATTCTCAAGAAACAGCAAGTCTAAATGAAGATATTGAACGTAGCTCTGTACTTGAAGACCACATTTCCCCTACACCACCATCGCAGGTGCTTGCTCTAACTTCGCAGTGTGATATGTGGTTGCATGTTGCATATGGTGTCTATCTTGTAATGCTTCTAATTAGGGTAAATTGCAACTGCTTAGTTTACACATTATACCTGTGAATATGACATGCCTTCCTATTTTTGGTACATACTACATCTATCTGTTAACCATGTTCTTACATGAAACTACCGCTCTTCTGTATCCTGCATCAATCACTTACGATGAGACACCTTTATTCGTTGCATATTGCATATTATTTCTAGCCTGTTGCCATGTATTGCTTCTAATTTGGTCAAATACATTTATGAGGCCACCCTTTTAATTTGGCAGAGTGATATTGGTTTCATCTTTCATGGTGTCTAGCTTGCATTGCTTCTAATTAGTTCAAACACCTTGTGCTTAGTTTACACTTTACACGTCATACATGTCAATATGTCATGCCGTCCTGTTTTTCATACATATTCCATCCTCCTTTCATGCGGCTGCCTTACATGAAAGTAGTGTTCGTCAGTATCATGCATAAATAAGTTTTGAAGAGCAAATTTTATTCATTTTTCTTGTGGGTTTGACTTGACAAGGCAAAATCAAAAAATAGGAAGGAAAAGAGTAAGGAAGGCGATGATGGTGGTCCTCTGCAGCAACGTAAATGGAGCATCTGTACGGATTCTCCTCGTACTGCTAGTGCATTACAAGTTCCAAGTCTCCGCTCCCCTACTCCACCATCCCAGGTGCTTGCTCTAACTTGGCAGTGTGATATCTGGTTGCATGTTGCATATGGTGTCTAGCTTGCAGTGCTTCTAATTTGTTGAAGTGCCTTCTGCTTAGTTACCACATCATAGGTGTGAATATGTCATGCCGTCCAGTTTTTCATACATATTCCATCCTCGTATCATGACTTTGCCGTTCATCAGAGTAGTGTTTGTTAGTATCATGCATGAATGAGTTCTGAAGAGCGAATTTTATTCCTTTTTCTTGTCGGTTTGACCTCACAATGCAAAATCAATAAAGCAGAAGGAAATTGGTAAGGCATTGGATGATGGTGGTCCTTCCAAGCAACTGAAACGGAGGGTCTCTACAGATTCTACTACGCCATCCTCCCAATAAGATTCGCAAGACAACGCAAGGCTAGATAGTCAATGTAGCTATGTAGATGATGAGCACATCTCCCCTACTCCACCATCACAGGTGTTTGCTCTAACTTGGCACTATTATATGTGTTTGCATGTTGCGTATGATGTCTAGCTTGTATTGCTTCTAACTTTGTTGTATTGCATCTGCGTAGCTTACAACTTATACCTGCAACAATCACTTACCCATAAGACACATTTAACTTGGGAGTGTGATGTAGGTTGCATCTTGCATTGTCTTCTAGCTTGTACTACTTCTAATTTGTTGAAATGTCACTTATGACGAGACACTTTTTACCTGGTAGAGTGATATTGGTTGCATGTTCATATGGTGTCTAGCTTTCATTTCTTCTAATTTTGTTGAAATGCCTTCTGCTTACTATTTTTCATACATATTCCATCCTCCTATCATACGTGTGAATATGCAATGCTATCATTTTTTTGTATATGTTCCATCTTCCTATCATGCGCTTGCCTTACATCAAAGTAGTGTTCATCTGTATCATGCATCAACCAGTTATGCAGAGCTAATTTTATTCATCTTCTTGTGGTTTTGACTTCAGAAGGCAATATCAAAAAATAGGAAGGAAAAGAGTAAGTTAGGGGATGTTGATGGTCCTCCGGACTGACGCAAACGGGGACTCTCTAGATTTGCCACTGCTACTGCTAATGCCGTTGAAGTCCCAAGTCTACATGATGAGTTCATCTCCCCTACTCCACCATCGCAGGTGCTTGCTCTAAGTTGACAGTGTGATAATTGGTTTCATGTTGCATATGTTGTCTAGCTTGTATTTCTTTTATTTTGATTAAATTGCACCTGCTGAGTTTATACGTTATGCATGTGCATATGACATGCCTTTCTGTGTCTATAATACACTGCATCTATCTATCATACCATGTTCTTACATCAAAGTACTGCTGTTGTGTATCCCGCATCAATCACTCATGATTGGACGCTTTTAACTTGGCAGTGTGATAGTGGTTGCATCTTGCATTGATTTCTAGGTTGTACTACTTCTAATTTTTCGAAATGCCACTTATGACAAGACACTTTTAACTTGGCTGAGTGATATTGGTTGCATCTTTCATATGGTGTCTAGCTTGCATTACTTCTATTTTCTTGAAAATCCTTCTGCTTAGTTTACACATCGTAGCTGTGAATATGTCACGCCGTCCTGTTTTTCTTACATATTCCATCCTCCTCATACGGTTGTCTTACATCAAAGTATTGCTTGTCTATATCATGCATCAATGAGTTATGAAGAGCGATTTTATTCTTTTGTGTTGTGGGTACGGCTTGACATGGCAAAGTCAAAAAAGAGCAAGGAAAAGAATACAGTAGGGAATGGTGTTACTCATCGGGTGCAACGGAAAAGGATCGTCCCTCGAGATTCCGCTGGTACTTATAGTGCAGTAGAAGGTCCAAGTCCACCGGCTAAATCGACAAACACAGTATCACCTGCTCCACCAGCTGCAGCATCCCCTTCAACTGTACCGGCATCTCAACGAGTTACTCATTCATTTGCTCTGCAACTGACCTGTTCCCAGGCTGCCTTCACACCTAACACTACTTCTGAAGCACTGCTAACACAATAGGACTTAGCAAGATTAGATGAACCTCATGAGCATCAACACCAAGATGGTACCTGACCGAGTCAAGTTGCAGTTGCATGCTCCTTTATATGTACTCTCACAGTTTGATGTGCACTAACAATTTCCATATTCGTTGTTAAACTAGCACCACGGCGCAAGCGGAAACAGACATCAGGGATAAAGCTTAACAGATTAACAAAATCTAAAGGAGGAAGAATGGAGATCCATTTTGAGGCAGGTTTAAGAAGGCCACGTGATGCTACAGAGTCAGCCAAGTTAGTATCAGAGGCAGTCGTTGCCGTTAGGTGTCATGCACGTATCCTCCCAACGTGGATCCAGTACAGGAATGAGAAAGACAATACCCAGTTTAACACCTTCCTTGAGCATTTATCCGTAAGTAATGTTTTTCATCGCAATTTGTAATATTGTCTTGCTCTGTCCCATACTTTCTAGCTTCCTCCTAATAAGACTCACATTCTTTTTTCAACAGATGAGGTTCAAGTTGGATCCGAAAGATGATGCCACTAAACAAGCATGCACTGATGTTTTTAAGTCCGCTCTACGACAGTATCAGTATCACCTTAGAAAAAACTCACTTTGAAGGCAAGGCTAACAATGAAATCGCCCAAACATCTCCAGTGGAATATATTACAGATGAAGACTAGACAGCCCTTGTTAAACACTGGTCTGATCCAAAGTATCAGGTGGGGTATATGTATTTGATCAGATCACATATTGAACTCATATTTACGTATCTGCCTTACAAGTGTATCTTCTTCTAGGCTAACTGTTTGAAGAACAAGACCAACTGTTCTAAAGTGAAATTCCAACAGATAACAGGATCTCGTAGCTATATTGCACACTGCGAGGCTCTTGTAAATAGCTGCTAGTTCCTTCTTTTTTCTGTGCCATATTATCGTATCTATATTGACTTGTTCCAAATACAGAGGAAAGCCCGTGCGGACCAAAAAGAACCTGAACCGAATGCAGTGCAAATCTTCAAGGATTGCCACACCAACAAGATGAAGGGCATGAGCACACCAGTTCAAGCCGCTGTTGTAAGTCCTTACTCCTCCTGCCTTTGAACTGCTTTTTACTGTGACGTGTTCATTTAACTGCTTGGTTTGCAGCCAATGTCAGTTACTCTGTTCACTTTTATACACAGTTGTCTTAACGTATTATTTCACCTTACACGGTTTAAAAGAGAGGCAGTATATTCTTTTGGTCTTGATCTGTAATCTAGTTGTGATGTTCACGTGCCCACACAATGATACAATAGCCTGTTTGTTTGATATCTGTTTGCCCATGATATGAATGATGTCATACTATGATCATCCTACTTTAAACCATGTCCCTTTATCCTTAGATGTCAATGAATGTGAGGAAATAGACAATACTGTAGGCATGCTACATGGACATATGTTCTGAAAGTGATTTTATTATGTAGTTGGCACTACAATACATGCTAATGTATTACAGTAGTTCACCAAAATAAGTTATGTATAAACGTGAAACCTACTTTGTTTGTTTTAGTCTCATTAGTAACTTATCTGGTACACTAATCTACAAGTTCAAACTTTCAGCAATCTATGGAACAAATGATTGAACAGCCACAACCACTTGAAGGTGACGAGGCTACCACAGGCACAATGTCACCTCTTGTTGCAGTGCGTCAGTATCTCTCCACTAATAGTGCAAAAAGCACCTTCCTGCATAATTCTGGGTTGGTTGTCAAGATAACCTCGTCCAAATCACCTATTGAACAAAATCTTCCGGCTAGACAGAGTGATATATCTGTGCTCCAGACACAAGTCCAATCCCTAAGGGAGGTTGTTTCAGAAACAAGAATAGTGGTTGACAAATGTCATCAAGATATGAATGGTTTTGAAACCAGACTATCAGACATTAGCTTCATTGTTCAAGAGCAATGGCTTAAAAAAGGGGAAGATCATGCTGCTCCATCAGATTCTACAGCCTGAAACATTAGCACTCAGGTCAAATGATCTATGCTTCTATACATCTGATGGTGCTTTTATCTGCAAGGACTATAAACTTTATGCCAACAGGCCTTTTGTTGTATGGCTGGAATTTATTTTGTTGTGATACAGCATTTATCGTGTTGCCAAAGGCTGTAGAAATTACGACGCTATTTTTGTATAGTGTAGGTTTATCTTAGTAATGTATTCGGCCAAAAGCTTCGTAGGAGCCCAACGTGCCAACATTCGTCGGGCCCACAATTCCAATTGGGCTAAAAACGATTATGGGCCGTAATTTGCATGTAGCCCATTAAAAATATCTGGGCCTAAATCAGTATAAGCTTTCTTATTTTTGGTAGGCCTGTGCCCACAGTGGGCCTTTAACAGGCCTAAACATAATTTGGGCCCTCAGTAACAACAGGCCTTTAACATGTGTAAATATCTCGAGCCCATAAATAACATGGGCCTTTAATAGGCCAAAAGTGAGATTGGACCCTGATTGTGCCAAATAACCCACTAGTCATTAGCAGGCCGAAATGTATCCCAGCTCGTGGTGGCCCATTTACAATGCGAATCATTCACAGGCCAAAATTCAGACGGGCCGAAAATGCGCCGACCTACTACACGGGCCTTTACCATGCCGGAAGTGCGGTCGGGCTTGATTAGTATCAGTTTTATATGGGACGTTAATAGGCCCGATGTGATGTTGTGCCACATGTGGCCCATGGATTTCGTCCGATGTTAACAGGCCGAAAAACACAACAGGCTGGAAGTGGTCGAAATCTACAGTGGGCCTCTAACAGGTCGAATGTCAGACATGGCCAAATATGACCCTATTCCTTCATGGTAGTTTATGGGCCGAAAGTTTCAATGGCCAATAAATGGGCCCAAATGAAGCAGGACCTTTAACAGGCCGGAAACACACCGGGCCGTAATTCGGCCCAAATACTTAGCGGACTATTAACGGGCCAGAAGTGACCATGGGCCGCAATGATAACAAGTCTAGAACGGGCCGTTGACGGGCCGATTTGACACTAGTTGTACGGGCCTTAACTGTGAATGGGCCGTCTGCAAGCAGGCCGTTAATGGGACAGCCCACTATTTTTGACTGGGCCAGCCTTTTTAACCTAAATGGGCCGATGTTGGGCCTTGCCACGTGTCGACGTATCATAGGCACCTCCTGTCCATTGAGCGGTTGACATCTGTCCTTTCGTGGTGCTGTAACACCCCATGTCATTAGCCACAGTAATCACTTTTGATAATGCCATGTCAGCAAGTTTATCAGTGCCTAATCATCATTTGCATCATATTGCATTTCAACTCCTAATTCAAACTTCAAATTAAACCAAAGTGGAAAATAAAAGTTGTTCAATCACAGAAACTAAAATGTTCAGTTAATAACAAATATTCCAGAGACTATTCTAAAATTGAAACCAACATTATTGGAATTGGGTAAGTGACTCAAACAACCTCAAACAGTGGCTGAAAACAATATTTAATAACCTTTTTATTAATGCAAAATTAATATGAATGATAAGTACCCCAAACTAATTTTTGGTGATAGGATGTGTTGCACTGTGATTTATGGACCAGATCACATATTTTACAAAATCCATTCGGGTGCCAAACAATTAACAAAACAGAGTTAAACGAAAAACAGAAAAGGAGAAAGGAAAAATAGAAAGAGGCCTAAAGCTACTGTGCACTCGGGCCTGCCTGCTACAGCCAACGACCCAGCCCACCCCGCGCCATCCCCCACCTCCCGCACTGCTCACTGCCTCGCTGTCGAACACCTCGCACACGCCAGTGCGCACGCACCCGGCCCCCCTCGCTCGCCGCTCGACAACGCGTCGCTGCGTGCGATGAGGATAAGAGCGACCCCCTCGACCCCTTGGACGAGCCCTAGCGCCACAACTCCCCTCCCCTCGCCTTCTTTCACCTCACCCGAGCGCCGTCGTCGCCATGACCGCCGTCGCCCACGCGCTCTGTGGCCTCCCCGCCACCTAAGACCGCACCAGGAGCACCGCCTACGTCGACCACGTCGACTACGAGGATGCGCTCGAGTTCGGCGCCCTGCAACGGCCGCGTCGCGCCCATCCACTTCCTCGGATCGCCGCCGCAACACCGCCTCGACCCACGCCGCCCCGAGCTCCCCTGACTTCCCCGGGCCTTCTCGGCAATGTCAGTGAGCCCCCGCATCGATCCCCTCCTCTCCCTGCTTTTTGCCTCGCTCGTAGCCGCCGCCCCCTTCTTGCCCGAACACGCCGCCGCGTAGCTCGTCGCCGGCGTGGCCACGGTGACCTAATGGTCCCGTGCGTACCGCCAACGCACTCGCCGCACCGCGTAGGCCTCGCCTAGCCTTTCACCTCGCCCGTTTGCGCGCCGTGTCATCATGCTCGACCACCACCCGAAACGGCCGCCACCGACATGCTCGCTGCCACCAGCTCTGGCATCCCCAGCTCCAATCACCGCCACCACTCGATGCGCGACAGTCTCAGCTTTCGAACGCCGCAGGAATCGCCCGATTTGATGCACCGTAGACGATTTCCGGCCAACTCCGGCGCGGATCCGCCGCTGGAGAGGTCGCCGGCGCGTCTCCGGCCGCCGCGCCGACGTGGGCGGTGGGCCCCACCTCTGGGCCACTGACTGTGGGGCCCCGCGGGCCCCTTTGACCCTGTTGACCTGGGTCAACGCTGACGTGGCCGCCCCTGTCTCGCTGACATGCGGGCCCCACCCCATTAAACGTTTATTAAAAATAAATAAAACTGATAATTAATTAATTAGTTAATTAGTTAAATTAACAGGCACTGACAGTAGGCCCCACCCGCTAACTAACCTAATTTAGTTAGTCTAACCCCTGTGTTAGTGCCCCTGTTAATGACATGTGGGTCCCACTGGACCCACCTGTCAGGTTTGACCCTGGTCAGCCGGGTTTGACCTGGTGACATCATGATGACATCAGCATACACTGTTCTAGATAATGTTGATTTAAAATAATTAAATAAATTCAAAAAATGATTAAAACTTTAGAAAATCGTATAAAATAATCTGTAACTCCGATGAAAATAATTTATATATGAAAGTTGCTCAGAATTTCGATACGAATCTGAATACGCCCTCCGTATTCTTGTCAGATGCCCCTAGATGAACATGGAACTTTTAGACCGATTTCAATAAATGAATAGTGCTCAACCTTAATGAAATAAATCCAAATAAATTCCTAAATTAACTAAAGCATTTAATTAGGCAGTAGAACACCCCGGCATATCATTTAGTCATGTCATTCATTTTGTTTGCATTTTTTTGCCATGAATTTATTGTTTCTCTCCCCCTCCTTCTCTCTTGATAGACGCCGAGACCGACGACGTTGCAGCCGGGTACAACTACGCTACAGACGAGCAGCCCGTTGACGACCCCTCTTTCTTGCCAGAGCAACCAGGCAAGCCCCCCCTCCCTTGAGAATCCAAATATCGCCCATTCCATTTCTCCTTCTTGCATTAGATTTTGCTACTGTTAATTGTTTGCTCCTATTCTGATGCATAGCCTGCTTTTGTAACCTGTTTATTGTTACCTTACCTGCCTATGTTAAACTGCTTAGTATAGGTTGGTAGTGAACCATCAGTGACCCCCACTTTGTCCTTGTTGCCCCAGCTTCATCATCGATGACTCGATCAACGTGATCGACGACCAGAGACCAACACATCACTTCACCCCCTCAGTTGTACGACTCTGCATAGTTACTATCGAGTGCCGAGGGTGATGCCTCGTAACGCACTCCTGATGAATACTCTGCTGTGCAGCTGTTCGGTCATGGTCATCGAGGGTGATTCCTCCTTCTCCACTTCCGATATGACTCTGTCGTGCAACCCCTCAGTGTGAACCTTGAGGGTGATGCCTCATACGTTCACCCTGATGATTTCATCGAGTGGAATCCACCGAGGGTGATTCCTCGGGTTTTCCCCCTTGATGTTATGACCACACGGTTACTTTGGCCTTTGTTACAGGCGGGTCGACCCTGATGGGTGCCCGCAGGGGATCTATGTTGTCGGGTGTGCCGGAAGGGCACTCGAGTCTGATATTGTGGCGGAGCTTCAGAAACTATGATCGTCTCCCTGTGTTACTAAATCAGCCTATCGGATTTGGGTATTTGTTCTGAGTGGGTCGACGTGCCCTATACGCACTACCACCACGCGGGATTATGGTTTATGGGGCCCTCTACGTCGTACGTTTCTCCCGAAAGATCTTTAGACGTCACGGTTCACCGTGCGGGCTGAATGTTGGGATTGGGCTAGATACTTCACTGACGAGTTCAGTGTCGCGCTTGCACCCCGGCCAGTCTCGCAACGCGCAGGGTGCCCATGGCGATGGCCCAAGACCTCTGGGTGCATAGGTTAGTCCGGCGTGCTGACCTCTCTGCTGAGCCTAGGTAGGGCGCTGCTTCGTGTTGATCTTCCGAGGCCGGGCATTACCCAGCAAGTGTGTCCGGCCAGAGTTGATCGAGCGTGTTGGGTAATAGTAGTGCACCCCTGCAGGGATGAATAATCTATCGATAGCCGTCCTACGATAAAGGATGCTCAGTTTGTATATCCCGATCTACTACTTGAACTGGATAGTTGTTACTTAATTGAAGCTTCAGGATCGCTTTCTCGCTGGGAGTCGAGGAAGGATCTCTAGGCTTGCTTCAACATGCTTGCTTAATAAAATGCTATTCTACTCTCTTCTATTGCTGCGAGATGGTGGCTTCGTGAAGATGTTTGAAGATGCTAGTCTTCGATAGGACTAGGCCTTCTCTCTATTCTGGCATTTCTGCAGCCCAGTCCACATATACAGCCTTTTCTCCTTTGATAATGTTGCATATGTAGTGTAGATCCTTGCTTGCTGAGTACTTTGGATGAGTACTCACGGTTGCTTTGTTACTTCTTTTTCCCCATACCCCACTTTGATGATACATCAGACGGTGGAGCCCCGGAGCCAGATGCCACCTCAGGAGCTTACTACCAAGAGGGTCCAGACGGCACGCACTACTGGATCGAGCCAGCCGACCAGGAGTAGGATCGAAGGCTCCTAGGCAGGAGGCCTACGCCTTTCGATCTAGAGTCATTGTTTGTGCTAGCCTTCTTAAGGCAAAACTTGTCTAACTATGTTTGTACTTAGATAATATTTGTATGACTGACTTCTGTATTCGGATCCTCGTGATCCCTGGTCTGTAATATTGTGGATCTCCATTTATTTGTGTTAGATTTGTGTTGTGATATCTTCCCTTGAGTCCCTGTGCTTGATCGTGCATGTTTGCGTGTATGATTAGTGCATGATTGAGTCGGGGGCATCACAAGTTGGTATCAGAGCTGACTGCCTTTAGGAAGCCCCCTTTCTAACTCCTTGGCCAAAGTTGAGTCTAGACATCGAAAAACTAATTTACTAACTTGGCTGTGTGGCTTACGGGCCCACGTCGCCAACTGGGTGGTATTAGGATCTTTTATTCCTCGTCTATACTCTAGGACTCTGATCTCTCTTCTATTCGGGTTAAATAAATTTACTAACGCCGACACTTAGGATCTCGTAAATCCCGTCTACCCGGAGAGCTGGATATCTGTGCGATTTCCCTATCATTGATCTGATTAGTCTGATAATCATTTTCCTTTCCATTGTTTTGTTTAACCTTTCTCTTCGAGTTGTATTAAACTTCTCATTATCATTTGACAATCCTGAATTTCCTCTGTTTCAGATGGATCGTTTGTTTCCACCATGTCCTACGACGCAGCTTGTGCTTCGCACTTGGGCTCGTGATGCCCCTGGGTTTCCAGCTGTTCTGATCGCCCTCCTGACCAGACTTGGCTACCGCTGGTTCCCCGAGTACATGGTCTACGAGGATTACCGCGAGTTCAATCAAGAGGAGTACCATGCTGATATTCGTATCTATGATCAGCAAGATGACTTAGACACTGAGCTACACCTTTTCCACGGTATCGGCGTGACGATTGAGATGGCAGTCCATGATGCCGCCTACTCTGCTATCGCACGTCTCCGAGGAGAGTTCAGCGATATCTTGGATGACTCTGAGTTCTGATACATTCCGTATGCCCCTGCTGAAGATGCTACTGGATACTACACAGCTATCTGTGCCCCGTACGAGCCTCGTCGCTACGACCCGCGCATTCTGATTCAGTGCACTCAGACTCTGGATTGCACTGTTTGGGCTCTTGCCGTCGAGTTGGTTGCCACTCGAGCACGTCTCTACGATGCTATGACGCAATTGCTACCTGCTGTTCATGCAGGGATACATCCAGAGTACATCCTTTATCCGCGCAGGACTCAGATGTATGCTGGTATTGATTGGCGTGCTGTTGGAGGTCACACACCTACACGTGGACCTCTTCTTACAGCTCGAGACCGGGTTCTGCATCAGAGTGCACATGGAGCGCAGGATCCTTCCACGATGAACATTCGTCGTCCGCACTCACAGTTACCCCGTTTCAGTGGTTTTCCCCGACGTTGATGTAGCCTTTGCTATGTCTTGTTGTGTACTTCCTTACCGCGTGCCTGCGCACCGCCTAGTATGTCTAGTTCTAAATTTGCGTCGTTATGCTGTCCGCATGTACTCGACTCTGTGTATGGATCTGTATGTCTTAATTGACTACTGTTATGTATCTGTTACACTGCTTAAATTGTTGTCGAGTTATATCATGCTTGTCGCTAAACACTCGCAATTTCTTTTACTAAACTGCCCCTGTTGATACTTAGCAGGATGGTTAGACCAGGTGGTCGTGGTCGTGGTCGTGCCCCTGAATGCCCACCACCGCCAGACTATATGGCAGCTATGATGCAACAATTCGAGCTCAACCGCCAGTTCATGACTGGGATCATGGCTCAGTTTCCGCATCAGAACAACCAGAACCAGAACCCTCCTTCAATGACTTTGACAGAGTTTATGCGACTCAACCCCACTCAGTTCCGCAACTCTGACAAGCCACTGGATGCTGATGGCTGGCTCCGCGACATCACTCACGAGATGGAGTCTGCTAATGTGCCCCTGCCAACTTCGTCACCTTCGCGGCCTTTTTCCTAAAGGGCCCCGCTGCTCAATGGTGGGACACACACAAGCGTACACTGCCTGCTGGAACAGTGGTTACTTGGTATGAGTTCCAGGCTGCTTTCCGTGCCCGTTATATTCCTCCAGGAATTATGGACCGGATGAAGACCCAGTTCCGCAACCTCACTCAGGGCAAACAGACTGTCGAAGCTTATCAGCGGGAATTTCTTGACCTCTCCCGCTATGCTGAAGAAGACATCGCCACAGATGCTCGTAGACAAGAGAAGTTCCGTAATGGACTCCACCCAGACTTCGAGCTTGCCCTTGCTGCTCAAGACTTCAACGATTTTTCTACTCTTGTGAACAAGGCTATTCCAGTTGAGACCGCTCAGATGAAGCATAAGGACTCGCAGAAGCGCTATCGTGATGCTGGCTCATCTTCGGGCTCAGCAAAGAAGCGTCGAGTCTGGATTCCCAACAACGTGTTCCGTCCAAATGCCCCTGCGCCAAAGAACAACTATGCTGCACCACGTCTGCCTCCTCCACCACTGAGGCAGCCAAGAGCTCAAGTTATTCAACAAAATGCTCCTCTTCGTCCTGAAGATGGTCTGTGCTTCAAGTGCCGCAAACCAGGTCACCATGCTAGAGACTGCCGCAAGACTCAGAATCAGTTGGCTTTTCCTCGTACTGGCCGTGGCAATGGTCGTGGCAACAATCAGACCTGCAACTATAATACTGGGTCTACTGCACATGGTCGTGGACACGCTTACAACATTGATATTGAAGAAGTCCAGGATCAACCTGCTACTGTGATGGGTACCCTTCTCGTTAACTCAGTACCTGCTTCTGTTTTATTTGATTCAGGAGCATCACATTCATTCATCTCTGGAAAATTTGCATTCATGCATGGCATTCAGTATGAGAAGATGCATACTCCATTAGTCATTAAAACTCCCGGAGGTCACTGTCATGCTAACGTGATAGCACCTGACGTTATCGTCAAAATTAAAGGGTTGGAATTCCTTGCCTCACCCATCGTCTTGAAGTCTTCCACCATAGATCTCATACTCGGAATGGATTGGTTGAAAGCTCACATTGCTTCGATCAATTGTGCCACTAAAGTCGTCCAACTTCTTCACCCCTCCGATGAGATAGTGAACTACACCGCCCGAATTACTCGGGATGCTGAAGCTCAGATATATGCTCTGAATGCTTTGAACGCCTCACCTCTGGAAGGCATCGAGAACGTTCCTGTCGTTCAAGATTTTCCAGACGTCTTTCCGGAAGAACTTCCAGGAATACCCCCGGTTAGAGCTGTCGAGTTTGTCATTGACTTGAAGCCTGGCACTACCCCTATTGCGAAGCGTCCTTATAAGATGCCGCCGCATGAACTCCTTGAACTTAAGGAAGAAATCGACAAGTCACTTAACAAAGGTTTCATCCGCCCCAGTTCCTCTGCTTGGGGAGCACCTTCACTCTTCGTTAAGAAGAAGGATAGAACTAACCGATTGGTTCAAGATTATCGGCCCATTAACCAAGCCACAATCCAGAATAAATACCCACTGCCCCGGATCAATGATCTTTATGATCAGCTTGCTGGATCCGCTGTCTTCTCAAAACTCGACTTGAGGTTGGGTTATCATCAGGTCCGTGTTTGCGAAGAGGATATTCCGAAACCTGCCTTTGTTACTCGTTATGGCTCTTATGAGTACACTGTCATGTCATTTGGTTTAACAAATGCTCCAGCAACCTTCTCCTGGTTAATGAACTATATCTTCATGGATTACCTCGACAAATTCGTCGTGGTTTATTTGGATGATATCCTTATATATTCCAAGAATGAAGAAGAACATGATGAACATCTTCGGCTTGTATTGGAGAAGCTACGAGAACATCAGTTGTATGCTAAATTCTCCAAGTGTGAATTCTGGTTATCTGAAGTGACCTATCTTGGTCACGTGATTTCCAAGAATGGCATTGCTGTTAACCCCGAGCGAGTTCAGGCCATTCTTGACTGGACTCCCCCAAAGAATGTCAAGCAAGTCAGGAGTTTTCTCTAGTTATTACCGTCGATTCTTTGAGAACTTTTCCAAGATTGCAAAACCATTGACGAATCTGCTCCACAAAGGTGTTAAATTTGAGTGCACAGAAAAATGTCAAGAAAGCTTTCAGACACTAAAAGATAAGTTAACATCTGCCCCAGTGCTAGCACCCCCGGATTCCCAAAAGGATTTTGTGATATACTGTGATGCATCTCATCAAGGATTAGGCTGTGTCCTAATGCAAGAGCGTAAAGTGATTGCTTATGCCTCTCGACAATTGCGCCCTCAAGAAGAAAATTACCCAGTGCACGATCTCAAACTTTCTGCGGTTATTTATGCTCTAAAGCTATGGCGACATTACCTTCTCGGTAATCATTGCGAGATATACACGGATCATCAAAGTTTGAAGTATCTATATACTCAACCAGATCTGAACCTTCATCAACAAAGATGGCTCGAGACAATTGCCGATTACGATATGAATATCTCATACACCCCTGGCAAGGCTAATGTAATGGCCGATGCTTTGAGTCGAAAGGCTTATTGCAACAATCTTATGGTTCAGGAAGCACAACCTATGCTTTATGAAGAGCTTCGCAAATTGAACCTCCATATTGTTCCATAGGGTTATCTCAATACCCTGGTTATTGAACCGGATCTTGAGCACATCATTAAGATTATACAAAAGTATGACTCTGAAGTTGAAAGGATTAAGCGGTACCTCGAGACAGGAAAGCCGTCGGAATTCCATCTTGATAAGGATGGGATCCTATTTTTCCAACACCGTCTCTTCTTACCCGAGTTCAAGGATGAGAGGGAACACGTTATGAAAGAAGCTCATGACACTCCTCTGTCAATTCATCCTGGTAGCACAAAGATGTACCGTGACATTTGTCAGAGATACTGGTGGCCTAATATGAAGCGAGATATTGCTCGTTATGTTTCTGAGTGTGACGTTTGCCGCCGCATTAAAGCAGAACATCAAAGGCCTGCTGGAACTCTGCAACCACTAGATATTCCTGAATGGAAATGGGACAAGGTCCAAATGGATTTCATTACTGGTTTTCCCAGATCTCAGAAGGGTCATGATGCTATCTTTGTCATCATTGACCGATTCTCCAAGGTTGCTCACTTTCTGCCAGTTAAGGAGACAATCACTACTAGCCAGTTAGCAGACTTGTATGTTTCCCGAATTGTGTCACTCCACGGTGTTCCCTTGGAGATCAGTTCTGATCGTGGCAGCCTCTTTACCTCCAGATTCTGGCAAAGTTTCCAAGAAGCTATGGGAACTCATCTGTCCTTCAGCACCGCTTTTCACCCTCAGTCACAGGGTCAAGTCGAACGAGTTAATCAAGTGCTCGAAGATATGCTTTGAGCTTGCGTCATCTCCTTCGGTAAGAAATGGGAGGAATCTCTTCCGTATGCCGAATTCTCTTACAACAATAGTTATCAAGCTAGTCTGAAGATGGCACCGTTTGAAGTACTTTACGGATGTAAGTGTCGAACCCCTCTGAATTGGTCAGAAACTGGGGAACGCTCACTCGTCGGACCGGACATTATCCAACAAGCTGAAGAACAAGTCAACATCGTCCGTGAACATTTGAAAACTGCTCAGTCTCGTCAGAAGAGCAACTATGACCGAAAGCACCAGGAAATGGTCTATCAGCCTGGCGAGCAAGCTTACCTTCGCGTCACCCCGTTGAAAGGCACTCATCGGTTCAGAATCAAAGGCAAGTTAGCTCCTCGCTACATTGGCCCGTTCTGTATTCTTGCCCGTCGAGGAGAAGTGGCATATCAATTGCAATTGCCGCCAAATCTTTCTCAAGTGCATGATGTCTTTCATGTATCCCAACTCCGTCGCTGCTTCAAGGATCCTATTCGAGCTGTGGATCATGAAATGCTTGAATTATGGGAAGATCTGTCTTATCCAGAATATCCCATCCGTATTCTTGATCAAGCTGAATGTTGAACTCGTCAGAAGGCAATCAAATTCCTTAAGGTTCAGTGGTCGAATCATTCTGAAGATGAAGCCACTTGGGAACTTGAGGATCGTCTTCGCGAAGAATACCTCTCTTTCTTTTAGTCTTCATCTTAATTCTCGGGACGAGAATTCTTGATAGATGAGGAGAATTGTAACACCCCATGTCATTAGCCACAGTAATCACTTTTGATAATGCCATGTCAGCAAGTTTATCAGTGCCTAATCATCATTTGCATCATATTGCATTTCAACTCCTAATTCAAACTTCAAATTAAACCAAAGTGGAAAATAAAAGTTGTTCAATCACAGAAACTAAAATGTTCAGTTAATAACAAATATTCTAGAGACTATTCTAAAATTGAAACCAACATTATTGGAATTGGGTAAGTGACTCAAACAACCTCAAACAGTGGCTGAAAACAATATTTAATAACCTTTTTATTAATCCAAAATTAATATGAAATGATAAGTACCCCAAACTAGTTTTTGGTGATAGGATATGTTGCACTGTGATTTATGGACAAGGTCACATATTTTACAAAATCCATTCGGGTGCCAAACAATTAACAAAACAGAGTTAAACGAAAAACAGAAAAGGAAAAAGGAAAAATAGAAAGAGGCCTAAAGCTACTGTGCACTCGGGCCTGCCTGCTACAGCCAGCGACCCAGCCCACCCCGCGCCATCCCCCACCTCCCGCACTGCTCACTGCCTTGTTGTCGAACACCTCGCATGAGCCCGCGCGCACGCACCCGGCCCTTCTCGCTCGCCGCTCGACAGAGCGTCGCCGCGCGCGATGAGGATAAGAGCGACCCCCTCGACCCCTCGGACGAGCCCTAGCGCCACAACTCCCCTCCCCTCGCCTTCTTTCACCTCACCCGAGCGCCGCCGTCGCCCACGCGCTCTGTGGCCTCCCCGCCACCTGAGACCGCACCAGGAGCATCACCTACATCGACCACGTCGACTACGAGGACGCGCTCGAGTTCGGCGCCCCGCAACGGCCGTGTCGCGCCCATCCCCTTCCTCGGATCGCCGCCGCAGCACCGCCTCGACCCACGCCGCCCCGAGCTCCCCTGACTTCCCCCGGCCTTCTCTGCAACGTCAGTGAGCCCCCGCATCGATCCCCTCCTCTCCCTGCTTTTTGCCTCGCTCGTAGCCGCCGCCCCCTTCTTGCCCGAACGCGCCGCCGCGTAGCTCGTCACTAGCGTGGCCACGGTAACCTAATTGTCCCGTGCGTACCGCCAACGCACTCGCCGCACCGCGTAGGCCTCGCCTAGCCTTTCACCTCGCCCGTTTGCGCACCGTGTCGTCGTGCTCGACCACCGCCCAAAGCGGCCGCCACCGACGTGCTCGCTACCGTCAGCTCCGGCCTCCCCAGCTCCAATCACCGCCACCACTCGATGCGCGACAGCCTCAGCTTTCGAACGCCGTAAGAATCGCCCGATTTGATGCACCGTAGATGATTTCCGGCCAACTCCGGCGCGGATCCGCCGCTGGAGAGGTCGCCGGCGCGTCTCCGGCCGCCGCGCCGACGTGGCCGGTGGGCCCCGCCTCTGGGCCACTGACTGTGGGGCCCCGCGGGCCCCTTTGACCCCGTTGACCTGGGTCAACGCTGACGTGGCCGCCCCTGTCTCGCTGACATGCGGGCCCCACCCCATTAAACGTTTATTAAAAATAAATAAAACTAATAATTAATTAATTAGTTAAATTAACAGGCACTGACAGTAGGCCCCACCCGCTAACTAACCTAATTTAGTTAGTCTAACCCCTCTGTTAGTGCCCCTGTTAATGACATGTGGATCCCACTGGACCCACCTGTCAGGTTTGACCCTGGTCAGTCGGGTTTGACCTGCTGACATCATATCATGATGATGTATCATATCATGATGATGTCAGCATACACTGTTCTGGATAATGTTGATTTAAAATAATTAAATAAATTCAAAAAATGATTAAAACTTTAGAAAATCATATAAAATAATCCGTAACTCCGATGAAAATAATTTATATATTAAAGTTGCTCAGAATTTCGATATGAATCTGAATACGCCCTCCGTATTCCTATCAGATGCCCCTAGCTAGATGAACATGGAACTTTTAGACCAATTTCAATAAATGAATAGTGCTCAACCTTAATAAAATAAATCCAAATAAATTCCTAAATTAACTAAAGCATTTAATTAGGCAGTAGAACACCCCGGCATATCATTTAGTCATGTCATTCATTTTGTTTGTATTTTTTGCCGTGAATTTATTGGTTCTCTCCCCCTCCTTCTCTCTCAATAGACGCCGAGATCGACGATGTTGCAGTCGGGTACGACTACGCTACAGACGAGTAGCCCGTTGACGACCCCTCTTTCTTGCCAGAGCAACCAGGCAAGCCCCCCCTCCCTTGAGAATCCAGATATCGCCCATTCCATTTCTCCTGCTTGCATTAGATTTTGCTACTGTTAATTGTTTGCTCCTATTCTGATGCATAGCCTGCTTTTGTAACCTGTTTATTGTTACCTTACCTGCCTATGTTAAACTGCTTAGTATAGGTTGGTAGTGAACCATCAGTGACCCCCACTTTGTCCTTGTTACCCCAGCTTCATCATCGACGACTCGATCAACGTGATCGACAACCAGAGACCGACACATCACTTCACCCCCTCAGTTGTACGACTCTGCATAGTTACTATCGAGTGCCGAGGGTGATGCCTCGTAACGCACTCCTGATGAATACTCTGCAGTGTAGTTGTTCGGTCGTGGTCATCGAGGGTGATTCCTCCTCCACTTCCGATACGACTCTGTCGTGCAACCCCTCAGTGTGAACCTCGAGGGTGATGCCTCATACGTTCACCCTGATGATTTCATCGAGTGGAATCCGCCGAGGGTGATTCCTCGGGTTTTCCCCCATGATGTTATGACCGCATGGTTACTTTGACCTTTGTTACAGGCGGGTCGACCCTGATGGGTGCCCGCAGGGGATCTATGTTGTCGGGTGTGCCGGAAGGGCACTCGAGTGTGATATTGTGGCGGAGCTTCAGAAACTCTGATCGTCTCCGCGTGTTACTAAATCAGCCTATCGGATTTGGGTATTTGTTCTGAGTGGGTCGACGTGCCCTATACGCACTACTACCACGTGGGATTATGGTTTATGGGCCCTCTATGTCGTACGTTTCTCTCGAAAGCTCTTCAGACATCACGGTTCACCGTGCGGGCTAATTGTTGGGATTGGGCTGGATACTTCACTGACGAGTTCAGTATCGCACCTGCACCCCGGCCAGTCTCGCAACGCGCAGGTTGCCCAGGGCGATGGCCCAAGACCTCTGGGTGCATAGGTTAGTCCGGTGTGCTGACCTCTCTGCTGAGCCTAGGTAGGGCGTTGCTTCGTGTTGATCTTCCGAGGCCGGGCATTACCCAGCAAGTGTGTCCGGCCAGAGTTGATCGAGCGTGTTGGGTAACAGTAGTGCACCCCTGCAGGGATGAATAATCTATCGATAGTCGGTCCTACGGTAAAGGACGCTCAGTTTGTATATCCCGATCTACTACTTGAACTGGATACTTGTTACTTAATTGAAGCTTCGGGATCGCTTTCTCGCTAGGAGTCGAGGAAGGATCTCTAGGCTTGCTTCAACATGCTTGCTTAATAAAATGCTATTCTACTCTCTTCTATTGTTGCGAGATGGTGGCTTCGTGAAGATGTTTGAAGATGCTAGACTTCGATAGGACTAGGCCTTCTCTCTATTCTGGCATTTCTGCAGCCCAGTCCACATATACAGCCTTTTCTCCTTTGATAATGTTGCATATGTAGTGTAGATCCTTGCTTGCTGAGTACTTCGGATGAGTACTCACGGTTGCTTTGTTACTTCTTTTTCCCCATACCCCACTTTGATGATACATCAGACGGTGGAGCCCCGAAGCCAGATGCCACCTCAGGAGCTTACTACCAGGAGGGTCTAGACGGCACGTACTACTGGATCGAGCCAGCCGACCAGGAGTAGGATCGGAGGCTCCTAGGCAGGAGGCCTACGCCTTTCGATCTAGAGTCGTTGTTTGTGCTAGCCTTCTTAAGGCAAAACTTGTCTAACTATGTCTGTACTAAGATAATATTTGTATGACTGACTTATGTATTCGGATCCTCGTGATCCCTGGTCTGTAATATTGTGGATCTCCGTTTATTTGTGTTAGAGTTGTGTTGTGATATCTTCCCGTGAGTCCCTGTGCTTGATCGTGCATGTTTGCGTGTATGATTAGTGCACGATTGAGTCGGGGGCGTCACAGGTGCTGACACGTGGTTGCTGTAGCCAACGAGAATTTTACACGTGGAAAATCGCCATTGGTCGTTGCTGTTAACGGGTTATCGGATCCAAAACCGGACCCGATAGCTTAACGGCGACCTGTTATGGTGGATGCCACGTGTCGGTTACCCTTGACGAAAGCACTTCCATGACGCGTCATTTATCATCATCGAAGTGAACACTTCCGTGGTGATAATTTTGGTATTTTCATGGAACACTTCTACAACAGCACAGGTATGACTATCTTGATTCTGTCATAAAATCGTCATGGATGTACATGCATGACAGAAAACGCGACCTACTATGACAAAGACATATCATCACGGAAGTGGTTTTTTTTGTAGTGATTGGAGTATCTAGGTGACATTAGAGTTGGTTGATGTGTATCATATGGTGTTATTTTAGTACGAACTCTTGGTTAGATCGATCGGAAAGAATAGCTTGGTGTTATTTTAGTACGAACTCTAGGATAGATTGATCGGAAAGAATAGCTTTGAGGTGGTTTCGTACCCTACAAACAATTTCTTCTTATGTTATCCACTAGATAGGAACTTTGGAGTGATTCTTCATCGCACGTTGAGGGATGGTTATATGATCTAATTATATTAGCATTGTTGAGAGATTGCACTAGCGAAGGTACGGACCCTAGGCCTCATTTTCAAGCATTGCAATACCATTTGTGTTCCGTTTTACCGATTGCTACCTTGCTGTTTTTTTATTTTCATATTACAAAAATATATTTCTACCATCCATATTACACTTTTATCACCATCTCTTCGCCGAACTAGTGCACCTATATAATTTACCATTGTATTTGGTGTGTTGGGGACACAAGAGACTTTTTATTATTTGGTTGCAGGGTTGCTTGAGAGAGACCATCTTCATCCTACACCTCCCACGGATTGATAAACCTTAGGTCATCCACTTGAGGGAAATTTGCTACTGTCCTACAAAACTCTGTGCTTGGAGGCCCAACACGAGTCTACAAGAACAAGGAGCAAGCCACTGAGCTGGCGAGGATAAAGACGGAGGTCCAGGAGGCACGGACGGAGGCGCGAGGTGCTCGGGAGGAGCTCCGACAAGTAAAGCAAATCGCGAATGGTAAGTAGTACTTACAGCAGAGTGTCTTTGGAGGCCAAAGACTTGCATTACTTACCAGGGTCTGGCGTTCCGCAGGCGCCTTTGTGGAGCTCCCGAGGAGTGCGGCGGATGCGTCAAGGCATTATGCGGCCCGGGAGGGTGAATCTGAGCTGAGGCTATTCTGGGCGCAATTCCAGTCGCCTAAGCATCCTCCCCTCCTTGTTAATCAAATGAAGCAACTGATGGAGCTGCACTAGATGGCAGAGCCGGCCATGAAGGACATTTGTGTCTGGTTGTGGCCATCCGACCCCATACCGAGCAGCTGCTTCAGCCTGGTGGCAAAGCTGTGTGATGTTGCCACCCATGTTGATGTCGTGAAGTGCTCGGTATGCATCGTGGGGGCTCAGATGGTGTTCTCGAAGACCATGGTGCACTGGCCGAAGATAAAGCTTGTCGAGATGGCCACTGGACCGCCCCCAACTAGAAAGGAGCATCGGTGTCCGGAGCAGTACTTTTCCGCCGTGATGGACGGTGCTCGGGCCGTGGAGGCACTGTGCATGAAGGACGTACTCCTAGAGTAGCTGTGCAGTAATGTATGAAGTTATGGCTAAACCTTTGTGTTTTATGGGGAAGTGTTATTTTGTATGGCTTATCATACTTGAGTGTATTATCTAACTTTGACTCCTGTGCGGACATTTTATCCTAAAAGTTGCCAGTCGTCGGCTTCAGCCCCCACGTAGACGCTACGAGGGTTGTTCCGTCCTCCGTACTATAACCCTTAGCTGACGTCTCGGTGCCCGGAGGCGGTAGTGTAGGGGAGGAACAAGGCAATCAGACTATGCGGCTTTATTACCTTCCCTTAGCCATAGGAGCTTGACTGTGGGGGCTGGTGACCAGCGCCCGGCGTGGTGAGATGTTAGGCGAACCTAGGGCCGAGGATCAATCACCTGATTTGTTCAAAGACGAATCCTTCGTAGTACACGGGACAATCGCTAACGATCTTTGGTTTGAAGACCAGTCATCGGATCGCCGACCAATTCTCGCATATTATGGCAGTCAGTTTTTGGCTTTCTCCACTGAGGTACTTGACCGAACTAGGCGGAAGTACAATCGCAGCGGTTCTCCCTTTACCTTCTTAGCCGAACATGCGGAATGTAAGTAGGTAAGCACAGGAGCAGGGCAACCCAACTATTGACCCAAGACATAATTCGGAACCGGTGCATATAATGCAATATCCGAGACACCAAACACAGTAAAAAAAGGTGTTGGTCTTTGATGTATAGGGCGAGTGTCTAAGTCAAGCCCCCGGTCCAATAACCGGTATTTATGCGAGATCCGAAGTGTACAACACTTGATTGAGACAAATTCGAAGAGGAGAAAGTAACAAACAAGGAAATGTACAACATAGACAACTGTAGATGAACCGTAAAAGGTTTGCTTTATTTCCAATAAGCTCATGATGTCTAACCGTACCATTTGAATTGCCGAACAAGACTTTAGAGAGGGAAAAAAAGATAATGTACATATGAAAGGTTTACGTAGGGCCTTGATGTGTCGGTTAAGATCCGAACTATGCCCTATTGCATGTCTGTGCCTTTGCTTCTGCTAGGAGGAACAACTTTATTGAATAGCTATCCGATGACGGATCCTTGACAGGGAGTCCTTGAGAGGTCGCTGCGTTGGTGGGGCTTAATGCCGGATAGGTCCTAGATGGTACCTGTATGTCGTCCGAAGATGTGGTGTTCCATAATGCAGTCGAGCCGAACTCTTGGTTGGGGCCCCACAGCTACCCATGGTATTTTGAGCGCAAAGTTGTGATGTCTAGGCACGTAGTGTGCTACCGAGTCGGGCCTGCCATGGGGGTCGTATCCCTATGCACGTCGAACGCAAGGAGGCCCCTTGGCTGGGGATAGATCCCATGCTCGCTTATTTGCTTCATATTCGGCCGCAAAGGCCGCGGTGTGTTCCTCAGTCCGGAGAGAACGCTCGGTGTTGCCATTAACTCTGATGACGCCCTTTGGTCTGGGCATATTCAATTTGAGGTAGGCTTAGTGCGGGACGGCGTTAAAACGTGAGAACACCGTTCGGCCTAGCAGGGCATGATAGCCACTGCGAAAAGGGGCAATATCGAAGATCAAATCTGCGCTCCGAAAATTGTCCGGAGAACCGAACACTACTTCCAAGGTTAGAGTGCCCGAACAACGGGCTTCAATGCCGGGGATGACCCCCTTGAAAGTGGTGCTACTGGGCTTGATCCTTGATGGGGCAATTCCCATTTTCCTTACTGTATCTTCATAGATCAGGTTAAGACTGCTGCCACCGTCCATAAGGACTCTGGTAGGTGGTATCCATCGATAATGGGGTCGAGGACCAACGCTGCCGATCCTCCGTGACGGATACTGGTCGGGTGGTCCTTGCGATCAAAGGTGATCGGACATGATGACCATGGGTTAAATTTTGGAGCTATAGGCTCTATGGCGGAGACGTCCCGAAGTGCACGCTTCCTCTCTTTCTTGGGTATATGAGTGGCATAAATCATGTTCACTGTTTTAACCTCCGGAGGGAATTGCTTCTGGCCTCCATTATTTGGCCTGCGAGGTTCCTCATCGTCCTCGCTACGGGGGCTTATGCCCGTGTCTTCGGCTGTAAGTTTGCCGGCCTACTTAATAAACCAACAATTACGGTTGGTGTGATTGGCAGGCTTGTCAGAGGTGCCATGGATCTGGCAAGGTCTGTCCAGGATGACGTCCAAGTTGGTGGGTCCGTCCTGGCTTCCTTTAGAGGGCTTTTTCCGCGGTCCTGTTTTGGAATTGCGGAATCCGGCATTAACTGCAGTGTCGTCAGCTTCGGCGCCATTGTGTTGACGCTTATTTATATTGCGCCGTGGCTTGCCGTTGCCATCCCAGACTTCTGAAGTGCCGGGGGCTTCTGGGTTGTTGCTTTTATGAGCCAACTAGCTATCTTTGCCCGTGCAAAAGCGGGTCATGAGTGAGGTGAGAGCCGCCATAGTCCTCGGCTTGTCTTGGCCGAGCTGACGTGCGAGCCATTCATCTCGGATACTATGTTTGAACGCGTCTATGGCTTCGGCATCCGGGCAATCAACTATCTGATTCTTTCTGATAAAAAAACCGGTTCCAAAATTGTCGGGCCAACTCGTTGGACTGTTGGACCACATGACTCAAGTCATCGGCATCCGGCGGTCGAACATAGGTGCCCTGAAAGTTGGCTCAGAATGCGTCCTCCAGTTCTTCCCAGCTCCCTATGGAGTCTTCGGAGAGGCTGTTCAACCAATGTCGGGCGGGTCCTTTGAGTTTGAGCGGCAGATACTTGATGGCGTGGAGATTGTCTCCACGGACCATGTGGATATGGAGAAGAAAATCTTCAATCCATACGGCTGGGTCTGTCGTGCCATCGTATGGCTCTATGTTGATGGGTTTAAACTCCTCTGGGAATTGGTGCTGCCTAACCTCATCTGTGAAGCACATAGGGTGAGCGGTGCCCCTTATTCGGGCCACGTCGCGTCGAACTTCGGACTCCATCCTGGCCCGGTGTTGATCCCGAACTCTATCGTTCCGGTCGAGCCATGCTTGGTATCCATCTCTTCCATTCGGAGGGTTATCTCTTGATCCATAGATGGACCTTGACTGGCCTGCTCTAGCGGCCAAGTCGTGCTGAAGATCGTATTGATATTCTTGTTGTGCCGCCTCTTTGCCTTTATGGCGAGGAGGGGCCGGTGGGTATTCGGCTTCGCCAGGCGGTCGGGCTGATCGCCTTGAGTTCGTTTGGGTGCTGTGGGCTCAAGAGCCTCGTCATCGAATTGTGGTAGCAACTTGTGCTTGGGATAGCTCTTTGCTTGTCGTTCGTAGCCATACCCTTCTTCGGCTTCGAGGACTTTCGTCCATCTGTTGTTGAGGGTGTCTTGTTCAGCCTTTATCTGTTGCTGCTTCTTCTTTAGGCTTCGCGCGGTGGCTATTAGCCGCTGCTTGAACAGCTCCTGCTCGAGTGGATCTTCTGGGATGATGAAGTCCTCTGCGCCGAGGCTCACTTCCTCTTCGGAGAGAGGCATGTAATTGCTATCTTCGGAATCATCAAGATTCTCGGCATTATGATGTTCCTGCTACCCATCTAAGCCGTCCAGCTGGTGTTCGGGGGCGGGGTCGTCGAGGTGTTCCGCATTGTCCGAGGTGTCGCCGTCTCCGGTGCCCGTGTTGCTTTCCCTGCTTCATCGTCCTTTGGAGCGTCGGCGCTGTCTCCGGCGCTTGGGAGGCTCGTCCCCAAGCTTATTATCCCTTCTGGGGGTGCCATCCTTGTTGGCATCGTCGCCGCCGTCCTTGGGGGTGTCCACCATATAGATGTCGTAGGTGGAAGTGGCCCTCCATCGGCTGGTAACAGGGGTGTTGGTGTGGACAGGTGATTCGATGTCATCGTCTATGTCCGCTGCCTCCTCGAAGGCGTAGTCTAGCATATCAGTTAAATCTTTGATAGTGGCTACCAAGTGGGTGGTGGGTGAGACGTAAAATTCCCTATGATTTGCCTTGAGGCTCTGTCGAGCATGAGCTGAGGGCGGTCCATCGACCACGGTCATCATCTGGATCCGATCGAGCACCTCATTTAATAGGGCTAGGTCACTTGAATTGGTGTGTGAACATTCTTCGGAGTCAACCTCCGTTGCTGCGGTGGGGTGAGGCACTAGTCCGGCCAGGGCGGAATCCTGGTCTTCGGATGCCGTGCTCGCGACGAGGCTCAGCGCCCGACGCGTAGTGGGGAGGGCGAGTCCAGATGTGGCTGATCCCTGTTCTTCGGACGCCGAACTCCTGTTAGGGCTTGAAGCCAGATCTTTGACGAGAAGGGAGGGTCCGGACGGGGTTGATTCCCGGTCTTCGGATGCCGAACTCCCGTTAGGGCTGAAAGCCGGATCCTCGATGAGGAGGGAGGGTCCGGAGGGGCTTGATTCCCGGTCTTCGGACACATGAGCGGCACCCAGACTTGAGGCTGATGGTGCGATGAGGGCCGATCCTGAGGCCAGATCAGAAAAAGGTCCTGAAGATGAAACTTTGGGAGCCGAGGTTGCTCCAGGCAAGGCTGAGAAGCCAGCAAAGATCAGATCGCCCCACGCGTCGGCGACATACTCCAAGTTACCAAACCTGATCTGACGCTCAGGGGCGAAGCTGGCGACCTGGCCAAGATGGCTTATTGAGTTGGCGTGCAGAACAATGCTGCCGAACGTGAAGAGTTGTCCGAGGACGAAGATATATGTCCCCGGTGCTGATGCCATCTCCGATGATCAGGCGAGCTATCGATCCTTCGGCGATCCGACAGCGGAACTCTCAATGAAAGCGCCAATGTCGGTGTCAAAACCGGCGGATCTCGGGTAGGGGTCCCAAACTGTGGACCTTGGATCGATGGGAAACAGTAGACGAGGGACACGATGTATACCCAGGTTCGGGCCCTCTCTAAGAGGTAAAACCCTATGTCCTGCTTGATTATATTGCTTATGTATAAGGGGGTTATAGAGTAGATCTACCACGAGATCAAATGAACTAAACCCTAACTAGTAGGATGGGAATTGTTTTTCTAGCCTCTACGGACTAAACCCCCTGGTTTATATAGACACCAGGGGTACTAGGGTTTACAAATAGTCAGTTACATCAAGGAAACATTGGATCCTCCATCCTATCTTGGGGTACACTCCAAGCCAACAAGAGTCTTCGGTCCGGATATGGTGCGGCCCAACAGTCCGGCCCATGAGAGATGAGCCGGCCTCCCGAGGACCCCCTAGTCCAGGACTCCCTCACTTCCCACATATTATCATCTCTATATCGCAAAACTATTGCAAGGAATCAAACATATCATATTCAGTGTCTACAAGTTTTATGTAGGATTTTATGACTAACCATGTGAATGACCAATTCCTATTGACTCTCTTAAAAGATATAAGTGAAGCAAGAGAGTTTAATTCTTTCTACAAAAGATTTCCCCATGCTCTAACAAAAATAAGTGAAGCAAAAGAGCATTCTACAAATGGCGGTTTTCTATGTGTAGTGAAACAGGCAATCCAAACTTCAAATGATATAAGTGAAGTGCATGAAGCATTCTATAAAGCCATACTCAAAAGATATAAGTGAAGTGCACAAAGAGCATTCTATAAATCAACCAAGGACTATCTCATACCAGCATGGTGCATAAAATAAAAGGAAAAATAAACACAGAAGATGCTCCAAGAATTTGCGCATATCATGTGACGAATAAAAATATAGCTCCAAGTAAAATTACCGATGCTCGTTAGAAGAAAGAGGGGATGCCTTCCGGGGCATCCCCAAGCTTAGTTGCTTGGGAGTCCTTGAATATTACTTTGGGGTGCCTCGGGTTGTGAGGCAGGTGGCTAAAGGAGGAACCGCCCTTCTGGCAGGCACCCCCAGCCATGCAGAACAGTCCTCGGATGAAGACGAGGTCATGATGATTTACAAGACCTTCGCATCCAACAACCAGCACAAATGAGCCCTGCGGGAAATCAATTCCATCCGACAGGTGCCAACTCGGGGCGCGTGGATAGACACACCAATCACCTTTGATCACAAAGATCAGCCGAGGTCGATCCCGGACAGGTGCCCCGCTGCACTGGTCCTCAACCCAATTGCGGGTAGCTGCAGACTTCGGAAGGTGCTCATGGACGGAGGCAGCAGCTTAAATCTGATATACGCAGACACTCTGAAAAAAATGCATATTGATAAATCGTGCATAGAACGGAGTGGCACCACCTTCAAAGGTATAATACCCGGGTGAGAGGCACGCTACAGCGGGAAAATAACACAGGATGTAGTCTTTGAAACACCGGACAACTACCGCTCCGAAGAGGTTACGTTCCACATCGCCCCCTTCAAGAGTGGATATCATGCCCTCCTAGGACGGGACGCCTTCTCTAAATTCCAAGCAGTCCCACATTACGGCTACATGAAGCTCAAAATGCGGGGCCCAAACGGGATAATTACCATCTCAAGCGACCCCGACAGAGCACTTAAAGCCGAGAATAAAACGACCTCGCTCGCCCTCGAATCCTTATCCGAAGCCCTCGCGGCCGAGGAACTAACCGCTCTACGTGCCAAAATCGATCGAGATGATGTCATCCTCGACAAACAGCCGAAGTCTACTTCATTCAAACCAGCTGATGAAATAGTCAAGTTTCGAGTACACCCTACGGACCCAGCTAAAATGGCGTCCATAGGGGCAAACCTCGATCCCGAGATTGCCGAGGCTCTATGCAATTTTCTTAGGGAAAACTGAGATATATTCGCCTTGCACCCTTCTGACATGCCGGGGATACCCTGCAGGCTCGTAGAACACAGCCTAAACATATTAAAGGTCTACAAGCCTATTAAACAAGCACTTCAGCGCTTTTCCGAACCCAAGCGTCAAGCAATGGGCGAGGAACTGACTAAGCTACTGGAGGCCGGGTTTTTTCGAGATATAAAACACCCTGACTAGCTTGTCAACTTGGCCATGGTACCAAAGAAGGATAGGTCCTGGCGCTTGTGCATCGACTTTAAAGACCTCAATAAAGCCTGCCCCAAGGACCCCTTCCCTCTACCGCGCATTGACTAAATCGTTGACGCCACAACAGGGCACAAATCAATGTGCTTCCTGGATGCTTATTCAGGATATCATCAAATAAAGATGAATGAATCTGACCAGGCAGCAACATCATTCATCACACCTTATGGGCTGTTCTGTTTTAACATGATGCCCTTCGGACTAAAGAACGCCTGCGCCACATACCAACGCATGATTCAAACATGTTCGGAGAAACACATCGGGAAGACCATCGAGGCCTACGTAGATGACGTGGTTGTCAAAACTAGACATGTCGGACAGATGGTAGACAACTTCTGCGACACATTCTCTAGCCTACGGGAATATCAAAGTAAAATCAATATGGATAAATGCGTCTTCGAAGTCCCAGTCAGCAAACTCCTCGGCTTGATCATATCCAGCCGAGGAATTGAGGCCAATCTGGCAAAAATACGAGCCTTGGACCGCTTTGAGGTTCCAACAGAGCTCAAACACGTACAAAAGCTTGCAGGATGCGTAGCGGCTTTAAGTCGCTTCATATCAAGACTCCGGGAGAAGGCCTTGCCTCTATGCAGGCAGTTAAAGCAAACACAGATATTCAAATGGACCGAGGAGGCCGCGACGGCCCTGGAAGACATCAAAACTCTCCTCGCTACCAATCCCATCCTAGCAGTGCCAGGTGTATGTGAGCCGATGATATTAAACATCTCGGCCACAAACCAGGTGGTCAGTGCAATACTCATGGTCGAATGAGACATGGAGGGTCACAAGTTCCAGGTCCAGAAGCCTGTCTATTACGTCTCTGAAGTTTTAACCCCGTGCAAGACACGCTACCCCCACTATCAAAAGATAGCCTACACCATCTTTATGGCATCATGAAAACTTCGACACTACTTTCAAGAGTGCTCGGTGACCATGGCATCCGACATCCCATTAAGTGACATAACTAACAACAGGAATGTAACGGGGCGTATAGCCAAATGGGCCATAGAGCTCCTACCTTTTGAAATAACCTATCGACCGCGCCGAGCTATTAAATCTCAGGTGTTGGCCGACTTCGTGGCCGAATGGACGGAAGCCGAACTGCCTCGAGAGTACACCACTTATTCACATTGGACCATGTACTTCGATGGTTCCAAAATGCTTGTTGGCCTAGGGGCTGGCTTTGTACTTACGTCACCCACGGGCGACAATATCCAATATGTGCTAGAAATTATGTACACGGATTCCAACAACACAGCCGAATAGGAAGCCCTTTTACACGGACTCCGGATAGCAGTCTCCATGGGTGTCAAACGCCTGGAGATCTGAGGTGATTCCAACCTCGCCATCTCACAAGTCAACGATGAATTTGACGCAAAGGGCCCAAAGATGACAGCTTACCGGAATGTCGTCTTAAAAATCTCGGCCAGGTTCGAGGGGCTGGAATTTCACCATATACCCTGAGATAGCAACCAGGCCGCTGATATACTCGCCTGAATGGGTGCAAAGCGGGATAAAGTCCCAGACAACACCTTCCTCGAACGACTATTCAAGCCATACGTAGTATGGCAAGATAACAAAGGAACGTCGGAGTCAAGTGGCGTCCGGCAACACGCCCCGCCCAAAGATGACGAAGAACAAGGTATAATGGGCGGCTCCGCCATTCAAGAAACAGCTTCTGCACACGAAGTCATGGCAGTCATTGCACCATGGACCGAGCCGCTCCTCGCATACTTGCTCCATAAAGAGCTCCCCGATGACCATACTGACGCACATCAGATAGTGAGGCAGTCTAAAGCCTATAAGGTTCATGAAGGAGAACTCTACAAGATGAGCACTACGGGCGTCCTCTAGCGGTGCACATCCGAGGAAGAAGGAAGACTATTACTTCAAGAGATACACTCCGGCATGAGCGGACACCACGCCGCTGCTCGGACCTTGGTCAGCAAGGCTTTCTGAGCTGGTTTTTATTGGCGACCGCGGTCCCCGACGCCTCAGTGTTAGTACAGCGCTGCCGAGGTTGTCAAGTATTTGCCAAACAAAGCCACATGCCCCCTGCGGTCCTTTGCACTATCCCTATCACTTGGCCTTTCGTGGTCTGGGGGTTAGATATGGTCGGCCCACTCAACGACGGATCAAGAAAAAATAAAAATTTACTTGTCATGTTTGAGAAATTCACTAAGTGGATCGAAGCAAAACTAGTTACGTCAGCCGAAGCTACCTAAGTAATTGTGTTCATCTCTGGGGTAGTACACCGTTATGGTATCCCACATAGTCCGATTACGGACAATGGGACAAACTTCACAGCCAAAGAGGTCAAAACATGGTGCGCGAAAATGGGCATCAAGCTCGATTACGCATCCGTATACCACCCACAGTCAAATGGTAAAGTAGAGCGGGCCAATGGACTAATCCTTAGTGGCATCAAGCCCAGGCTAGTACGCTCCCTTAAAAAAAGCCGACTGCAAATGGGTAGAGGAACTCGATTCTGTCCTATGGGACTTGCGCACCACACCAAACAGATCCACTGGATACACCCCATTTTTTATGGTGTACGGCGCCGAGGAAGTACTCCCTTGCGACATCATACATGACGCATCTCGGGTACGCGTGTATGAGGAGCAGGAAGCCAAGATCGGTCGGCAAGATGCCCTGAATGCTCTCGAAGAAGAGCGCAGTGTTGCTCGGGCACAATCTGCTATCTATCAACAGCAGGCCCGACGCTACCACAGCAGGGAGGTCCATGGAAAGGACTTCAACATCGGGGACCTAGTCATGAGGCTACATCCAGAGAAGCAGAAGCACAAACTCTCCCCTAGCTGGGACGGGCCATTCATTATTGACCATGTACTAATTGGAGGAGCTTACCTAATTTGATATCTAGAGGACGGTCGTCTAGAGCCCAACCCTTGGAACGCGGCGCTGCTCCGACGCTTCTACAGTTGACACCCCGAGCACTGCTTATGTATATAACTTACCCCTTTTTCTTCTGTCTTCTACACCTCGAAGCATTTTTGAATGATCTTGAGAGATAATATAGCATGTTCTTTTCAAAACACGCGTCGTCCCACCTCTTATACACTATTGCCTTTCAAGCCAAAATATGCATCGATTTGATTTAAGATTTGTCCAAGCTGGGTTGCCCAGCTCCTGTGCTTGCCCCTTATGTTCCCGATACTTCGTCTAAGGGGCAAAGGGAGCACCGCTGTGATTGTTACTCCGGGGTCAGCCGGTGCAGTACCTCAGACGGACAAAGCCGAAAGCTAGCATTCTTAAAATACAAATCGGTCGGCCATGACATAGGGTTAATGTGGAAGGAGTCTTTCAAACCCTGACTAGGGGCTTTACCCCCGAGGTCACCCATCTTCGGACCCACGTGCTCGATAGAACCACCGGAGGAAAGGAACTGTTGGAAGAACTATTTTCCTTGGAAGATGTTTCTTACGTTAAACAGTAATGTAACAGAACTTTCTACCACCCTCTCGTCTTTCAAGCCGTATAGCCGGATTGCCTTGTCACCTGAAGGTCTTGGTCAGATTACTTCGGCAAGTAGTATGCGACACTCCTTGTCCATTAGCCGAGGAGGTGGAAGCCGATGGCTGGTTGACAGTGTTTGGAAGCGCGGTCCGAATATTGACATAAAGTACTTCGATACATAAAGTCATACATAATTATTACACACGGTCTAGTCCATCTATTAAGGTGTCTAGAGCGCAATCCTTCTACGAAAACTGAGCAGCAGGCATAGCACTCTCGTACACACGACTAGTGGGTATTTCTTCCCTGTCCGGCCCCATAGGTCCAACCTCGGGTAGTTCCGTCATCTTAAGACATGTATAATGGGTCTTCACCATGGCCCAGGCCTCCCTCGCTCCTTCCCGACAGGCGGACACCTTCCAAGCCTAGATTAGACGTCGAGCTCTTTTCAGCTGTTCGGCTAGGATGACCATGTCTTTAGGCACCTGTACCACTTCGGGCCATAAAGCCTGGAAAACGTCTGTCATCGATTTCCACGCACTCTCATGCACCACGGATAGATGAGCCGCCATATCTTCGGACATCGGACCTCGGGCGTCAGGGGGTAGGCCGGACAGAGAAGCTACCAAAGGAAAATAGTTAGCCTGCTAATTACCTCGGCTATACCCCATTCCGAACATATTTTTCGAAAATCATGACTTACCAAAAATCATATCATCCATTCGATGATTCTTCAATTCAGCAGCAGCCAGCTGAGCTTTTAAGCTCTCAATTTCCTGGGCCTATCGGGCATTTTCGGCCCTTAACACGTTGACGCCATCCACTTTTGAGTCACCACATGTTGATTTTCTTGTCGCTGTGACTCTGTATACATCAAATCCTCGCGGGCTTGCTTAAGATCTCTCTCAAGATGACCTAAGGCTTCCGCTGCTACAAGGGATTATTTCGTCAGGCCATCTCCTAATCTCAATGGCACTAATAATATATGCCAGATAAGCACTTACCGTGCGCCTCCATGGTGAACTTCTTCACCTGTTCCACCTCGGCCAAGGCGGCATCTAACTTCGCCTTCATTTGGGTAAGCGTCCTGTCAAGGACGCCATGCGCTGTTAGATATTCAAGCCTTGCTACGACCGCACTCGCCCATATCAAGCCTTAGGGGCTCTACCATATTTGGTAGTCTTGTTTGCTTTCAAGCAAATAAAGAAATACATTAAACTTCAAAGCAATGTGAACTTGGGTGAGGCCTTACCCGTAAACCTTGCGACAAGACGTCCAAGGACTGATCAAATGCACCACAGGTCACCCCGAGGTATGCATCCACCATGCTGAGGGCATTGAACTCCCAATCCGAGAAGGCCGAATCCTTTAGGGAGGTCTTCCGTCGCCGGTAATTCATGGCACACTGGATCTTGGAAGGAGTAGCTGAGCCGGTCACCGAGTCCTCGGGCTGAGGGACCTCAGGAGTAATTCCCGAAGTGGGACGTGCTTTCACTTCCCTGTGCGAAACCGCCATCCCCTCAGCCCTCGTGTTCGCTGCCCTAGAGGATGGCGAGGGCTGCCTGTGAATGATCAAAGGGGTCAGGACCTAAGATAGTACCTTTACACATGCAGTGAGGGAGGAGTTACCTAGTAGCTTCGGGGGGGATTTCACTTGCCCCCATGACCTCGGCCTGCGCTTCTTGTGCCTCTTGTGGGGGCCTCTCTTATAGAGTTGCTTCTCCGTGTGGACGTTTAGAACGTCGTCCCTTTGGAGAAGTTAGGCGGCTAGGGGTTGGAGGGCGAGCAGCTCGCTTTCGATTAGAGGAAGGGGACGTTACCGATGAAGTTGGCCTCGTCCCTGATACGTCGGGGGCAATAACCACCCTTGAGTCATCATGGCTCTCCAGGAAAAATTTCTGCCCTTCATAAATAAGGGCTATATCCTTGTCTTCGTTGAAAAGGGGATCCTCTTCTCGGTGATGCGACTCTGGCTTGGGTGCCGAGCTGCTTATGGCCTCAACCCAATGCCTCCATCTCTGTCCGAGAACCAGTAAACAGCCGATCAGATGATCAGATATTAAAACAGCTCGGATGGACGAGAGACTCAGAAAAAATTTACTTTGTCGGCGGGATTGTAATAGGACAGCCCGTCTCAGAATCATCGCTGGGCGAAGTCTTCTGCCGCCCCCTGATAAATACCAGCCCGCGCTGATCCAAAGTCTGCTTGGTCGAAGAAGTCTTCTCGAATTGTTCACGAAGCATCTTTGGTCCCGTTGAATTCGCACAACAGGCGAGGACGTTGCCGAAGCGGCTGGACTCTTCGGCTTATCGCCGTGGCCATTACATCTATTATGGTGAGGCCGGTACTCGTCAATTACTTCACTCGAGCTGCCAGCTTGGTAACCTTTGAACTTTCCTCTTGGGTAGGGCCCTGCGGCCTCCAGCTATAATGCCTCCTCTGCGGCTCCAATATGAAGGGAGTCTGGGCCAGACTGGGTTGAGGAGGGGGGCGTCGTCTATATAAAACCACTTCGTTGGCCAGACATCAGTGTCCTCCCGAGGTGTGCCTGATGGGTACTCGGTCCCCTCGATTTAGCAGACTTCAGCTGCCCCGACCTCATACAACTTCTCGGCAGGATAGCAGGGCACCACACAGAAAAACTTTCTCCATAGCCCGAAGTGCGCCTCGCACCCGAGGTGCATCTCACAAAGGGAAACATACCCCATGATGTGTAGAATCAGTTCGGGGTGAAGTGGTGAAGTTGCAGCCCATAAAACTCTAACAAATCCCGAAGGAAGGGGTGAATGGGAAACCCTAGACCACGCAGTAAGAAGGAGACAAAGCATACCCTTTCGCCTTCTCGAGGAGAAGGGTGATTCTCTGCGTGCACTTACCCGTTCATGGATGTCAATCCTGAGTGGGTCGCCGTCAGATCTGAATCTGGCAAATATCGCTGCTTGGCTAGGCGCTCCAGATGAAGGCACGAAATAGCGCAACTGCCCTAGTTGCCTCTGACAAGGCCATGAGGGCGCCTTGAAGAGCCTGCGTCGCTTACCATGAAAAACTCTCGAGGGTGGACTTGGGAGAAGGGGAGCGCTTACGTGATTTGCTTGGAAAATAAGGGTTGGGGGTGTGTGGTAAATTCAAACCCCCGGCTCGCGATAAAGGGGGGGGGGGAAGAGGCCAACTCTTCGACGTTTCGCCATAAAGTGACTTGCTTCCCCGTAAAAGCATAGTTACCAAGGTCAGAGAACCAGGGCCACGTGCGGCAGAGCTGGGTCCACCCGGCGGAACTGCCAATTTCCGAAGGCTACTTAGAGAGATCGAACATGGGAACTTGCCTGTCGAGCCAAAGACTCTGGAAACCAAGGTCCAATAGAGTCGTCCTCGGCGTCGAAGCCCGTTCAGGGGCTACTAACAATGCCCTGGATTAGGGGTGCCAATCTAGCCGGTCCATATGCCTCGGGCTGGACCGACGGGCCCTCATTCTTGTTTAAGTGGACCCCGGAGGCTGCACAATGGGGCGTGATGAGGACTTCATCCACCTAAGACTAGTCGTATACTCCAAGACTTCTCCTACCGCCTTCACGCCAAGATATCGACCTTGTAATCCTAGGTACCCTACCTGGCGTGTATATAAGCCAAAGGGTTTAGCCCGTATGGGGGACATCAAAGCAATCTCATTCACCTAGCCCTAGAGTTAGACCACATCTTACGATCTCAAGGTAGATCAACTATATACTCGATACATCTATATCAATATAAACAAGAGCAGGACGTAGGGTTTTGCCTCCATCAAGAGGGCCAAACCTGTGTAAAACATTGTCTCCATGTTCCTGTTACCATCTGTCCGAGATCCATAGCTCGAGACCCCCTACCTCGAGGTCTGCCGCTTTTCACACCGACAACTAGATCCACTTCATTGTTGCACCATTCTCCATGTCTTCTCCTCCCACTCCTTAATTCGTTCCCCTCCCCATCTCCGTCCACAATATCCAGCACCAAAAGCCATTTGATACGTCTCCAATGTATCTATAATTTTTTATTGTTCCATGCTATTATATTATCATTCTTGGATGTTTTACAATCATTTTATAGCAACTTTATATCATTTTTCGGGACTAACCTATTGACATAGTGCCCAGTGCCAGCTGCTGTTTTTTGCTTGTTTTTACTTCGTAGAATATCAGTACCAAACGGAGTCCAAACCCAGCAAAACTTTTTGGAGAATTTTTATGGACCAGAAGACACAACATGGGCCAAAGAAGTACCAAAGGGGGGCTCCGAGGCGAGCACAACCCACCAGGGCGCGCCTAGGGGCCCAGGCGTGCCTAGGTGGGTTGTGCCCACCTCGGTGGCCTCCCGCACCGCCTCTTTGCCCTATAAATACCCCAATATTCCAAAAACCATAGGGGAGTCGACGAAAAATAATTCCAGCCACCGCAAGTTCCAGAACCACCAGATCCAATCTAGACACCATCACAGAGGGGTTCATCATCCTCATTGGTGCCTCTCCGATGATGCATGAGTAGTTCATCATAGACCTACGGGTCCGTAGGCAGTAGCTAGATGGCTTCTTCTCTCTTTTTGATTATTAATACAATGGTCTCTTGGAGATCTATTTGATGTAACTCTTTTTGCGGTGTGTTTGTTGGGATCCGATGAACTTTGAGTTTATGATCAGAACTATATCCATGAATATTATTTGAGTCTTCTTTTGATCTCTTATATGCATGATTACTTATAGCCTCGTATTTCTTCTTCGAATCTTTGGTTTAGTTAGGCCAACTAGATCGATTTTTCTTACCATGGAAAGAGGTGCTTTGTGATGGGTTCGATCGTGCGATGTTCTTTCCCAGTGACAGAAGGGGCAGCAAGACACGCATGTATCGTTGCTATTAAGGATAACAAGATGGGGGATATTCCTATATGAATAGATCTCATCTACATCATGTCATCGTTCTTATTGCATTACTCCGTTTCTCCATGAACTTAATACACTAGATGCATGCTGGATAGCGGTCGATGTGTGGAGTAATAGTAGTATATGCAGGCAGGAGTCGGTCTACTAATCTTGGACATGATGCCTATATAATGATCATTGCCTGGATATCGTCATAATTATTCGATCTTCTATCAATTACCCAACAGTAATTTGTTTACCCACCGTATACTATTTTCTCGAGAGAAGCCACTAGTGAAATCTAAGGCCCCCGGGTCTATTCTTCATCATATTTGCTTTGAGATCTATTTTTATTCGCTTTTGTTTTCAGATCTATTATTCCAAAAACCCAAAAATACCTTGTAGCACTTTTTTGCTATTTATTTAATTTCGTGTTTTATCGAGATCTATTTATCCAATCTACACAAATTTTATCCCATCAACTTGAAAATTTCAGGCGCCGTTACCCGTAGAGGGATTGACAACCCCTCATAAGCGTCGGGTTGCAAGTATTTGTTCTTTGTGTGCAGGTACCGTTTACATAGTGTTGCTTGGTTCTCCTACTGGATTGATACCTTGGTTTCATAACTGAGGGAATACCTACCGTAGCTGTGCTACATCATCCCTTCCTCTTTGGGGAAATACCGACGTAGTTCAAGCGACATCAAAAGGAATTTCTGGCTCCGTTGCCGGGGAGACATCATCAACATCTATCAGGTTCCTAATCACAAATCTCATCTCCTTGCAATTTACATTATTTGCCATTTGCCTCTCGTTTTCATCTCCCCCACTTCACAAAAATTTGTTGTTTTATTCGCCCTCTTTTCCGTTCGCTTTTTCTCGTTAGATCTGTTTTTGTGTGCAATCTTGTTTGCGGTGTCACGATGACTCAACAAAACACCAAGTTGTGTGATTTTTTCAACACCAATAACAATGATTTTATTAGCACTCCGATTGCTCCTCCCGCCACTAGTGCGGAATCTTGTGATATTAATGTCGCTTTGTTGAATCTTGTTATGAAAGATCAATTTTCCGGTACTCCTAATGAGGATGTCGTAGAATTGTGTGATATGCAAAATAAAAAAGATGTGGACAATGATATTGTGAAGTTGAAATTATTTCCTTTCTCTTTGAGGGATCGTGCAAAAATTTGGTTTTCTTCTTTGCCCCGCAATAGTATCGGTTCTTGGGATAAGTTCAAAGATGCTTTTATTACTAAGTATTTTCCGCCCGCGAAAATTATTTCCCTTAGAACTGAAATCATGAATTTTAAGCAACTTGAGCATGAACATGCTGCACAATCTTGGGAAAGAATGAAATTGATGCTAAGAAATTGTCCTACTCATGGTTTAAATCTTTGGATGATCATACAAATTTTTTATGCGGGATTGAACTTTGTTTCTAGAAATCTTTTAGATTCCACCGCAGGTGGTACTTTTATGGAAATTACTTTGGCTGAAGCTACTAAATTGCTAGATAATATCATGGCAAATTATTCACATTGGCATACCGAAAGAGCACCTACTAGTAAAAATGTTAATTCGGTCGAAGAAATTAATTATTTGAGTGAAAAAGTTGATGCTCTTATGAAATTGGTTGCTAATAAAAATGCTCCTATTGATCTTAATGATGTGCCTTTGTCTACGTTGATTGAGAAAAATAATGATGCCGTAGATGTGAATTTTATCTCGCGAAACAATTTCAATAACAATGCTTATAGAGGTAATTTTAATCCTAGGCCTTTTCCTGGAAATTCCTCTAATAATTATGGCAATTCCTATGGTAATTCCTCTTACAATAATAATAGGAACACCTCTGATCTTGAGAATAATATTAAATAATTTATCAATGTGCAAAAAGCTTTCAATACTACGATAGAAGAAAAGTTGAATAAGATTGATGATATGTCTAGAAGCATGGATAGAATTTCTCATGATGTAGAAAATCTCAAGTTGAAAATTTTTGTACCCAAGGTTGATGAATCAATTAAATCTTTATATGTTTCTATGGATGAAAGTAAGAAAAGAACCACTATGCTTAGAACTAAAAGAGAATTTTTAGAAAGAGCATTTTCTAGTGATTGCTTTCATAAAGATGATGAAGATCTTAAAGTGATTGGTGTTTCCTCTATTGATTCCTTGTTTAGCAAAGTTAAAATTGATGATAAAGAGACTGGAGAAGAGCCAACTTTAGCTAGAAGGCGTCCCGATAATTTGGAGGGTGAAAATCTTGATGAAAAAATTGATAAAAGTGGGTTTGGAGATGTCAAAACTTTAAGTAGTGATGCACCCACTCTTTTGGATTACAAGGACTTTAATTATGATAGTTGCTCTTTGATTGAATGTATTTCTTTGTTGCAATCCATGATAAGTTCACCCCATGCGTATGAACAAAATAAAGCTTTTACTAAACATATTGTTGATGCTATGATGAAAGCTTTTGAAGAAAAGTTGGAAGTAGAAATTTCAATTCCTAGAAAATTACATGATGAATGGGAACCTACCATTAAAGTCAAGATTAAAAATTATGAGTGCTTTGCTTTATGTGATTTGGGTGCTAGTGTTTCCACAATTCCGAAATCTTTATGTGATGTGCTTGGTCTTACCGATATTGAAGAGTGTTCTTTAAATTTGCACTTGGCAGATTCTACTATTAAAAAGCCTTTGGGAAGAATTAATGATGTTCTTATTCTTGCAAATAGGAATTATGTGCCCATAGATTTTATTGTTCTTGTCTTCTTGATATTGATTGCAATCCGTCTTGTCCAATTATTCTTGGTAGACCGTTTTTACGCACTATAGGTGCCGTGATTGATATGAAAGAAGGCAATATTAAATTTCAGTTTCCACTAAGAAAGGGTATGGAACATTTCCCTAGAACTAGAATTATGCGACCATATGAATCAATCATGAGGGCAACCTATGGACCAAAAACTAAAGATGACAATACTTGAATCTATGCATTATGCCTAGCTAGGGGCATAAAACGATAGCGCTTGTTGGGAGGCAACCCAATGAATAAAATTTATTTTTGCCTTTTTCTTTCTGTTTTTGAGTGTTTGCATAATTATGATACTGTTATGATTGTGTTTTTATGTTTTAATTAGTTTTTGTGCCAAGTAAAGCCTTTGGGATCACGTTGGGTGATAGTTGATTTGATCTTGTTGGAAAATAGAAACTTTTACATACAGTAAAATAATTATAGAGGTTCACAGAAGCGAGGAAAAACTCTGAATTGTTTACAAAAGATTGATATACAAATTTCCTACGTTGTCCTAATTTTTCAGAATTTTTGGAGTTACATAAGTATGGGTAAAATTCGCGTCTTTACAGACTGTTCTGTTTTTGACAGATTCTGTTTTCGTTGCATTGCGTGCTTATTTTGGTGGATCTATGGATTGTATCGGGGGGTATAAGTCATGGTAAAGTTAGAATATAGTACGTATAATGCAATAATAAAATATGAATGGGTTTGCAACAGTACTTAAAGTGAAGATTGGTTTTCTTATACTAACGGATCTCACGAAGGTTTTGTTAAGTTTTGTGTGATTGAAGTTTTCGAGTTTTGGGTGAGATCACGATGGATGAAGGAATAAGGAGTAAGAAGACCCTAAGCTTGGGGATTCCCACGGCACCCCAAGTTAATATTCAAGGAGAAACAAGCAGCTAAGCTTGGGGATGCCCCGAGTGGCATCCCCTCTTTCTTCTAACGACCATCGGTATTTTACTTGGAGCTATATTTTTATTCGTCACATATCATGAGTTTTGCTTGGAGCGTCTTGTATTATATGAGTCTTTGCTTGTTTTGCTTTTTAGTTTGTCACAAGTATCCTTGCTGAACACACCTATTTGATAGAGCCAAAATTATGCTATGATTTGTTAGAATTGCTCTTTATGCTTCACTTAAATTTTTTGAGCTATGGAATTGCTCTAGTGCTTCACTTATATCTTTTTGAGCACGGTGTGCTTTATTATTTTTGAAGAAATGCTCTCATGCTTCACTTAGATTTATTTGAGAGTTAGTAATTTTGAAGAAATTCTCTCATGCTTCACTTATATTATTTTGAGAGATCAAAATCTTTATGCTCGTGTTCTTCACTTACATTTGTTTGAGCTTGTCAAAAGCAATGGCAATATATGACACTAGTCCCAAAGTGATAGATATTCAAGAGGGATATAATAAAAACTTTCATGAAGATCATTGGACAAAATAAACTTGATTCCTTGTAATAGTTTTGAGATATGATGATAGTGATATGTGAGTCATGTTGGTGAGTAATTATGCTTTAGTAAGAATATTGGTGTTAACGTTTGTGATTCCCTATGCAAGCACGAAAGTCAATAGTTATGCAATGAAATTACATCCTACTTGTGGTGCATTATTCGGTGTTAGTTATGCTTAATGCTCGCTTATGTGATTTTTCGTTTCTTGGTTGCTTGCTTCTCAATCTTTTGCTAGCCTCCACTTGTACTAAGTAGAAATACTACTTGTGCATCCATACTCTTGAAACCCAGTTTTGCCTTATGAGTCCACTATACCTACCTATATGCGGTATTCCCGTGCCGTTCTAAGCAAATTTGTATGTGCCATCTCTAATTTTCAAAATAAATTTTCTTTTTGTGTGCTCGTACTGCTCATGAAGCGACAGGGGGTGGCCAATATTTTCCATGCTAGATGTGTTATTCTCAAGATGAGTGTTTATCCACTTGTCATTGCACGAGAGTACGACGGTAATAGGGATGCCCAGTCCCGAAATGAAAGAAATTTACTTTATGTTGACAAATAATAAATTCCTTGGAAAATGTTGGTATGGAGGGCACCCATAGATACGGCTAGCCATAGATTGTGAAAGAATGGTGGAAAAAGGAATAAACTTTATTTTCTGTTTGGAAACCGCCTATGATATATCTAGCATGGAAAGTGTTGGGAATTACTCGGTCGTTTTCGTTGACGGGAAAAGTATGCCTCTTAAAAAAATATCTCTCAATTTAAGCTTTGAGCTCTGGCACCTCTACAAATCCCAACTTCCCTCTGCGAAGGGCCTATCTATTTACTTTATGATATTTTTATTTTTATTTGAGTCTCCATCTTCTCTTATAAAGCACCAACTAAGGGGCACTATGATCATACTTCAGCATTGGATGTAGATAATATGCGAGTGTGTTTCACGAATGGATCAATGATCGAGCATGATGGGCTAGGGATAACTTTTTTAGTGTTGATATTTTGAAAGACATGGTTGCTTGTTTATATGCTTGAGTATTGAAATCTTCATATCAAAACTAGACAATTACTTTGAACCATATAAAAGTCCAAATTTCCATGCTACAAAAGAAAAGAATATGTGATGAACATGTTAGGCAACATTCCACATCAAAAATTCTGTTTTTATCATTTACCTACTCAAGGACGAGCAGGATTTAAGCTTGGGGATGTTGATACATCTCCAACGTATCTATAATTTTTTATTGTTCCATGCTGTTATATTATCATTCTTGGATGTTTTACAATCATTTTATAGCAACTTTATATCATTTTTTGGGACTAACCTATTGACATAGTGCCCAGTGCCAGTTGCTGTTTTTTGCTTGTTTTTTACTTCGCAGAATATTAGTACCAAACTGAGTCCAAATGCAGCGAAATTTTTTGGAGAATTTTTATGGACCAGAAGACACAACATGGGCGAAAGAAGTACCAGAGGAGGCTCCAAGGGGAGCACAACCCACCAGAGCACGCCTGGGGGCCCAGGCGGGCCCAGGTGGGTTGTGCCCACCTCGGTGGCCTCCCGCACTGCCTCTTCGCCATATAAATACCCCAATATTCCAAAAACCCTGGGGGAGTTGACGAAAAACAATTCCAACCGCCGCAAGTTCCAGAACCACCAGATCCAATCTAGACACCATCACGGAGGGGTTCATCATCCTCATTGGTGCCTCTCCGATGATGCGTGAGTAGTTCATCATAGACCTACGGGTCCGTAGGCAGTAGCTAGATGGCTTCTTCTCTCTTTTTGATTATCAATACAATGGTCTCTTGGAGATCTATTTGATGTAACTCTTTTTGCGGTGTGTTTGTTGGGATCCGATGAACTTTGAGTTTATGATCAGATCTATATCCATGAATATTATTTGAGTCTTCTTTTGATCTCTTATATGCATGATTACTTATAGCCTCGTATTTCTTCTTCGAATATTCGGTTTAGTTAGTCCAACTAGATCGATTTTTCTTGCCATGGGAAGAGGTGCTTTGTGATGGGTTCGATCATGCGGTGTTCTTTCCCAGTGACCGAAGGGGCAGCAAGACACGCATGTATCGTTGCTATTAAGGATAACAAGATGGGGGCTATTCCTACATGAATAGATCTCGTCTACATCATGTCATCTTTCTTATTGCATTAATCTGTTTCTCCATGAACTTAATACACTAGATGCATGCTGGATAGCGGTCGATGTGTGGAGTAATAGTAGTAGATGCAGGCAGGAGTCGGTCTACTAATCTTGGACGTGATGCCTATATAATGATCATTGCCTGGATATCGTCATAATTATTCGATCTTCTATCAATTGCCCAACAGTAATTTGTTTACCCACCGTATGCTATTTTCTCGAGAGAAGCCACTAGTGAAATCTAAGGCCCCCGGGTCTATTCTTCATCATATTTGCTTCGAGATCTATTTTTATTCGCTTCTGTTTTCAGATCTATTATTCCAAAAACTCAAAAATACCTTGTTGCACTTTTTTGCTATTTATTTCATCTCGCGTTTTATCGAGATTTATTTATCCAATCTACACAAATTTTATTCCGTCAACTTGACAATTTCTGGCGCCGTTACCCGTAGAGGGATTGACAACCCCTCATAAGCGTCGGGTTGCAAGTATTTATTCTTTGTTTGCAGGTACCGTTTACATAATGTTGCTTGGTTCTCCTACTGGATTGATACCTTGGTTTCATAAATGGGGGAAATACCTACCATAGCTGTGTTGCATCATCCCTTCCTCTTTGGGGAAATACCGACGTAGCTCAAGCGACATCACCATTTAGAGAGATCTGGCGACGAGTGGGGCACCTTCCTCCGCAAGGTGGATGGCAATGAGGAGGAGCTGGCCCTCCGCATTGCACTGCATCGTTCACGGGTGGACACAGGTGGACACGGGCGAAAGCTCCGGCCTTGCTCTGTTCCCTGTCGCCCGCCACCGCAGTGCTGACGCCGAAGCGGGCCCGTCCCGCACCGCGTACCTCTCTGTGCCGCTGGCCTGCCGCCCTCCTCATCCTCTGGTCGCTGCTCCACAGGCAGTGGTGGGTGTTAGTGCCCGCTCCGCTGGTGCCGCTGACGCGCACGCCCGAATCGAAGGCGTGCGCCGCCCGCCGCAAGAGGCAGCGGGCTAGGGAGTGAGTTGCGGTGTCAGAGGCAGCCGCACATCCTCCCGCCATCGCCGTGGATTGCAGGTGGTGCCCGATGAGGAGGAGCAGCATCTCACAGCTGTCTGCCGGCGTTCATTGATGACGGCGGAGATGGACGAGCGCTAGCTCCGTCAAAAAACACAAAGGCCCTCCCACTAGGTCTGAAGCAGTTCGAGTGGGAGCGACGGAGAGGCCGGAGAGGTGGCTAAGCTCAAAAGGCAGCAAGATCTTGCCGTCCGGAGCATGGCTGGCTTCATCGACTCCCCATCCTCCTCCAACGTCACTGACGGCTCCGACGACCCACCTCCTGCCGACGACGCCTAGAGCAGCGTCGACGACCGGAAGGACAAAGGGTCGGTGAGGAAGTGGTGAAGAACTTGCCCTTCTTTATTTCTGTTTGTTAGTAATTTTAGTTTAAAATTGTGGTGCTTTTTTGGTCTATGTTCGGATATACAGATTTCTATGTCCATTTGTTGTTGATTTCTATGTCTGTTTGTTCAATGTTCGTTTCATTTCGTTGATGATCTACGTAGTTTAGTTTCACGTTGCAGGCGTAGTATGGATTTAGGGTACCGGATATGAGGTATACGGCTCTGGACGTGGCGATTTGAGAATTGACCGGTCACTGTCTGCTTATGCGTCCCTGGACGTATAAAATGCCAGATTTGGTATGCTGGTTGTAGATGCTCTAAGCTCCCTAATTCATCTAGAAAAAAGTTGCAGCTTAGTTTTTTTAATGTGCCCTGTCTTTAGGGTTTCTTTTTTAATGTCACATAATTGGAAGTTTTGAGTTAGGCTAAAGACTGGGCCTTGTGGGCCAAACTTTCACTTTGTTAGGCAAAAATGATAAGCTGGCCTTACTAATACCCCATCTACCTTAAAACTATCTTTAATAGGCAAACGTAGGGGAGCTCCTAGTTGTCGTTGTAGGCGCCCGTTGGAGAAGCGATGCCTACAGCGACCAGCAGCGGGCCGCGGCCCATTAAAACATTGCTAACAATTTTGTTCTCAAACATAGCAAAAAAATAATCAAAGGCTTCTTCCCATTGCTATCCGTGAATACCGAAATTCGAACTTTGGGCGAGAGCGTCGACAGTTGTCGCTCGTAACCACCAGGTCGAGGTCATTATGTTGATCACAAATACGAAAAAGCTCTATTTGACCCTTCATATAGTTAACAAATATTACTCCCTCCGTCCCAAAATAAGTGACTCAACTTTGTACTAACTTTAGAAGAAAGTATAAATTCGAAACAGAATTCTTAAAAAATATTGAAAACATGTAGCAATTTGAAAATAAGGTTCATAGAAATTCGACACAGTTCTTGGAAATGAAAAAGTTCAACATCTCGAGAAAAAGTTCACAAATTAAAAAAAAAACTTCATCAATTTTCAAAACAAATTTGAATATTTGGAAAGAGTTCAACAAATTTGAAAAAAAACTTCATCAAAATATTAAAAGGTTTATCGAATTTGAAGAAACAGTTCATCAAATTTGAATTTTTTTCATCAAATTGAAAAAAGTTTGTCAAATTTGAAAACAAGTTTATCAATTTTGAAAAGAGTTCATTGATTTTAAAAAGAGCTCACTATCTCGCGAAAAAGTCCACAAATTTAAAAAAAGTTCATCGATTTTGAAAACAAATTTGAAACTTTGAAAAAAGTTCATCGATTTTGAAAACAAATTTGAAACTTTGAAAATTTCATCAAATTTGAAAAAAGAATCTTCAAAATTTTCAAAATTTCATCAATTTTGAAAAAAAAAGTTTGTCGAATTGAAAAAAGTTCATCCAATTTGAAAATAAGTTCATCGATTTTGAAAAGAGTTCATGGATTTTAAAGAATGTTCATCATCTCGAGAAAAAGTTCACAAATTTAAGAAAAGTTCATCAATTCTGAAAAAATATTCACCAATTTGAAAAAAAAGTTCATCAAATTTGGAAAAAAATTCATAAATATTTAAAAAAATTATCAAATTTGAAGAAAAAGTTCATCGAATTTGAAAAAATGTTCATTGAATTGTAAAATGTTCATCCAATTTGAAACTAAGTTCGTCAATTTTGGAAGAAGTTCATTGATTTTGAAAAATATTTCATCTTATTGAGAAAAAGTTCTTCAATATTGAAAAATGTTCACAAAAAACCATAAAAAGTTTATCAATTTTCAAAAAAAAATTCATCAAATTCAAGAAAGCATTTTGAAAAAAGATTCATGCAATTTGGGAAAACGTTCATCGATTTGGGAAATAAACTTTAAAAATTAGAAAAAAAATATTTAAGGAAACAAAAAAAGGAAAAAGAAAGAAAAAATAAAAACTAAATAAAAATGTCCGGAAAATGACAAGTGAACCTGGAAAGAAAAAATGCGAACTAAAAGAATGAATAAAAGGATAAGAAACAAGATATTGTGCGCGAATGGGTGGCGTAGCCTAGTTGTTGTTGGTGTACCTTTCAACAGAGAGATTGCCGGTTTGAACCTGACTGCCGTACCACTTTTTTTTTAAACTGCAAAAAGAGAAGAGATATGTTGGCCTGCCCAGAGCGCAGCGAGCGGGGTGGGCTACAGGCGCACGTTAGCAAAAATGCCTATAACGGGCGCTTGCAGCGCTAAATAGGATCTACCCAAACGTAGGGTAACTCCTTTTTTATGCGCTGGGTGTTGAACTAGTGCTATAACGCGCGGTTGGGTTGGTCCAGTAGCGACCCTGCCCGCTCGCTCGCTCGCTCAGACCTAGCAGCTCTTGGTTCTAAGAAAAAGTGACTATTCTTTTTTATAGAAACTTATTATTGCAAAAGTAAAATGTTCAGTAATATTCTAGAAATATTCAAGAATTTCAATTAGTGTACATTGATTTTGACAATATCTTCACGCATTTAAAAATAAGTGAAACCAAGATATTAATAGAAAAAAAATTACGTATATTAAAATATGTTAATGAATTTTCAAAATTGTTTGGATTTTAAAAATATATGATGCATTTAAAAAAATTCATTAATTTTCAAATAATATTCAAGTATCTAAAAAAGCAATTTTTTAAGCAAAACACTGATTGGTTGAATTTTTTGTGAATTTTATACAAATGTTCGAGAATCTATAAAAATGTTCATGAATTTATATAATATTCATGATTTAAAAAATATGAATTTGAAAAGTGTTCATATAATAAAACATTAAATAATAGAATAAGAATATAAAGCCGAAAAATTGAAAAAAAAAGAATAGAAATAAGGATAATAAAATATATTTTCCATGAAAAGTACCATAGTTTCGACCGAAAAAACAACAAGTAAGATCGTTCTCTGTCCCTATGTTTTAAAAAAACTGAGAAAAAGAGAAAATAAACAGAAAACCGGTGCAAAAACTAGGGACAAGAAACACATCACAAAAACCAGTGAACGGGCAAAAAGTCAGCCGTAATGTGTTGGCCCAAGTTGTTCGTGAGGTTCATGTTTTCTACCGAAAAAGTACTATTCCAAGTGACGAGTGTGGAGAAGGAAATTCCACTGACTAGTGAGAAGGTACCTAGCAGGAACACCCTAATATGCTGCCAGGTGTCATGCATTGACTGTTTTAAAATTTGTTTCTTAATTACATTTCTTTTGAACTTTTTACGTTTATATGTACTAATAATGATTGAGATATGATTGTTACTTTAGGAGGGTCCGCCTAACAAACGTTGTTATGTGAATTTTGAAGTCATATATATGACAACATGTTGTGTGCGTAAACTTTTCAAGTCATATATGTGCATGATTGTAAGGTCAGTCTGACAGTGGGACACGGCGATTACGTAAATCTGATGGATATTATTTGTCCGATTAAGATGGGCCCACCAAAAGAAATGTTGGATGTTTCTTTTTTGTCACCGCCCTAGACTAATTGTTTGTAATTAGTTGCATAAGTGAGCATCATGCATCATATTTAAATTTAAGAAATTTGAATTGAGGGAATTTCAAAGCCTCAAAATCAATAAAGGGTAAACCCTTAAATCTTATTCAGTGATTCCAAAATGTTCTTATTAAATATTTAAGATTTTTGGCAAGAGTTATTAGTCAATCCAAAATTGTGAACATTTTAAGAATTATTTTTGGGCATTGAATTTAAATCAATACTATATTTGAATTTGAACTTATATTCAAATATATACTGAATATATGTTCAGATAACCTGAAGAGATTTTATGTGTATATATGACTTGGAAAAGTCCATGAAGCAACATAAAAATACTCAGAGGATTTTTGGCATTGTTTGAATTCAAAAACAGTGGCAAAAGATTAAATAAAGAAAACAGAAATAAAAATGAAATAAATAGAAAAACCTACCAGGCCTTACCTGACGGCCCACCTACCTGGCCCAGCCCACCAGAGCCGCCACCGTCTTCAACCTCCTCCCAGTAGGCAGGAGGGCGTGTGCCCGCGGCGCGCACGCGCGCGCGAGGCTACCTCTAGCCCGTGTGCTTGCGCTGGACGCCTCCCGCGACGCCACACAACCCCCCGGCCGCCCTTGACTCTTCCCTGTCCTTGTTTCCTCCTCTGGCTCCCTCTCTCTCACCCACAGAGCAGGCTTGTCGGCGCCGACCGCCGTACCCGTGGCCACCACCATCCCCATGCCTCTCCGTCATGTCCAACATCTCCTCCATCCTTCTTCACATCTCACCGTCGAATAACACGAGCTCGGACGCCCTATGAAGCAGCCATCAATGTCGTCTTCATCCTCGGATGCCGAGATCGCCGTCGCTACTTCGTCGTCGTCAGGGCCACCCCGAGCGAGCTGAGCCGTCCTTCGAGCGCCACGTGAGCTTCTGCTTCTTCCACCCCCTCTTCCTCTACCGTTCCCGCACCCTAGCGCCTAGCCCATGCTAGCCGAGCTCCGGCCGCCGCCTGCCTTGTCGTGCGCCACCATTGCAGCCCGCGCCACCTTTGCTGAGCACGGCAACGAGCTTCTGGAGTTACCAGGAGGCCAACGCAGCCCCTAGATGCCCCCTAGTGCATTGCAGCCCCATGCCCGTTTGCGCCCGAGCGCCGCCGCCGCTTGAGCCCGTCGTTGCCATCACGTGCCATAACCTTCGGCCATCCTGGGGCCTCCAACAGAGGCGGCAAATCTCCAGGGTCCCGTTGGACCTCTACGCGCGGCAAACGGTCTCCGGAGGAGCATCTCCGGCGTGCCTCCGTGGCACTGGATGGTCGTCGCCGGCTAATCTCCGGCCGGATGATGTGGCACAATTAGTTTAGGTGCTAAACTAACCCCAATGACACATTGCTGGGCCCCGGCCCTATTAAATGTTATTAGGTTCTAATTAAACCTGTTTAACTTACTATGCCACTGATGTGTGGACCCCACACGTCAGGTTTGACCCTGGTCAACCCAGTTGACTCGCTGACATAAGGTTGACACAGAGATGATGTCATAATGAGTTTCTGGTGATTTATAAATCATAAATAATTTATTAATTTCAGAAAATCCCCTAAACTTCTAAAAATCATAGAAATTCAACCGTAACTCCAAATGAAATAATTTATATATAAAAAATTATCAGAAAAATATGAAGAACCTGTTTGTAGCATTTTCATGCATGTTTGAACAAGTTAACTCCACTGTTTAGGACAAATCATGTTTAGGGAAATTTTGATAATTATTTTTGGAGTTGGATATTGCTATATGTTTGAATTCCACCTCAATTAACTTGGCTTACTATTGTGTTAGGTCGATTCAATACCTTAATATGACATTTCATCTATTTGGTTGTGCATTCCATTGATTGTGTTACTTCTTTGTTTGTCGGTGTTTGTCCTCTCTCGGTAGCTGACGATTCCGATGTTGTGATCGTTCACACCGATGAAGAACAGTACTATCTTCAGAAGTGCCAGGAAAGCAAACCCCCTTTGTGCATTTCGATACAATCCCACTCTCTCACTCTTGCTCTCTTTTATTGCATTAGGACAACAACGATTCAACCGTCATATGTTGCGGTAGTTGAACCCAGTCCTCTGCATGAAATGTCTTTGCCACAGTAAATAGTTAAAACCTTCTAGCATGAGTAGGAATTGCTTGAGCCATGTTGTGACTACTCATCCATATTTGGTTGTTATGCCTACTATTGCTTAGAGTTGTGTCAGGTCTGATTAATCCAGGAATGGATTGGAATGTTGTGATCATGTTCTGATGATGAGAGCTAAGTGTGTGAACACGATTTAGTAAAGGTAGCGATGAGAGGCCATGTAGGAGTACATGGTGGGTTGTCTCATTGAGGCCATCCTTAAGAACTAAGTTATGTGTATGTTATCCAAGACTAGCTACTACCACACATTGGGTTCCGGTAATGCGGCCCCTTTTGCTTATTAATCGCCTTGATCTCTGTCCAGGAGTTGCAACTAGTTTCTGGTGTTTGTAGGTGGTGCTATTTTGTCTACCATGTGGCACCCGGTACAGGTGGGCTTGAGACAGACTAGGCACGGCACGATGTACCAAGTGGCGCCCGGATGGTGGGCTTGGGAACCCTGCTCACATCGCTTGGGGCCGTGATGGAAACTTCGGCCGGACTTCCTTTGCGGGGTCATCCTTGGATAGGCGATAAACCTGGACTAGAGTCTTGCGTGGTTAGTCAGGTTGTGGCCGACACCCTCGTCAGGCTTCCGCTTGAAGGTTGCCGAGATACATGACATGTATATGGTGGTAAGTGGTGGGAGCGTGTGTGAAGAAGTACACCCCTGCAGGGTAATATGATCTATTCGAATAGCTGCATCCTCGGATATGGACTACTTGGAAGACTTATATGGTTCATAGATTACTTGAAGTAGATACTCTAGAATGCGCAAGATAAGCATAAGTGCTATGGATGGGCTCCTCGTAGGGAGACGGGAAAGGATCCATAGTGGTGTATTGATATGGTGAATATGTGGACTCGTGTGCTCTTTCTCACCTCAAGGAATTACTGGTAGTCGTAGTAGGATAGCAACCGAGTCAAAGCTGGCTTGCTGCAGTTAAACTCCACAACCCCCTTGTTGATACTGATGCATAAGTAGTTAGTTTTGATGTAAGTCTTGCTGAGTACATTTATACTCACGTTTGCTTAATTTATGTTTTTGCAGAGGAGACTTCATTCTCATTAGCAGTTCCACATGGGCTTCGATGAGTAGCTTGGGAATCCCAGACAGAGGTCTGGTTCCTATGGAGGGTCTTGTAGATAGACAAGCTTCCTAGCCTTCTTTCTTTTCAGCTGTCTGTACTCAGACAGGTATATGCTTCCGTTGCTTGTATGACTCTGTATGCTGGGTCTCACCATGTCTGTAATATCATGTTATGTATGGCTCCTCGGAGTCTCTTAAACAAATACTTTGAGTCGTAGAGTTATGTTGTGATGCAATGTTGTACCAACACATACTAACATGTTGTGCGTATGTATGATATGTATTGCTATGTGTTGGGTCACGCATTTTGTGTGTGGAAATTTCTAAGATATTTATTTATCTTTAACCTGTATTATGTTTTTTTGTATATAATAGAATAGACGGGGTAGCAATTTGTGTGTATGTTCTGAAAATAAGTTAACTAGATGTGACTCGTCTTATCTTATGGCGCTCTTTTTTACACTTATCGCACTATTTTTACACTTCAATTTCACATGTTGGTGATAGCTATTTTATTGCTTGATCTTGAAACATTTGAGGAGTTGCTACATTAATTGATACCTTACACATACTCGGGGAAAAGGAGGTGTGTTTTCGCAACAGCTCTCCACTGATAGATTGGTTTAGCTGTACTCTAATCTCAAGTAAAATGAAATTAAAGATTTATCTAATATCAAATAAAACGAAATGAAAGTTTTGTCTGATTGTAGATGCGTAGACAAGTGCATCTACTGCCCCTGTAAAAACACGAATTATATCTGCCACCCCTATAAAATTATGAAAAGCGAAGAACCAAATCAAATCCTACTTGTTTTTTTTAACCAATCAATCTTACTCGTACTGTCGTACATATCTTTAATCCTCTGTCGTCGCTTCAATGTTTAGCACTAAACGCATTTGCACTAAAACATCTATATGATCTTAACTGTCAAAGTATTTTAATCCAAAGATGCAGATTGCTTCATGGGGAGTAACTTTGACTAGTAACATGCATATGTTACTAGTCTATGTTACTACTCCCTCCGTTCCTAAATACAAGTCTTTGACGAGATTTCACTATGGACTACATACGAAGCAAAATGAGTGAATCTACACCCTAAAATGCATCTACATACATCTGTATGTGGTCCATAGTGAAATCTCTACAAAGACTTATATTTAGGAACGGAGGGAGTACCTCTATAGTGGGGAGTAACATATGTGTGGTGTCATGCAACACTTTATTTATTACATTATAGACTCATCTTGTCTTGGTATGTGTGAAGTTACCCATAATGTGAGTAACATACTATGTTATCACATGCCTCTCTTTCCTCATTAATTACTTGCCACATCATCTATTTTGTCTAGACATGTGTGATGTTACCACTTATGTTACTCCACTATGGATAGTCTTAGACTAGCCACAGTGGAGTAACTTCAACAGTAACATCGAGTCCAACTCAACAAATTTGTCTATGTGGCAATGAGTTAATGAGGAGAGAGATAGTTTGAGTAACCTAGCTAGTTACTCGTACAATGAGTAACATCACACATACCAATACAATATGAGTCTATAACCTAATAAATGAAGATTTCGATGACACCACACTTATGTTAGTACCCACTATGAGGCTGGTTGTAATGGAAGTATCATAGCAAGTATCATGCATGCCAATTAGGCAATTTTGAAGAGGTGTAATAGAATTAAATGAAGAAAGAGAGGGTTGAGTATCATATCATGATACTGTATCATAATAAATGCTATGCTACTATGTGTCATGCATGCTAATAAATAAAGTACTACATGATACTAATATATGATACTCCCTCCGTCTCGGTTTACAAGGCATGCACGTCGTTCTGGGTTAAGAATTTAACTAGCTATATGATGACCCACAAGTATAGGGGATCAATTGTAGTCCTTTCGATAAGTAATAGTGTCGAACCCAATGAGGAGCAAAAGGAAATAACAAGCGGTTTTCAGCAAGGTAATTTTTGCAAGCACTGAAATTGTCGGTAACAAGTAGTTTGATAGCAAGATAATTTGTAACGAGCAAGTAACGGTAACGGTAAATCAAGTGCAGCAAGGTAGCCCAATCCTTTTGCGGCAAAGGACAGGCCAAAACGGTCTCTTATAATAAGCAAAGCGTTCTTGAGGGCACACGGGAATTTCACCATGTCACTTTCATCATGTTGGTTTGATTCGTGTTCGCTACTTTGATAATTTGATATAGTCCAGTGCTTAGGTACTGTTCTTACTTGAACAAGGCTCCTACTTATGATTAACCCCCTCGCAAGCATCCGCAACTATGAGAAAAGTATTAAGATAAAATCTAGGGTCTTTTACATTTGTATCCCTAACTCGAACCCACTACTCAGATTTGCCCCTAATTTCGAAGCCTACTCAAATTTGCCCCTCCGCCGTTAGTTGCCCTTATAGAAATGCCCTTCTGCGCCGTTACCGTCCGGTCAAAGAACTTTGATCGTCTAAAAAAATAGCAAATAAAATCAAAAACATCTGAAATTTTGTGGGATCGAAGGTACTCAGGTGCGTAAGGTGTGTGCAATTTTTCATGCTATTTAGACATTCCAGGAGCTCGTGGCAAAGGAAAACAAAAATTTGTATGCATGTGAATAGTAAATTAAAAAAAGCAAGAAAATAAAAAAATGTGATTTTTTTGGCATCGAAGATGCTTGGGTGCGCAGGGTGTGTGCAAAATTTGATGTGTTCGGACATTGTAGGAGCTCGTGGAGAAAAGAAACAAAATTTGGCTTGGAAAAAAACTTTGAAAAATACACTATTTTGGTTTTTTTTGCTAGAGCTCCTCGCATGTCATTTGATAACAAAATTTTGCATGCACCTTGCGCACCCGAGCATCTTGGATGCCAAAAAAATTCATATATTTTTTAATTTTCTTGCTATTTTTTAAATTTACTATTCACAGGCGTACATATTTATTGTTTTCCTATGCCACGACCTCCTGGAATGTCTAAATATCATGAAAATTTGCACGCACCTTGCGCACCTAAGTACCTTCGATCCCACAAAATTTCAGATTTTTTGATTTTTTTTGCTATTTTTTCGAGACGGTCAAAGCCCTTTGACCGGATGGTAACGGCGCGGAAGGGCATTTCTGTAAGGGCACCTAACGGCGGAGGGGCAAATTTGAGCAGGCTTCGAAATTATGGGAAAATCTAAGTAGGTGGTTCGAGTAAGGGACAGAAATTCAAATGGACCTAAAATCTAACCATAGCATTAAACATATGGATCCAAATCAGTCCCTTACGAAGTAGCGCATAAACTAGGGTTTAAGCTTCCGTCACTCTAGCAACCCATCATCTAATAACTACTCCACAATGCATTCCCTTAGGCCCAAAGATGGTGAAGTGCCATGTAGTCGACGTTCACATGACACCACTAAGGGAATCTCAACATACATATCATCAAAATATCGAACACATATCAACTTCACATGATTACTTGCAACATGACTTCTCCCGTGACCTCAAGAACAAAAGTAACTACTCACAAATGATATTCATGCTCGAGATCAGAGGGGTATTAAATAGCATAATGGATCTGAACATATAATCTTCCACCAAATAAACCATATAGTAATCAACTACAAGATGTAATCAACACTACTAATCATCCACAGGTACCAATCTGAGGTTCCGGTACAAAGATTGAGCACAAGAGATGAACTAGGGTTTGACAGGAGATGGTGCCGTTGAAGATGTTGATGAAGATTGGCCTCCCAAAGATGAGAGGGTTGTTGGTGATGACGATGGCTTCGATTTCCCCCTCCGGGAGGGAAGTTCCCCCGGCGGAATCGCTCCACCGGAGGGCAAAAGTGCTCCTGGCCAAGTTCCGCCTCGAGACGGCGGCGCTCCGTCCTGAAAGTCCTCTCCTTATTTTTTTCTAGGTCAAAATGACTTATATACCAGAAGATGGGCACCGGAGGTGGGCTGGGCTGAGCACAACCCACCAGGGCGCGCCCTGGTGTCTTGTGCTCACCAGGTGGCCCCCCTCTGGTAGTTATTTGCTCCAGTATTTTTATATATTCCAAAACAATTCTCTGTAAATTTTCAGCTCATTTGGAGATGTGCAGAATAGGTAACTGATACGTCTCCACTGTATCTATAATTTTTTATTGTTCTATGCTATTATATTATCTGTTTTGGATGTTTTATATGCATTTATATGCCATTTTATATTATTTTTGGGACTAACCTATTAACCTAGAGCCCAGTGCCAGTTTTTGTTATTTCCTTGTTTTTGACTTTTACAGAAAAGGAATATCAAACGGAGTCCAACCGGAATAAAACTTTCGCGATGATTTTTCTTGGACCAGAAGACACCTAAGTGACTTGGAGAGAGGGCCAGAAGAGTCCTGAGGAGGCCACAAGCCTCTAGGCGCGCCCCAGGGGGGGTGCCCCTGGCTTGTGGGCCCCTCGGAGGTCCTCTAACCCTAGTTCCACCTCTATAAATTCTCAAATATTCCCCGAACATCAGAAGCGTCCACAAAAATACTTTTCCGCCACTGCAACCTTCTGTTCCCGTGAGATCCCATCTTGGGGCCTTTTTCGGCGATCTGCCGGAGGGGGATTCGATCACGGAGGGCCTCTACATCAACCTTGCTGCCCTTCCGATGATGCGTGAGTAGTTTACCACAGACCTACGGGTCCATAGCTAGTAGCTAGATGGCTTCTTCTCTCTCTTTGATCTTCAATAAAATGTTCTCCTCGATGTTCTTGGAGATCTATTCGATGTAATCTTCTTTTGCGGTGTGTTTGTTGAGATCCGATGAATTGTGGATTTATGATCAGATTATCTATGAATATTATTTGAGTCTTTTCTGAAATCTTTTATGCATGATTAAGATATCTTTGTATTTCTCTTTGAATTATGGGTTTGGTTTGGTCAACTAGATTGGTTTTTCTTGCAATGGGAGAGGTGCTTAGTTTTGGGTTCAATCTTGTGGTGTCCTCACCCAGTGACATAGTAGGGGTAGCGAGGCACGTATTGTATTGTTGCCATCAAGGATAGAAAATGGAGGTTATGTCATATTGCTTGAGTTTATCCCTCTACATCATGTCATCTTACTTAAAGCGTTACTCTGTTCTTATGAACTTAATACTCTAGATGCAGGCAGGAGTCGGTCAATGTGTGGAGTAATAGTAGTAGATGCAGGCAGGAGTCAGTCTACTTCTCGCGAATGTGATGCCTATATTCATGATCATTTCCTTAGATATCGTCATAACTATGCGCTTTTCTATCAATTGCTAAACAGTAATTTGTTTACCCACAGTATGCATCTTCAAGAGAGAAGCCTCTAGTGAAACCTATGGCCCTCAGGTCTATTTTCCATCATATATTTTCAGATCTATAAACCAAAAAACCCAAAAATACATTTCTGCAATTTATTTATATTTACTTTAGTTTGCTCTTTTATTTTTCTTTTATACCTATCTCTATTAGATCTCACTCTTGTTCGTGACCGTGAAGGGATTGACAACCCCTTTTTCGTGTTGTGTGCAAGTGTTTGTTAGTTTGTGCAGGTGCATATATTGGAGACTTGCTTGTGCCTCCTACTGGATTGATAGATTGGTTCTTAACTGAGGGAAATACTTATATCTTCTTTGCTGCATCACCCTTTCCTCTTCAAGGGAAAAATCAACGCAAGCTCAAGAAGTAGCAGGAAGAATTTCTCGCACCGTTGCCGGGGAGGTTCTACATCAAGCCTACCAAGCACCCATCATAAACTCTCATCTCTTGCACTTACATTATTTGCCATTTGCCTCTCGTTTTCCGCTCCCCCCACTTCTAAAACATTTTCAAGAAAAACACAAAAATATTTGCCTTTTTATTCGCCCTTCTTTCGTTCGTCTTTTCATTTGCCTTTTGTTTGCTTGTGTGCTAGATTGCTTGCTTTGTCACGATGTCTCAAGAAAATACCAAGTTGTGTGACTTTTCCAACACTAATAATAATGATATTATTAGTACTCCGATTGCTCCCGCCACTAGTGCGGAATCTTATGAAATTAATGCCGCTTTGTTGAATCTTGTTATGAAAGAACAATTTTCCGGTAGTCCTAATGAAGATGCGGCGTCCCATCTAAACATTTTCATTGAATTGTGTGATATGCAAAACAAAAAAGATGTGGATAATGATATTGTTAAATTGAAGCTATTTCCGTTCTCACTACGAGATCGTGCTAAAACTTGGTTTTCATCTTTGCCTAAAAATAGTATTGATTCATGGAATAAGTGTATAGATGCTTTTATTTCCAAGTATTTTCCTCCCGCTAAGATCATCTCCCTTAGGAACGATATAATGAATTTTAAGCAACTTGATCATGAACATGTTGCACAATCTTGGGAGAGGATGAAATTGATGATAAGAAATTGCCCTACTCATGGTTTAAGTTTATGGATGATCATACAAATTTTTTATGCCGGATTGAATTTTGCATCTAGAAATCTTTTAGATTCCGCCGCGGGAGGTACTTTTATGGAAATTACATTAGGAGAAGCTACTAAACTCCTAGATAATATTATGGCAAATTACTCCCAATGGCATACCAAAAGATCTTCCACTAGTAAAAAAGTGCATGCGATTGAAGAAATTAATACTTTGAGTAAAAAGATGGATGAACTTATGAAATTGTTTGCTAGTAAGAGTGCTCCTATTGATCCCAATGATATGTATTTGTCTTCTTTGATTTATAATAATAATGAATCTATGGATGTGAATTTTGTTGGTAGGAACAATTTTGGTAATAACGCTTATAGAGGTAATTTCAACCCTAGGCCGTTTCCTAGTAATTCCTCTAATAATTATGATAATTCCTACAACAATTCTTATGGAAATTATAATAAAATACCCTCTGATCTTGAGAATAATATTAAAGATTTCATAAATTCTCAAAAGAATTTCAATGCTATGGTAGAAGAAAATTTGCTTAAGATTGATGATTTGGCTAGGAACATTGATAAGATTTCTCTTGAGATTGATTCTTTGAAGATAAGATGTATTCCACCCAAGCATGATATTAATGAATCTCTAAAAGCTATTAAAATTTCTATGGATTAATGTAAAGAAAGAACCGCTAGGACGCGTGCTAAGAGAGATTCGTTTGTAGAAGCGTGTTCTTCTATTTCTTGTGATAATAATGATGAAGATCTTAAAGTGATTGGTGTAAATCCTATTGAATCTTTGTTTGCTAATATAAATCTTGATAAAGATGGGACTGGAGATGAGTCAACTTTAGCTAGAAGGCGTCCCAATAATTTGGAGTTTAAAGATCTTAATGATAAAATTGATAAAAATGGGATTGGAGAGGTCAAAACTTTAAATAGTGATGAACCCACTCTTTTGGATTTCAAGGACTTAATTATGATAATTTTTCTTTAATAGACTTTATTTCCTTGTTGCAATCCATGCTTAATTCACCTCATGCTTATAATCAAAATAAAGCTTTTACTAAACATATCGTTGATGCTATGATGAAATCTTTTGAAGAAAAACTTGAGTTGGAAGTTTCTATCCCTAGAAAGCTTTATGATGAGTGGGAACCTACTATTAATATTAAAATTAAAGTTTATGAGTGCAATGCTTTGTGTGAGTTGGGTGCTAGCGTTTCCACTATTCCGAAAACTTTATGTGATGTGTTAGGTTTCCACAAATTTGATGATTGCTCTTTGAATTTGCATCTAGCGGATTCCACTATTAAGAAACCTATGGGAAGGATTAATGATGTTCTTATTGTTGCAAATAGGAATTATGTGCCCGTAGATTTTATTGTGCTTGATATAGATTGCAATCCTACATGTCCTATTATTCTTGGTAGACCTTTCCTTAGAACGATTGGTGCAATTATTGATATGAAAGAAGGAAAAATTAGATTTCAATTTCCATTAAGGAAGGGCATGGAACACTTTCCAAGAAATAAAATTAAGTTGCCATATGAATCTATTATGAGGGCCACTTATGGATTGCATACCAAAGATGACAATACCTAGATCTATGTTTTATGCCTAGCTAGGGGCGTTAAACAATAGCGCTTGTTGGGAGGCAACCCAATTTTATTTTGTGTTTTTTGTTTTTGGTTATGTTTTTCAATAAATACACATTATTACTTCTGTAGTAATTGTGTTTTGGTGTTTTAATTAGTGTTTGAGCCAAGTAAGACCTTTGGGATGGCTTATGGTGATAGTTGATTTGATTTTGCTGAAAAACAGAAACTTTTGCGTCCAGTAGCAGAATTTTGAGAATTCACAGGAGCGAGAAAAAATTCTGAATTTTTTACAAAAGGTTAATATACAAATTTTCAAAGTTTTACTAATTTTTAAGAATTTTTATAGTTACATAAGTATGAGTAATATTCAGATCTTCGCATACTGTTTTGTTTTTGACAGATTCTGTTTTCTATGTGTTGTTTGCTTATTTTGATGAATCTATGGGTAGTATCGGGGGGTATGAACCATGTAGAAGTTGGAATACAGTAGATATAAGACCAATATAAATTTAGAATGAGTTCACAACAGTACCTAAAGTGGTGATTTATTTTATTGTACTAACGGATCTTACGAGTTTTCGGTTGAGTTTTGTGTTGTGAAGTTTTCAAGTTTTGGGTAAAGATTTGATGGACAACGGAATAAGGAGTGGCAAGAGCCTAAGCTTGGGGATGCCCAAGGCACTCCAAAGTAATATTCAAGGACAACCAAGCATCTAAGCTTGGGGATGCCCTGGATGGCATCCCCTCTTTTGTCTTCAATCCATCGGTAAATTTACTTGAGGCTATATTTTTATTCACCACATGATATGTGTTTTGCTTGGAGCATCTTGTATGATATGAATCTTTGCTTTTTAGTTTGCCACAATCATCCTTGATGTACACACCTTTTGAGAGGGACACGCATTAATCGTGAATTTATTAGAATACTCTATGTGCTTCACTTATATCTTTTGAGCTAGGCAATTTGCTCTAGTGCTTCACTTATATATTTTTAGAGCACGGCAGTGGCTTTATTTTATAGAAATTGATGAACTCTCATGCTTCAATTATATTATTTTGAGAGTCTTTAACAGCATGGTAATTTTCTTAGGTTATGAATTTAGTCCTAATATGACGGGCATCCAAGAGGGATATAATAAAAACTTTCATATAAAGAGCATTGAATATGTGAGAAGTTTGATTCCTTGCATTTGTTTTGAGATATAAATATGGTGATATTAGAGTCATGCTAGTGAGTAATTGTGTATTGGTAGAAATACTTGTGTTAAAGTTTGTGATTCCCGTAGCATGCATGTATGGTGAACCGTTATGTGATGAAGTCGGAGCATGATTTATTCTTTGATTGTCTTCCTTATGAGTGGCGGTCGGGGACGAGCGATGGTCTTTTCCTACCAATCTATCCCTCTAGGAGCATGCGTGTAGTACTTTGTTTTGATGGCTAATAAATTTTTGCAATAAGTATGTGAGTTCTTTATGACTAATGTTGAGTCCATGGATTATACGCACTCTCACCCTTCCACCATTGCTAGCCTCTCTAGTACCGCGCAACTTCCGCCGGTGCATTACACCCACCATATACCCTTCCACAAAACAGCCACCATACCTACCTATTATGACATTTTCATATGCATTCCGAGATATATTGCCATGCAACTTCCACCGTTCCGTTTATTACGACATGTACCATCATTGTCATATTGCTTTGCATGATCATGAAGTTGGCATAGTATTTGTGGCAAATCCACTGTTCATATTTTTTATACATGTCACTCTTGATAATTGCACATCCCGGTACGCCGCCGGAGGCATTCATATAGAGTCATATCTTGTTCTAGAATCGAGTTGTAATTCTTGAGTTGTAAGTAAATAAAAGTGTGATGATCATCATTATTAGAACATTGTCCCATGTGAGGAAAGGATGATGGAAGCTATGATTCCCTCACAAGTTGGGATGAGTCTCTGGACTTTATGAAAAAAAGAGGCCAAAAAGAGCCCAACAAAAAAAAGAAAAAAAAAAGAAAGAGAAAAAAATGAGAGAAAAGAGAGAAGGGACAATGTTACTATCCTTTTTCCACATTTGTGCTTCAAAGTAGCACCATGATCTTCATGATAGAGAGTCTCCTATTTTGTCACTTTCATATACTAATGGGAATTTTTCATTATAGAACTTGGCTTGTATATTCCAATGATGGGCTTCCTCAAATAGCCCTAGGTCTTCGTGAACAAGCAAGTTGGATGCACACCCACTTAGTTTCTTTTTGAGCTTTCATACACTTATAGCTCTAGTGCATCCATTGCATGGCAATCCCTACTCACTTGCATCGATATCAATTGATGGGCATCTTCATAACCCATTAATTTGCCTAGTTGATGTGAGACTTTCTCCTTCTTTTTTTCTTCTCCACAACCACCATATTCTATTCCACATATAGTGTTATATCCATGGATCATGCTCATGTATTGCGTGAAAGTTGAAAAAGTTTGAGAACACCAAAAGTATGAAACAATTGCTTGGCTTGTCATCGGGGTTGTGCATGATAAAATATTTTGTGTGATGAAGATGGAGCATAGCCATACTATATGATTTTGTAGGGATAACTTTCTTTGGCCATGATATTTTGAGAAGAAATGATTGCTTTATTAGTATACCTGAAGTATTATTGTTTTTACGTCAATATTAAACTTTTGTTCTGAATCTTATGGATATGAATATTCTTGCCACAATAAAGAAAATTGCATTGATAAATATCTTAGGTAGCATTCCACATCAAAATTTTGTTTTCATCATTTACCTACTCGAGGACGAGTGATACGTCTCCAACGTATCTATAATTTTTGATTGTTCCATGATATTATATTATCTGTTTTGGATGTTTTATATGCATTAATATGCTATTTTATATGATTTTTGGGACTAACCTATTAACCTAGAGCCCAGTGCCAGTTTCTGTTTTTTCCTTGTTTTAGAGTTTCGTAGAAAAGGAATACCAAACGGTGTCCAAACGGAATAAAACTTTCACGATGATTTTTCTTGGACCAGAAGACACCCAGGAGACTTGGAGTGCAATTCGGAAGAGCCGCGAGGCGGCCACAAGGGTGAAGGACGCGCCCAGGGGGGTAGGGCGCGCCCCCGACCTTGTGGGGCCCTCGTAGCCCCTCTGACCTAGATCTTTTGCCTATATATACTCTTATACCCCAAAAACATCCAAGGTGGCAACAAAACCACTTTTCCACCGCCGCAACCTTCTGTACCCGTGAGATCCCATCTTGGGGCCTTTTCCGGCATCCTGCCGGAGGGGGATTCGATCACGGAGGGCTTCTACATCAACACCATTGCCTCTCCGATGAAGCGTGAGTAGTTTACTTCAGACCTATGGGTCCATAGCTAGTAGCTAGATGGCTTCTTCTCTCTCTTTGATTCTCAATACAAAGTTCTCCTCGATGTACTTGGAGATCTATTCGATGTAATACTCTTTTGCGGTGTGTTTGCCGAGATCCGATGAATTGTGGATTTATGATCAGCTTATCTATGAATATTATTTGAACCTTCTCTGAATTCTTATATGCATGATTTGATATCTTTGCAAGTCTCTTCGAACTATCGATTTGGTTTGGCCAACTAGATTGGTTTTCTTGCAATGGGAGAAGTGCTTAGCTTTGGGTTCAATCTTGCGGTGTCCTTTCCCAGTGACAGTAGGGGCAGCAAGGCATGTATTGTATTGTTGCCATCGAGGATAAAAAGATGGGGGTTTTCATCATATTGCTTGAGTTTATCCCGCTACATCATGTCATCTTACTTAATGTGTTACTCTGTTCTCATGAACTTAATACTCTAGATGCAGGCAGGAGTCGGTCGATGTGTGGAGTAATAGTAGTAGATGCAGAATCGTTTCGGTCTACTTGACACGGACGTGATGCCTATATTCATGATCATTGCCTTAGATATTGTCATAACTTTGCGCTTTTCTATCAATTGCTTGGCAGTAATTTGTTCACCCATCGTAATAATTTCTATCTTGAGAGAAGCCTCTAATGAAACCTGTGGCCCCCGGGTCTATTTTCCATCATATAAGTTTCTGATCTACAATTTCCGTTTCCTATTTCTTTTACTTTGCAATCTTTACTTTCCGTTCCATAAACCAAAAATACCAAAAATATTACTTTACCGTTTATCATCTCTATCAGATCTCACGTTGGAAATAACCATTAAGGGATTGACAACCCCTTTATCGCGTTGGGTGCAAGGTTGGTGTTTGTTTGTGCAGGTATTCGGTGACTTGAGCGTTGTCTCCTACTGGATTGATACCTTGGTTCTCAAAAGCTGAGGGAAGTACTTACTCTACTTTGCTGCATCACCCTTTCCTCTTCAAGGGAAAACCCAACGCAAGCTCAAGAAGTGGCAGGAAGAATTTCTGGCACCGTTGCCGGGGAGATTTACACCAAGTCAAGAGTCAAGCTCCCGTCAACTTGCCAATTTCTGGCGCCGTTGCCGGGGAGATTTACGCCAAGTCAAGAGTCAAGATTTGTCTCCCGTCAACTTGCCAATTTTTGGCGCCGTTGCCGGGGAGATCTACGCCAAGTCAAGACATACCAAGTACCCATCATAAACTCTCATCTCATGCATTACATTATTCATCATTTGCCTCTCGTTTTCCTCTCCCCCACTTCTAAAACAATTTTCGAAAAGATTTGCCTTTTTATTCGTCCTTCTTTCCATTCGATCTTTTGTTTGCTTGTGTTACCATGTGCCCTCTTTTTGCTTGCATCTTTGCTTGCTAAAAGTTTATGGATCCTCATCCACTTGCTAATCTTTTTAAGAGATCCAATTATGATGAACCAATTGCTAGTGAATTTTGTGCACTAGATTATCTTTATGAAGTTTTGCTTGAAATTCGTGAGTCTGAAAATTGTGATGAAGAAATTTATGAAGTGATTCACGATAGCTCCTTGAATAAAAAGCTTGATTGAAATGGTTTTACTATAAATTCTATTGATGTCAGTTGTGCTAATGATATGCAAAACCCTAAGCTTGGGGATGCTAGTTTTGATAGGTCCACTACTTGTTGCAATGATCATGATTGGGGTGATTCTTTTTATGATCTTGAAAATTTATTTAAACCCCATAATGAATATGAAATTGATAATAATGTTTGCAATAATATTGAAAGTGGGTTTGGAAGAGTGTCAACTTTAGATCCCACATATTTGGAGAATGTTCAATCTTATGAAATTTTTGAGAAAAGTGGGTTTGGAGAGGTCATGACTTTAGTTAATGTTAATCCCACTATTTTGGAAGAGTTTCAACTTCGCATGCATGTTGATCATGTTGAGAATATGTAATGTGATAGCTATATTGTTTAATTTGAATATGATCCCACATGTAATTATTATGAGAGAGGAAAATATGGTCATAGAAATTTTCAAGTTACTAAATTACCTCTCTTCATGTTGAAATTGCTATCGTCTCTTTCTTCTTCCTTGCATATGCTAGTATTTGCTTGCCTTGATAAAAAAATTCTTATAAAATGCCTATGCATAGGAAGTATGTTAGACTTAGATGTGTTTGTCACATGTTTTATGATGCTCTCTTTGTGCTTCAATTCTTTTCTTTCATATGAGCATCATCAAAATTATCAATGCCTAACTAAAAGGCTTTAAAGAAAAGCGCTTGTTGGGAGACAACCCAATATTTTTACTTGCTGTTTTTCAATAAATATTTCATATAGCCTCTGGTTAGATGTGTTTTTGTGTTTTAATTAGTGTTTGTGCCAAGTAAGACCTTTGGGATGGCTTACGGTGATAGTTGATTTGATCCTGCTGAAAAACAGAAACTTTTGCATCCAGTACCAGAATTTTTTAAATTCACTGGAGCGTGGAATAACTCTGAATTTTTTACACAAGATTTATATACGAATTTAATGTGTTTTCTAAATATTTAAGAATTTTTGGAGTTACATAAGTATTAGAAAAATTCAGGTCTTCGAAGACTGATCTGTTTTTGACAGATTCTGTTTTTTATGTGTTGTTTGCCTATTTTGATGAATCTATGGCTAGTATCGGGGGGTATGAACCATGGAAAAGTTGGAGTACAGTAGATATTACACCAATATAAATAAATAATGAGTTCACAACAGTACCAAAAGTGGTGATTTATTTTCTTATACTAACGGAGCTTATGAAAATTTCTGTTGAGTTTTGTGTTGTGAAGTTTTCAAGTTTTGGGTAAGGATTTGATGGACTATGGAATAAGGAGTGGCAAGAGACTAAGCTTGGGGATGCCCAAGGCACCCCAAGGTAATATTCAAGGATGTCAAAAAGCCTAAGCTTGGGGATGCCCCGGGAAGGCATCCCCTCTTTCGTCTTCGTCTATCGGTAACTTTACTTGAGGCTATATTTTTATTCACCACATGATATGTGTTTTGCATGGAGCGTCTTGTATGATTTAAGTCTTTGCTTTTTAGTTTGCCACAATCATCCTTTCTATACACACCTTTTGAGAGAGACACGCATGAATCGTGATTTATTAGAATGCTCTATGTGCTTCACTTATATCTTTTGAGCTAGGGAAATTTGCTCTAGTGCTTCACTTATATCTTTTTAGAGCACGGTGGTGATTTTATTTTATAGAAATTGATGAACTCTCGCACTTCACTTATATTATTTTGAGAGTCTTTCTAAACAACATGGTAATTTTCTTTGGTTATAAAACTAGTCCTAATATGATAGGCATCCAAGAGGGATATAATAAAAACTTTCATATATAGTGCATTGAATACTATGAGAAGTTTGATTCCTTATGATTGTTTTGAGATATGAAGATGGTGATATTAGAGTCATGCTAGTGAATAGTTGTGAATTTGAGAAATACCTGTGTTAAAGTTTGTGAGTCCCGTAGCATGCACGTATGGTGAACCGTTATGTGATGAAGTCGGAGCATGATTTATTTTTTTGATTGTCTTCCTTATGAGTGGCGGTCGGGGACGAGCGATAGTCTTTTCCTACCAATCTATCCCCCTAGGAGCATGCGTGTAGTACTTTGTTTTGATGACTAATAGATCTTTGCAATAAGTATATGAGTTCTTTATGACTAATGTTGAGTCCATGGACTATACGCACTCTCACCTCTCCGCCATTGCTAGCCTCTCTTGTACCGCGCAACTTTCACCGGTGCCATAAACCCACCACATATCTTTCCTCAAAACAGCCACCATACCTACCTATTATGGCACTTCCATAGCCATTCCGAGATATATTGCCATGCAACTTTCCACGGTTCAATTATTATGGCACGCTTCATCATTGTCATATTGCTTTGCATGATCATGTAGTTGACATCGTATTTGTGGCAAAGCCACCATTCATCATATTTTTATACATGTCGCTCTTGATTCATTGCACATCCCGGTACACCGCCGGAGGCATTCATATAGAGTCATATCTTGTTATAGCATCGAGTTGTAAATTTTGAGTTGTAAGTAAATAAAAGTGTGATGATCATCATTATTAGAGCATTGTCCCAGTGAGGAAAGGATGATGGAGACTATGATTCCCCCACAAGTCGTGATGAGACTCCGGACGAAAGATAAAAAAAATAAAGAGGCCAAAAAAAAATGAAAGAAGGCCCATAAAAAATATGTATGTATATATATATGAGAAAAGAGAGAAGGGACAATGTTACTATCCTCTTTGCCACACTTGTGCTTCAAAGTAGCACCATGATCTTCATGATAGAGAGTCTCCTATGATATCACTTTCATATACTAGTGGGAATTTTTCATTACAGAACTTGGCTTGTATATTCCAATGATGGGCCTCCTCAAATTGCCCTAGGTCTTCGTGAGCAAGCAAGTTGGATGCACACCCACTTAGTTTCCTTTTTGAGCTTTCATAAACTTATAGCTCTAGTGCATCCGTTGCATGGCAATCGCTACTCACTCGCATTGATATCTATTAATGGGCATCTCCATAGCCCGTTGATACGCCTAGTTGATGTGAGACTATCTCCTCCTTTTTGTCTTCTCCACAACCACCGTCTATTCCACCTATAGTGCTATGTCCATGGCTCACGCTCATGTATTGCGTGAAAGTTGAAAAAGTTTGAGAACGTCAAAAGTATGAAACAATTGCTTGGCTTGTCATCGGGGTTGTGCATGATTTAAATATTTTGTGTGATGAAGATGGAGCATAGCCAGACCAAATGATTTTGTAGGGATAAGCTTTCTTTGGCCATGTTATTTTGAGAAGACATAATTATTTTGTTAGTATGCTTGAAGTATCATTGTTTTTATGTCAATATTAAACTTTTGTTTTGAATCTTACAGATCTAAACATTCATGCCACAATAAAGAGAATTACACGGATAAATATGTTAGGTAGCATTCCACATCAAAAATTCTATTTTTATCATTTACCTACTCAAGGACGAGCAGGAATTAAGCTTGGGGATGCTTGATACGTCTCCAACGTATCTATAATTTTTGATTGTTTGATGTTATTATATTATCAGTTTTGGATGTTTTATATGCATTAATATGCTATTTTATATGATTTTCGGATTAACCTATTAACCTAGAGCCCAGTGCCAGTTTCTGTTTTTTCCTTGTTTTAGAGTTTTGTAGAAAAGGAATACCAAACAGAGTCCAAACGGAATAAAACTTTCATGATGATTTTTCTTGGACCAGAAGACACCCAGGAGACTTGGAGTGCATGTCGGAAGAGCCGCGAGGCGGCCACAAGGGTGGAGGGCGCGCCCAGGGGGGTAGGGCGCGCCCCCCGACCTTGTGGGCCCCTCGTAGCCCCTCTGACCTAGATCTTTCGCCTATATATACTCTTATACCCCAAAAACATCCAGGGGGCAACACAACCACTTTTCCACCGCCGCAACCTTCTGTACCCGTGAGATCCCATCTTGGGGCCTTTTCCGGCATCCTGCCGGAGGGGGATTCGATCACGGAGGGCTTCTACATCAACACCATTGCCTCTCCGATGAAGCGTGAGTAGTTTACTTCAGACCTACGGGTCCATAGCTAGTAGCTAGATGGCTTCTTCTCTCTATTTGATTCTCAATTCAAAGTTCTCCTCGATGTTCTTGGAGATCTATTCGATGTAATACTCTTTTGCGGTGTGTTTGCCGAGATTCGATGAATTGTGGATTTATGATCAGCTTATCTATGAATATTATTTGAATCTTCTCTGAATTCTTATATGCATGATTTGATATCTTTGCAAGTCTCTTCGAACTATCAATTTGGTTTGGCCAACTAGATTGGTTTTTCTTGCAATTGGAGAAGTGCTTAGCTTTGGGTTCAATCTTGCGGTGTCCTTTCCCAGTGCCAGTAGGGGCAGCAAGGCACGTATTGTATTTTTGCCATCGAGGATAAAAAGATGGGGTTTTCATCATATTGCTTGAGTTTATCCCGCTACATCATGTCATCTTAATTGATGCGTTACTCTGTTCTTATGAACTTAATACTCTAGATGCAGGCAGGAGTCGGTCGATGTGTGGAGTAATAGTAGTAGATGCAGAATCGTTTCGGTCTACTTGACACGGACGTGATGCCTATATTCATGATCATTGCCTTAGATATCGTCATAACTTTGCGCTTTTTTATCAATTGCTCGGCAGTAATTTGTTCACCCATCGTAATAATTTCTATCTTGAGAGAAGCCTCTAATGAAACCTATGGCCCCCGGGTCTATTTTCCATCATATAAGTTTCCGATCTACAATTTTCGTTTCCTATTTCTTTTACTTTGCAATCTTTACTTTCCGTTCCATAAACCAAAAATACCAAAAATATTACTTTACCATTTATCATCTCTATCAGATCTCAAGTTGCAAATAACCGTTAAGGGACTGACAACCCCTTTATCGCGTTGGGTGCAAGGTTGGTGTTTGTTTGTGTAGGTATTCGGTGACTTGAGCGTTGTCTCCTACTGGATTGATACCTTGGTTCTCAAAAGCTGAGGGAAATACTTACTCTACTTTGTGGCATCACCCTTTCCTCTTCAAGGGAAAACCCAACGCAAGCTCAAGAAGTAGCAACGAGCAGGAATTAAGCTTGGGGATGCTCGATACGTCTCCAACGTATCTATAATTTTTGTTTGTTCCATGCTATTATATTATCTGTTTTGGATGTTTTATATGCATTTATATGCTATTTTATATTATTTTTGGGACTAACCTATTAACCTAGAGCCCAGTGCCAGTTTCTATTTTTTCCTTGTTTTTGACTTTTTCAGAAAAGGAATATCAAACGGAGTCCAAACGGAATAAAACTTTCGCTATGATTTTCTTGGACCAGAAGACACCTACGTGACTTGGAGAGAGGGCCAGAAGAGTCCCGAGGAGGCCACAAGCCTCTAGGGCGCGCCCTAGGGGGCGCCCCCTGGCTTGTGGGCCCCTCAGAGGTCCTCTAACCCTAGTTCCACCTCTATAAATTCTCAAATATTCCCCGAACATCAGAAGCATCCACAAAAATACTTTTCCGCCGCCGCAACCTTCTGTTCCCGTGAGATCCCATCTTGGGGCCTTTTCCGGTGATCTTCCGGAGGGGTATTCGATCACGGAGGGCCTCTACATCAACCTTGATGCCCTTCTGATGATGCGTGAGTAGTTTACCACAGACCTACGGGTCCATAGCTAGTAGCTAGATGGCTTCTTCTCTCTCTTTGATCTTCAATACAATGTTCTCCTCGATGTTCTTGGAGATCTATTCGATGTAATCTTCTTTTGCAGTGTGTTTGTTGAGATCCAATGAATTGTGGATTTATGATCAGATTATCTATGAATATTATTTGAGTCTTTTCTGAACTCTTTTATGCATGATTAAGATATCTTTGTATTTCTCGTCGAATTATCGGTTTGGTTTGGCCAACTAGATTGGTTTTTCTTGCAATGGGAGAGGTGCTTAGTTTTGGGTTCAATCTTGCAGTGTCCTCACCCAGTGACATAGTAGGGGTAGCGAGGCACGTATTGTATTGTTGCCATCAAGGATAAAAAGATGGGGTTTATGTCATATTGCTTGAGTTTATCCCTCTACATCATGTCATCTTACTTAAAGCGTTACTCTATTCTTATGAACTTAATACTCTAGATGCAGGCAGGAGTCAGTCGATGTGTGGAGTAATAGTAGTAGATGCATGCAGGAGTCGGTCTACTTGTCACAGACGTGATGCCTATATTCATGATCATTGCCTTAGATATCGTCATAACTATGCATTTTTCTATCAATTGCTCAACAGTAATTTGTTTACCCACCGTGTGCTATCTTCAAGAGAGAAGCCTCTAGTGAAACCTATGGCCCCCGGGTCTATTTTCCATCATATATTTTCAGATCTGTAAACCAAAAAAACCCAAAAATACCTTGCTGCAATTTATTTATATTTAGTTTAGTTTGCTCTTTTATTTATCTTTTATACCTATCTCTATTAGATCTCACTCTTGTTCGTGACCGTGAAGGGATTGACAACCCCTTTTTCGCGTTGTGTGCAAGTGTTTGTTAGTTTGTGCAGGTGTATATATTGGAGACTTGCTTGTGCCTCCTACTGGATTGATAGATTGGTTCTTAACTGAGGGAAATACTTATCTCTACTTTGCTGCATCACCCTTTCCTCTTCAAGGGAAAAATCAACGCAAGCTCAAGAAGTAGCAGTAGCTCTGACATAGCTTTTTCAAGTCCAGAATTCCAGCTGCCGGCATTCTCCCTCTTTGTGTAAACCTTGCATATTATGAGAGAAAATGCATTAGAATTACTCCAAAAAGCATTATTATGCAGAAAAACATTATAAATAACAGTAGGAAATCATGATGCAAAATGGACGTATCAACTCCCCCAAGCTTAGACCTCGCTTGTCCTCAAGCGAAAGCCGATATCAAAAAACATGTCCACATGATTTGAGAGAGAGGTGTCGATAAAAACAAAATACGGACATAGTAACATCATGCTTATTATAACAGCAACAAACTTTATCATTAAACTTTTTCATATAACCTTATCATATAACTTCTCATGAACAAGTAACAATTCATCACAACATCGAAGTATGAAGCATAAACCTTATTGAAAACCAACAAACTATGTTCTCTGTCAACTTTGCAACTACAATTCATCATATTTTCAGGAAGGGTCTCGTATCAGAGCCTTTTGGCAAGTCCACATACTCAACCATCATCTAATCTTCTATGATTGCTAACACTCACAACATACCCATGAGCAAAAAGTTTCAACCGAACACATAGAAAGATAGGGGCTTATAGTTTTGCCTCCCAACGTATTCACCTCAAGGGTGATGTCAACAACAATAACTCATGCTCACTCACATCCAACTGGATATATGTGCCTAGATCTTTCCTCACCACATGATGCTTGCAAAAAGGGAAAATAAAAAGGAATAGGGAAGAATACTTTGACTCTTACATAAAAGTAAATGCATAAAAGTAAAAGATAGGCTCTGAGGGAAGCAGAGGTTGTCATGCGCTTGTTTGTTTGTATGCCAAATCCCTTAATGCAAAAGAACGTCACGTTATATTGCCCCTTATGATAGCAACCTTTATTATGCAGTCTGTCGCTTTTATTACTTTGTCATCACAAGTTCATACAACGCTCAATTTTCTCTTACACTAAATGATCAAACACATTTAGAAGCAATTTTTATTGCCTTATTGCACCGATGACAACTTACTTGAAGGATCTTACTCAATCCATAGGTAGGTATGGTGGACTCTCAAAACATGAGTTTGGGTTTAGGGTTTTTGGATGCACAAGTAGTATCTCTACTTAGTGCGAAATTTTTGGCTAGCAAAGATATTGAGAAAGCACCACATGTTAAAGGATCTATGACAATATAACTTCTATGTGAATATGAACAAACATAACTCATTACGTTGTCTTCCTTGTCCAATGTCAACAATTTTGGCATATAATATTTAATGGGGGCTCACAATCATAAAAGATGTCCAAGATGGTGTATTTGCATGTGAATCTTCTCTTCCCTTATTAATTCTTTCATGAGTTGCATCATTGACCAATGCTATGTTTGTCAACTTCCAACAAATTTTACCACTCATACTTTTCCTTATGTGATGTCATTACTCACTATAAGATTAGCATATGATCTTTTTCATTTATTTCCTTTTATTTTGATTGCAACATAAAAGTAAAGAAGAAACTCAAACTAAACTTTATTATATAACTCTCACTCGATTACAAATAAAGATAGATCACAAAACTAAAACTCGAAGATAGATCATGCTAAACTTTATTCAACTAATTCATGATATAACTAGGGATCGAACTAAAATAGGCAAAGGTGATAAAAGTGATGGTGATATGATACTAGGGCATCTCCCCCAAGCTTGGCACAAGCTAAGGGGAGTTCCCATACCCGTGTACTCAAGTCTCATTCGGTGGGGAAGATGATGAAGGTGGTAGTGATGAGGTAGTAGGTTTGTCCTCCGATTTCCAGGGCAAGGGCTCACCATCAAAAGATGATGCACAAGTCTCCCGAGTCCTGTAACTGGCAGCTAAACTCATACCTTTAAATCTTGCTTCATACTCAAAAACCTGGTTTTGGAGATCATAGATTTGGCTTTGCAGAAAGTTGATTTGCTCGTTGAAGGTGAAGACGATGTCCTTCATGGACCGACCATCCACCATGTGGTCACGGGTAAATTCCATGATCATGGAGTGATTGGCACTAAGTCCACGCTCCACCATCCCTTTGCACTTGAAGATGTCTTGCTCCACCGCTTCGAGCCTGGCCTCCACAGTCCCTGTCTTCATGGGCCCTTGAACATCCCGGATGTGGAGCACCCCCTCACGCATGTGACGCCCCCGACTCAATCGTGCACTAATCATACACACAAATGCACATGATCAAGCCTAAGGACTCACGGGAAGATATCACAACACAACTCTAAAACATAAATAAAGTCATACAAGCTTTATATTACAAGCCAGGGGCCTCGAGGGCTCGAATACATAAGCTTGTGTACAAGCGTCAGCGGAAGCATCAGATATATGAGAACATATATGAAACAAAAACAGATAAGCCTCTAGAAAGGCGGGGCAAAACAAAAGCTACGATCAAAAGGCGCAGGCCTCCTGCCTGGGACCCTTCGAACCTACTCCTGGTCGTCGGCCAACTCGTAGTAGTATCCACCCTCGGGGTAATAGCAGCGATCGTCGGCGGAGGCAGCTGTATCCGGAGCTCCGTCATCTGGTCACGACAAACTGATATGGGGAGAAAAAGAGAGCAAAGCAACCGTGAGTACTCCGAAGTACTCAGCAAGCAAGGATCTACACTACATATGCAACATTATCAAAGGAAGGCTGTATATGTGGACTGGGCTGCAGAAATGCCAGAATAGAGAGGAAAGCCTAGTCCTATCGAAGACTAGCATCTTCAGCAGTCTTGCAGCAATAGAAGAGAGTAGATCAGCATAGTATAATGTAATAGTATCATTAAGTCTCAACCTCACCCAGAGATCCTTTCTCGACTCCCTGCGAGAAAGCAATCCCAGAGCCATACTGTCATCAACCTTGTCTGGAGATCCCTTCTCAACTCCCCGCGAGAAGCAATCCCAGAGCCATAGTATCCAATTCTAGTTGTGTCGATCGGGATACAACTCCGATTGTCCGTTACCGAGGATCCGGCTATGCATAGATTAGTTCTTCCCTGCAGGGGTGCACCAACTTATCCACCACGCTCGCTTAACTCCGGCCGGACACACTTTCCTGGGCCATGCCCGGCCTCGGCCAAACGATACACCGTAACCCTACCTACAGCTCAGCAGAGAGGTCCCCGCCGGTCTACATCCTAAGCGCAAGGGGGTCTTGGCCATCGCCCCTCGCCCTCCGGGTCGTTGCGCACAGGGTGGATACCAGCGTCGCCTCGGATGGCCGACACGATCCGACCGTGCCGCAATGCTGAACTGGACGTCTGACAGAGCTTTTGGCTGATGCTACGATGCAGAACGCCCATACTATGCCCACGTGATGGTTAGTGCTATCGGGCCAGAGGCCCTCTCAGATGAAATATCCAAACCGTTAGTGTGTTGGTAGTGCGGCAACGAGCAGAGACTCACGAAAGATGTGACCCCGTCGCCCCGTCTCGAGTACTTGCTGCAAGGGCTAAGAATGCCCGGCCGTGCCTCATATTGATCACTCGGGCACCATCAAGGTCAACCCGTCTCCACAACACTCGCCACTTAGGCTCACGCGGGTACCCCTCAGGGTCGACCCGCCTTTCCAAGTAACAGTGTAAAGTCCAAGTATCCGTGTGTCCAAAACATCAGGGGAATCTGAGGTATCACCCTCGTTGGATTCCTACTCGATGTAGCCGTCAAGGTGAAATCAGAGGATTCACCCTCGATGGGTTCACACTTGAGGTGTTGCACGACAGCGTCGTTATCGGAAGTGGTGAAGGAGGAATCACCCTCGATGACCACGACCAATTATCTACCCTACAAGGTTAACATCAGGAGTGCTGACGAGGTATCACCCTCGGCACTCGATAGTAACCCAGTAGTGTCGTACAACTAAGGGGGTGAAGTGCGGTGCCGGGGCCTGGTCTTCAATCCCGTTGATCGGGTCTTCTGTTAATCCAGCAGGGCAACAAGGGACAAGGTGGGGTTCTCTAGTGGGTCTCTACCCAGCCTATACTAAGCAGTTTAGGATAAGCAGGTAAGGTATCAATAGTAGGTTACAATAAACAGGCTATGCATCAGAATAGGTAAAGCAGTAGCAGTAGCAATTCTAATGCAAGCATGAGAAAATAGAATGGGCGATATCGAGATGATCAAAGGGGGGGGGGGCTTGCCTGGTTGCTCTGCGGCAAGGGCAAGGTCTTCAACAGTGTAGTCGGTCTCCTGAGCTGCGTCGGTCTTGGGGTCTATCGAGAGAGAAGAGGGGGAGGAAACAGATAAATACATAGCAAACATATGCGACACAGAGCAGGCTATGCTAACGTGTAGTGTAGGGTTGCCTAAAAGCATGTCTAAACCATTTTAGTTACTTTAGGATTAAAGTTGGAATTATTAACCGGTATATATACACTATTCATCTACCGGAAACAGGCCAAAAGTTACGGGTTCATCTCCATAGAGGGTCCCGACACGGAAACAGATGGCACGGTTGGATTCGTCTCGTCGTTCTGAGCAACTTTCATACATAAAACTTTTCATCGGAGTTACGGATTATTTTATACGATTTTCTAAAGATTTAAACAATTTATGGAATTATTTTAATTAACAAAAATATCCAAAAATGATTTATGACATCAGCATGATGTAATGGTGACGTCAGCAGTCAACAGCCCACTGACCAGACTCAAACCTGACAGGTGGGACCCACCTGTCATTGACAGTGGGTCTTAACAATGTTTAAACTAATCCAAATCAGTTAACTAAGGGTAGGGGCCCACATGTCAGTGCCTACTTAGGTTAGCTAATTAATTCTAATTAATTTAACCCATAATTAGGGGGGTGGGCCCCATCTGTCAGCGACTTGGGCTACCCAGTCAGCGTTGACTTCGGTCAACGGGGCGAGCCCGGGCCCCTGGGGCCACTGGTCAGTGACCCAGGGTGGCCCCGAGGCGGCCATGTCGGCGCGGCCGGCGGTGAAGCTCCGGCGACGCAGATCACGGCGAAGGGGCTCGGGAGTTCTCCGGACTTGGCCGGATTCGCGCCACGGGCCACCGTTTGATGCCCCGCTGGCTGGGATCGAACGGGGGTGCCAAGCCGCGTCGAATGGGCGCAACGGCAGGGGCGGGGGTGGTCGCCATCGATGACGGCGACGGCGTGCCGCACCGGTCGGAGCGGGAACTCGTCGGGCTCATCGATGCGGTGCAAGGAGAATAACATCGGGGGCTGCGTTCGAACGCCCGAAGCGTTGCGCATCGAACGGCGCAAGCGGGGCGACCGGAGGTGGACTGGAGCGACGTGTGCGGCGACGACCGACGGAGGCTACGGGCGGAGCTCGACGGAACTAGGCCTACGGCTCGTGCGCGATTGAACGGAGGGGGGGGAGGAGATGCACGAGCTCACCCCTGAGCTGGTGGCGTGCTCAGATGCGTCGGGGGAGGGTTGGAGGCGGCGAATCGTCGGTGAGGTCGCGGCGGAGTCCGGCGAGGGGAACGGCCACGGGCGGCGCTGCAGATGACCCTCGGCTCGGGCTTGAGGGCGGAGACGATGTGGAGATGCACGTTGGAGCTCCTGGACTTGGTAGCGGCGTTCGGGGCCGCCGGTGGCCGCGGTGGTGACGACGGCGCGTCGGCGGTGGCGCTCGGGAGAGGAAGAAGTGGGGAGAGGCGCTGGAGAGGGGAGAAGAGAGGCCAAAGAGGTCAGGGGGAGTGCGGGGTGTGGCCCTTAACAACCCACGACGAGCGGCAGAGCCGCTGTCGAGCGCGCGAGGATGGGGGCCCCGGGCGGGCGTGCGCGCACTTGCGGCTGGAGACGACAGCGAGGGGGGGGGGGAGTGAACAGCGCGAGGTGGGGGACGGCAGGCGGTGGGCTGGGCCGCCTGTGCTGACTTAGGCCCAGGTGGCGGTGGGCTCTTTTCCTTTTCTTCTTTTCTCTTTCTGTTTTCTTTTCTTAATTCTATTTTGTCTTTTCTTTTTAAACCAAATGACTTTTGTAAAATAGGTCAACTAGCCACATATTTATAGTGCTATTTCTAGCTTTGTTATAAAAATGTTTGGAGGCAAATGAATTTTATTTGGATTTTAAATAAATGAATATGGATTAATTATCTCTGTTTTGTTGCTGTTAGAGTCAATTAATTAATTTAGTGAATGTTGGTTATAATTTTAGAATTGTCTCTGGAATATTTACAATACTATAAACATTTTAGTTTCTGGATTTGAACAACTTTTATTTGCACTTTCAGTTTGAATTTCCACTTGAATTTGAATTTGAAAAGAGATATGATCCAAATGATGTTTAAGCACTGTTGATCATGATGACATGGCATTATCAAAAGGGGATTACTGTAGCTAACCACTGGGGGTGTTACAACGCATCTCAATGGCTTGAGGGTGCTGCATCACCTCCCGCAAATACGGGTTGATGACCTTCTCGAAGAACTTGTCCTTGGAGGAGCTTGGTGGAGCCATGGTGATTTAGATCTGATAGGAAAAATAGCATGAAACAAGAACATAAGGTTTTTCTGCGATGCGGTGGTCAGATCGTTCGGGGGTATATATAGATATTTTTTATCTTGGGAAACAAGAATATGGAAGAAAAACAGAGTCGGGAAGGTTCCTGAGGTGGGCACAACCCACCTGGGCACGCCAGGCAAGGCAGGCGCGCCCCGGTGTCTTGTGCCCTCCTCGGTTGCCTTCCTGGTTATTTCTTATTTTCCTAATTTTTGTTATATTCCAAAACTGACAGAAAATATTTTTGCAGATTTTTCGGAGTCCGTTTACTTACCGTATCACGTACCTTCTCTTTTTCAGGGTTCTGGAGTGTTCTGGAAGGTTTCTTTTATGTGTTCCTCCGGTGTCATGGTTTGAATAATATTGCTTTCAACATTAATGGGCATACCTGAGATATAGTGTTTAATTCTTTGTCCATTGACCACCTTCGGGTTAGTACCTTCGGCATTATTAATCTTAATAGCTCCAGAGCGATAAACCTCTTCGATAATATATGGTCCTTCCCATTTGGAGAGAAGTTTTCCTGCAAAGAATCTAAAACGAGAGTTGTACAAAAGAACATATTCTCCAACTTTGAATTCCCGCTTTTGGATTCTTTTATCATGCCATCTTTTAACTTTTTCTTTGAATAGTTGGCATTTTCATAAGCTTGGGTTCTCCATTCATCTAGTGAGCTAATATCAAATAACCTATTTTCACCGGCAAGTTTGAAATCATAATTAAGTTCTTTGATTGCCCAATATGCTTTATGTTCTAACTCAAGAGGCAAATGACAAGCTTTTCCATAAACCATTTTATAAGGAGACATACCCATAGGATTTTTATAAGCTGTTCTGTAGGCCCAAAGTTCATCATCCAATTTCTAAGACCAATATTAGTTTTATTTCTCTATTGCTAAGTTCAACTTGACCACTAGATTGAGGATGATAGGGTGATGCAATTCTACGATTAACATCATATTTAGCAAGCATTTTATGGAAAGCACCATGAATAAAGTGTGAACCACCATCAGTCATTAAATATATAGGGACTCCAAACCTTGGAAAAATAACTTCTTTAAGCATTTTAATGGAAGTGTTATGATTAGCACTACTAGTTGGAATAGCTTCTACCCACTTAGTAACATAATCAACAGCAACCAAAATATGAGTATACCCATTAGAGGAAGGAAAAGGTCCCATATAATCAAAACCCCAAACATCAAATGGTTCAACAACAAGTGAATAATTCATAGGCATTTTCTGATGCTTACCGATATTACCAATTCTTTGGCATTCATCACAAGATAAGACAAACTTACGGGCATCCTTGAAAAGAGTAGGCCAATAAAAACTAGATTGCAATACCTTGTGAGCAGTCCTATCTCCCGCATGATGTCCTCCATAAGCTTTGGAGTGACATTTCCGTAAGATTTGTTCCTGTTCATGCTCAAGTACACAACATCTAATAATACCGTCTACTACCTCCTTATAAAGATGTGGGTCATCCCAAAAGTAGTGTCTTAAATCATAGAATATTTTTTTCTTTTGTTGGTATGTGAAACAAGGCGGTATATATTTAGCAACAATGTAATTAGCATAGTCAGCATACCAAGGATTATTATGAGAAGCATTTATTGCAGCTAGTTGTTCATCAGGAAAGCTATCATCAATAGGTAGTGGGTCATAAAGAATATTTTCTAACCTAGACAAGTTGTCAGCTACGGGGTTCTCAGCTCCTTTCCTATCAGTGATATGTAAATCAAATTCTTATAGCAAGAGAACCCACCTAATGAGTCTAGGTTTAGCATCTTTGTTTTCCATAAGATATTTTATAGCAGCATGATCAGTGTGAACAATTACTTTAGAATCAACAATGTAAGATCTGAATTTATCACAAGCAAACACAACTGCTAAGAATTCTTTTTCAGTAGTAGCATAATTTCTTTGGGCATTGTCTAGAGTTTTGCTAGCATAATGGATAACATTTAATTTCTTATCAACTCTTTGTCCCAGAACAGTCCCAACATCATAATCACTAGCATCACACATAATTTCAAAAGGCAAGTTCCAATCAGGTGGTTGGACAAGAGGTGTAGAAGTTAAGGCTTTCTTAAGTGTTTCAAAGGCTTTTACACAATCATCATAAAAAACAAATAGAACATCCTTTTGTAAAAGATTAGTAAGAGGCCTAGAAATTTTAGAGAAGTCTTTAATAAACCTCCTATAGAAACCAACATGACCAAGAAAAATACGAATACCTTTAATATCTTTAGGACATATGTCATTTTCTCGATTGCATCAACTTTAGCTTTATCCACCTTAATACCTCGTTCAGAAATTTTATGCCCCAAGACAATACCTTCATTAACCATAAAGTGACACTTCTCCCAATTCAAGACAAGATTAGTTTGTTCACATCTCTACAAAACTCGATCAAGGTTGCTTAAGCAATCATCAAAAGAAGTTCTGTAAACGGAAAAATCATCCATGAAAACCTCAACAATCTTTTCACAAAAGTCAGAGAATATGACAGTCATACATCTTTGAAATGTAACAGGTGCATTGCATAAACCAAAAGGCATACATCTATAAGCATAAGTTCCAAAGGGACAAGTAAAGGTGGTTTTCTCTTGATCAGGTTGTGACACAGGTATTTGAGAGAAACCAGAATATCCATCAAGAAAACAAAAGTGTGTGTGCTTAGATAATCTTTCTAACATTTTATCAATAAAAGGCAAAGGGTAATGGTCTTTTCTAGTAGCTTTATTTAATTTTCTAAAATCAATTACCATTCTATAGCTAGTAACAATTCTTTGTGGGATAAGCTCATTTTTATCATTAGGAACAACAGTAATACCACCCTTCTTAGGGACACAATGAACAGGGCTTACCCATCTACTATCGGCTATGGGATAGATTATACCTGTTTCCAGAAGCTTTAATATTTTAGTTCTTACCACTTCTTTCATTTTAGGATTCAACCGTCGTTGGTGATCAACAACGGGTTTAGCATCAGGTTCAATATTAATCTTGTGCTGACATAGAGTGGGACTAATGCCCTTAAGATCATCAAGAGTATATCCAATAGCAGCACGGTGCTTCCTCAGAATTTTCAATAATCTTTCTTCTTCATGTTTTGAAAGGTTAGCACTAATAATAACAAGATATATCTTTTCTCATCAAGATAAGCATACTTCAAAGTGTCAGGCAATTGTTTTAATTCAAACACAGGATCACCTTTAGGTGGAGGAGGACCTCCTAGAGTTTCAATAGGCAAATTGTGTTTTAGGATAGGTTGTTGTTCAAAGAATATTTTATCTATTTCATTTCTTTCACGCAAGTGCATATCATTTTCATGGTCTAGCAAATATTGTTCTAGAGGATCAGTAGGAGGCATGACAATAGAAGCAAGACCAATTATTTCATCCTTATTAGGTAATTCTTCATTACGAGGTTGTCTACTAAACTTGGAAAAATTAAACTCATGAGACTCATCACCAAAACTGACACCGGTAGTTTGTTTTTCACAATCTATCTTAGCATTAACGGTGTTCAAGAAGGGTCTACCAAAGATAATGGGACAAAAGTCATCTTCTGGGGAACCAAGAACTAGAAAATCAGTAGGGTATTTTATTTTCCCACACAAGACTTCAACATCTCTAACTATCCCAAGTAGTGTGATGGTGTCTCCATTAGCAAGTTTAATAGTAACATCTATGTCTTCCATTTCAGCTGGTGCTATGTCATTCATAATTTCTTGGTAAAGAGTAAAAGGAATAGCACTCACACTAGCACCCAAGTCACATAAACCATGATAGCAATGATCTCCAATTTTAATTGAGACAACATGCATGCTAACTACGGGTCTATGTTTATCTTTTTCATCGGGTTTGGCAATTCTAGCAGCTTCATCACAAAAGTAAATAACATGCCCATCAATATTTTCTACTAAGAGATCTTTAACCATAGCAACACTAGGTTCTACTTTAATTTGTTCAGAGGGTTTAGGTGCTTTAATATTACTTTTGCGAACCACAATTGATACCTTAGCATGTTCCTTTATCCTAACAGGGAAAGGTGTTTTTTCAATATAAGTAGTTGGCACAACTGGATCAACATTGTAAATGATAGTCTCATCTTTAGCTAAAACATAAGTAGTAAATGATTCACAGAAAGAGGCTACTATCTCAGAGTCAAGTCCATATTTAGTACTAAACTTTTGAAAAGCATCGGTATTCATAAAAGATTTAACACAATCAAACTCGAGCTTCATACCTGACTCTTTACCTTTGTCGAGTTCCCAATCTTCAGAGTTGCGTTTAATTCTTTCTAAAATATCCCACTTGAAATCAATAGTCATCTTCATAAAAGAGCCAGTACAAGAAGTATCGAGCATGGATCGATCATCATGAGAAAGCCGAGCATAAAAATTATGAATAATAATTTCTCTTGAGAGCTCATGATTGGGGCATGAATATAACATTGACTTAAGCCTCCCCCAAGCTAGAGCGATACTTTCTCCTTCTCGAGGCCAAAAATTATATATATAATTCTGATCACGATGAACTAGATGCATAGGATAATTTTTTTGGTGAAACTCCAATTTCAATCGATTCCAGTTCTAGGATCCAATATCATCGCATAGCCTATACCATGTCAATGCCTTTCCCTTCAAAGATAAAGGGAAGACCTTATTCTTAGCTTCATCTTCGGGCAAACCTGCAAGCTTAAATAATCCACAAATTTCATCCACATATATCAAATGCATATCAGGATGTTCAGTTCCGTCTCCTGCATAAGGATTAGCTAGCAGTTGTTCTATCATACCCGAAGAAATTTCATAACCAATATTTTCAGTAGGTGCAGTAGGTTAAGGGGCAACTAATTATGCTTCCGGTCGAGGTGAAGATACCCCGAACAAACCCCTCAAAGGATTGTTTTCCATAATAACAAGTGACAATAAATTTCAGCACACTATATAAATTTTTTCTTACCGATTTCCACTTACCAAGAGCGCTTCACTCCCCGGCAACGGCGCCAGAAAAGAGTCTTGATGACCCACAAGTATAGGGGATCAATCATAGTCCTTTCGATAAGTAAGAGTATCGAACCCAACGAGGAGTAGAAGGAAATGACAAGCGGTTTTCAGCAAGGTAATTTCTGCAAGCACTGAAATTGTCGGTAACAGGTAGTTTGATAGCAAGATAATTTGTAACGAGCAAGTAACGGTAATGGTAAATAAAGTGCAGCAAGATAGCCCAATCCTTTTGTGGCAAAGGACAGGCCAAAACGATATCTTATAATAAGCAAAGCGTTCTTAAGGGCACACGGGAATTTCACTATGTCACTTTCATCATGTTGGTTTGATTCGTGTTCTCTACTTTGATAATTTGATATGTGGGTGGACCGGTGCTTAGGTGCTGTTCTTACTTGAACAAGCCTCATACTTATGATTAACCCCCTCGCAAGCATCCGCAACTACGAGAAAAGTATTAAGATAAAATCTAACCATAGCATTAAACATATGGATCCAAATTAGTCCCTTACGAAGTAGCGCATAAACTATGGTTTAAGCTTCTGTCACTCTAGCAACCCATCATCTAATACCTACTCCACAATGCATTCCCTTAGGCCCAAAGATGGTCAAGTACCATGTAGTCGACGTTCACATGACACCACTAAGGGAATCTCAACATACATATCATCAAAATATCGAACACATATCAACTTCACATGATTACTTGCAACATGACTTCTCCCGTGACCTCAAGAATAAAAGTAACTACTCTCAAATGATATTCATGCTCGAGATCAGAGGGGTATTAAATAGCATAATGGATTTGAACATATCATCTTTCACCAAATAAACCATATAGTAATCAACTACAAGATGTAATCAACACTACTAGTCACCCACAGGTACCAATCTGAGGTTCCGGTATAAAGATTGGGCACAAAAGATGAACTAGGGTTTGAGAGGAGATGGTGATGTTGAAGATGTTGATGAAGATTGGCCTCCCAAAGATGAGAGGGTTGTTGGTGATGACGATGGCTTCGATTTCCCCCTCTGGGAGGGAAGTTCCCCCGGCGAATCGCTCCACCGGAGGGCAAAAGTGCTCCTGCCCAAGTTCCGCCTCGAGACGGCGGCACTCCGTCCCGAAAGCCCTCTCCTTATTTTTTTCTAGGTCAAAATGACTTATATACCAGAAGATGGGCACCGGAGGTGGGCTGGGCTGAGCACAACCCACCAGGGCGTGCCTGGGGGGCCTGGCGTGCCCTGGTGTCTTGTGCTCATCAGGTGGCCCCCCTCCAGTAGTTATTTGCTTCAGTATTTTTTATATATTCCAAAACAATTCTCCGTAAATTTTCAGCTCATTTGGAGATGTGCAGAATAGGTAAGTCTGACATAGGTTTTTCAGGTCCAGAATTCCAGCTGCCCGCATTCTCTCTCTTTATGTAAACCTTGCATATTATGAGAGAAAAGGCATTAGAATTACTCCAAAAAACATTATTATGCATAAAAACATTATAAATAGCAGTAGGAAATCATGATGCAAAATTGACGTATCACTATATATCTATTATATGTGATGAAAAATATATGTTTAGAAACTACATCCGCTTAAGAATCCAATGATATAATTTTAGTGACTTATAACTCATATTTAGTTAGTCAAATGGATGACCTAGAACTACGCGCACGCCCTCTAACCTGAGACGGAAGGAGTACTATGCATCAGGGAGGTATTATCATACATTAGTATTATATGCATGATACTAGTATATGATATTCCCCATTACAATCAGCCTGAAGGTACTACCTCCTTCCTGGTTTATTAGTCCCCTTAGTATTTTGTGTCAAACTTTGACCATAGATTTAACTAAGAAAATAGTAATGCATGTCACCAAGAATTATATCATTGGATTCGTATTTGAACATAGTTTCCAGTGATATTATTTTTTGTTACATGCATTAATATTTTGTTAGTTAAATCTAAGCTCAAAATTTAGCACAAAATGCGAAGGGGACCAATAAACCAAGACGGAGGTAGTAGTAATATAGCCTAGGGATATGTGTATGTTACTCTCCACTGTGGCTAGTCTTAGTGTTCAAGATGAAAGTATTTACCTCTTAATAGCTCTCCATAATTAGGCCTCATAATTCTTCAGGAATCTGCTCCATCCCCCCTCCTCTCCCAAAGACCACTACACCAAAGTATTTAAAATATATGACAATAATTGCTTGGACTAAGATTTCTTTTTTGCCAAAAGATCATATCTATCATGAAAGTTCACCGGAAGTATAAAGCATCTTAAACATAATAAAAAAAATAGTACATTAATATTCCGAGACCATCGAACAACCACTACAACCGCTAGAACGAGTCGCCGACGCGCCACTGTCACCCCTTCCCTGCAGGAGCTGGCTTGACCTCGTAGATGACAACCAGAAATCTTTGTGCACGTCTCCCTAAGGACCAGTGCCCTGGAGTTGTAGTTGTCAGCGTTGAATAGATCTGGAGCACCTGACGCCAAATCTCGCCATATGACGAGAAATCCTAACCTAATCGCCTCAGGAAGACAACATGAACTACGGCCGGGAGACAAACTCGAAGAAGAAGCGCCGCCATTCACCCGAACGCCGCACCTACGAGGATTAACAAAATCTAACCTAAACTACTAACCAAAGTGAAGGCATCGGGATTTGCCTCCCTTCTGCCTACCGCTCCACCGGCCGCCGGAACAACAGACAGAACGGAGGCAAATCCACGTGCTCGTCGGTGAGGTTTGGGGGATGGGGGGGGGGGGGGGGGGGGGAGTTGTTGGGGATGTGGGGGGGGGGGGGGGGGGGGGGGGGGGGGGGGGGGGGGGGGAGTTTGCCCTAGCCGTCTAAGATTGGACGAGGAAAATTTCTTGAGTATAACAACTGTATTCTCAAAAAATCTATTGGCAAGGTGATCAAAATCTTGTGATTTTAAGCTATGGTTATTATTGGATATACAATCACGTGTATGACGTATGTGCGGTGGTAACTAGTGATAGAAAAAGAAGATTAGCCGATTGGATCTGGATGTGGTGGACAAATTTAAGCAGCCAAATTGGGCAAATTATCATCCAAATGGATGATGCGTACCAACTTGCGAAGTTGCGAAGAACGTAATGGAAATTTGTAGTAGTATGAAGTTAACTTGATGGAATAAATACAGGCGCATCGTTGCTACACACAGCCTCGTCGTCACAAAGGTAGACACGACGGAGATGCAATCAGACACATACTAAGGCGTGGGTAGAATACATGTTCATCTCTAGGGCGTCTCTCGCAGGAGTCAGCCCTGGGTTACAATACATGTCGTGGGTAGAAGCGCTCAAATCCTCGCCATCTTGGGCGCGACGACGAGCGGGTTCTGGCGCGCGATCTGCTCGCGGCCGGCTGCCTTGTAGTCGAAGAAGCAGGTGTGCGCGTCGGCGTGGCGGTGCGCGCCGCAGTAGGTGGCCCCGCACCGGCACGCGAATCCCAGCAGCCCCACCTTCTGGCACGCGCTGCATCGGTTCTTCATCGACGCCGCCATCTTCTCGGGCGTCTCCTCCTCGCCTCCGGCTTTCGTCAACCTGATGGTCAGCGACCTGAGGCCGGACATGACGGCGCCATCAAAGGCCATCACGTCCAGCAGCTGCTGTTCCTTGTAGCACTTGGAGCAGAGATCGTTTGTCGCCGCGCCGGCGAAGAATCCGCAGCCGCTGGCGCACAGGGCCGCGCCGCTGGCCTGATGCCTCGCCTCCATGTTGTTGGCCGTCGAGCGAGATTCACCGAGCAGGTCTTGCCCGCACTTACGTGCTCCCGCCGAGACGATCGTGCTCTCGCCGAGACGATTGATTGCTCGCGATGGCCTCGGTTGAAGATTTCGCAGCGCAGCGAAGCCGGAATTGGTTCTGTGATTACAGGGCAGATGCCACCACCCAGGCCTTTTAGGGTGTGTTTGGATTGCGGTCAAAGTGCACCTTACCAAAATTATTTTGGTCATGATTTAAAGATTGGTCTTTGTTTGGATGATTGACAATTTTTTGGCACGTCAATGAACTCTAGCCAATGTTTTGATAGGGCAACCTTGGGCACAAACCAAACACACCCTGCATCGTGGCCTTTTATAGTATTAACTACCTTCTCATTCTTGTTCGGTACTCGGACTCGGAATCCGACCAGTGCAAGAAGAGGCCAGCACCACCCAGGCAATCCGGTCCCACCACGAGCTGTGTTCTTTCCTCTACGATCTTTTTTTTAGGGACTCTCGATCTTTTCTTGGTTCCCTGTCTGTACACCCCTCGCCCGCTCCGTGTAGGCGCTTATCCGGTTTTCTAGTTTTTTATCCGACGTTTCATCACAGATCCCACATGGAAATAATCCAAGAGAAAAAAATCTAGAAAACCGACCGACCAACGGAAACCAGCTAAGAAAAAAGTCTCGACAACTAACGAAAGACTCCCGAGTAGGGATGTAAACATATCAGATTGGATCGGATAATGCTCTTTTCATGTCCTCTACCATTTTTTTTTTCACCGGATTCGGAGCGGAGCAGATAATGACCGGATTCAGATTCGAATACGGATTATATCGGACAACGGATTCAGAGCAGAAACGGGATGGATTCAGAGCGGAAACGAAAACAAAATATCAAAAAAATACGTGCAAAGAGACATGATTTATTTCTAATGCAAAAAATAAGAACATGAAATTTATCCAACCGCATAATGCTAGATATTGGCCAAATGCTCACACCAATACGGCAATGATAAGCAATGGTGCAATACTGATAAAGTGATGGTAGCATTACACAAAGGGTCCAAGACAAAGGTCCCCAAAATATTTCTCAGCCGATTTACAGAAAAAAAAATGTAAATAACCAAGCACATTTTACTGGAAGAAATAAATTCACTAGATTAATAGCTTACAAGCTGCAGCAAGAAGCAAGACATTAGTGTTGGAATTAAACTTCTTGTTGTCATTTAGTTTGAATAAGTGCACGCCTGTGTGCATAAGTGTGAACAGTATAACTGTCTGGTGTGCCGAAGTGCAGCGGCATGTTTGCAGTTTGCCTGCAATTGAAGCCACCTTGCACATGTGATAGAATGTGTTTCTGTCCTGGTGAGTTGAACCACCTGGGTGAGTCGGTTCAGTGTTGAATCTATATAAATGTTCAGGAATTTGTTGTACTGAACAGGCTAATTAAATCAAAGAAAAAAACATATATTGTACTGAACAGTCTGTCTCCACTGTTTTTCAGTTACTCTGTTTTTCTCTAAAACTCTGAAGTACACATCTTTCTGAAACACTGCGTGTGTGTGAATCCACAGAAAACAGAGAGAAATGAGAGAATGTGAGGGCCTGAGCCTACAATTAGGATCATAGATTCATCCGAGACGTTTAAGTGCAAGAAGCTAACCCAAGGCCTAAGCAAGCAAGCAGGTGGACTGATTTCTAATGCTAGCTACTGGAGTCATTGCTTTCAACCTGGTGAGTTTAGAGTACGTGCTACAGTTCATCTCTAGGGCGTCTCTCGCAGGAGTCAGCCCTGGGTTACAATACATGTCGTGGGTAGAAGCGCTCAAATCCTGGCCATCTTGGGCGCGACGACGAGCGGGTTCTGGCGCGCGATCTGCTCGCGGCCGGCTGCCTTGTAGTTGAAGAAGCAGGTGTGCGCGTCGGCGTGGCGGTGCGCGCCGCAGTAGGTGGCCCCGCACCGGCAGGCGAATCCCAGCAGCCCCACCTTGTTCTGGCACGCGCTGCATCGGTTCTTCATCGTCTTCTCGGGCGTCTCCTCCTCGCCTCCGGCTTTCGTCAACCTGATGGTCAGCGACCTGAGGCCGGACATGACAGCGCCATCAAAGGCCATCACGTCCAGCAGCTGCTGTTCCTTGTAGCACTTGGAGCAGAGATCGTTCGTCGCCGCGCCGGCGAAGAATCCGCAGCCGCTGGCGCACAGGGCCGCGCCGCCGGCCTGCTGCCTCGCCTCCATGTTGTCGAGCGAGAGATCGAGCAGGTAGGTCTCGCGCGCACCTACGTGCTCCCGCCGGGACGATTGATTGCTCGCGAAGGCCTCGGTTGGAGATTTCGCAGCGCACCGAAGCCGGAATTGGTTCTGTGATTACAGGGCTTGTGCCATGGCCTTTTATAGTACCATACTACCTTCTCATTCTCGTTCTTTACTCGGATTCGGAATCCGACCAGTGCAAGGAGACGCCAGCGCCAACCAGGCAATCCGGTCCCACCACGGGCTGCGTTCTTTCCTCTACGATCTTTCTTTTTGTAGGGCTCTATCTGCAATCTTTTTTCACATCAAAATACTCTTTATTGCAAGATGATCACCATATTATCTTTTATAGGAGTATCAACAATCTTCACGGGTGGATCTTTTATCCACCCCACACACACCTTACTTCTATCTAGTTTGGTTAAGCCAAAGGGCAACATAATTAGACTCTATAGGAGCATGCTTTTTTTCTGGAATGAAGACGCTAGAAGCGTCCGGCTTTAAATTAATAAAGCCACTAGGCAGCATGTGAACAAGGTTTCAAGCTTACAGACCACACAACCAAAATAAAGACGACCACACTGTCCCAAATACACGATAAGTTTGTAACCAGTTTAACACGAAGGCACAACAAGATAAGACTCGGTGAACGTCAAGCCAATTCCGTCGCGGACGCGAATACCCAAAAGCTCAGACTGTCGAAGTGGTCTGGCGAGCCAGCGTTAGACTGCTTTTCATCTTCTCCATGATCTTCCTCATGCGCTCAGCATCGCGCGGCTTCCCCAACGGTGTCCACATCTGTAAGAAGAGGTGACATTTGAAAATAATATCAGCAGGGTGAGCTGGGAATTTCTTCTTTATCGCAATTTTGTTCCGGGTCGTCCAAAGAGACCACAACAGCGCCCCTACGCAGTGCCAAACGATCCTTGCGTTCGTACCCCGCTGGGACGTTAGCAAGGAAAGCAGGTCCCCTCCGGAGAGAGGATTCCAGTTCTGACTAAACGTTTCTCTAACGGTACTCCACGCAAACCTAGCTAGAAAGCAGCCAAAGAAAACATGGTTCGCGTTCTCCCCTAGTCCGCAAACGGTACAAGAACCATCAGCTGGTCCGTTGCGCTTGGCCACGTTATCCGATGTCGGCAGGCGGTTTCGAAACATTTGCCACATAAAAATTTTGATTTTGAGTGGCAGTCCAGCCTTCCATAGCCCCCTAGCTATGTCCAGTGAGTTGCCCTCGGTCAATTTATTGTATAGAGATTTGACCGAAAACTTTTGGGAGGCAGCCAGGCTCTAGGTGACCACATCAGCCGCCAAGCTGAGCTGTCGGCCGCCTATCATAGTTACGAGATCGGCCCAGCTGGCCTCCTCTGCCGGGTCTAGGTTGCGCATGAAGTGAATCTCTGGGGGGTAAGACCTAAGGGCCTCGCCCACCATAATATTTGTGTCAGTGGCAAGTTGGAAGATCGCTGTGTGGGATTGCCACAACGGCGTCTGACCTAACCAGCTATCAAGCCAGAACCGTGTGGACATGCCATTATTTATGCTAAAACGGGCCCCTACCGCGAAATCCGGTCTAACCGCTTGGATCCCATTCCAAAACGCAGAACCGGACGACTTGGCCTTGAATAGGTTCTCGTCCGGGAAGTATTTTGCCCGGAGGAGATCCGCCAAGAGTCCCGACTCGTTTTGGGCAAGATGCCACCACCATTTGGTAAGCAGAGAAACATTCATTAGCTTGGAGTTAGTAATCCCCAAGCCTCCGAAGTTTTTGGGCCTACATACCGCCCCCCACTTGACTAGATGGTATTTGCGTTTAATTTCGGTTCCTTCCCAAAAGAACCGGGAGAGAGGGGTGTCAAGTTTGTGTGGACTCCATCCGCGAGAAGAAACATCCCCATTATAAAAAGTAGCAGTGAGGAGAGGCTCGAGTTCGTGAGAATGAATCTAGCTGCAGAAGACATGAACCTCCCTCTCCACGGGCTTACCCTATTGTCCACTTTGCCATATAAAGGTTCCCATTCAGATATCGACAACTTTCGGTGGGATATCGGGAGGCCTAGGTATTTGATTGGGAAGCCCCCAAGCTTGCAGTTGAGTAAGTTGGCCACCCGCACACTATCCTGATCGCCCATCCCTATGGTGATGACTTCGCTTTTTGGGAAGTTGATTTTTAGCCCCGATAAAATCTCGAAAGCAAGGACCAATAACTTGATCGTGGCGATACTATGGTCGTCTGGCTCAAAGAGGAGCATTGTATCGTCTGCGTACTGCAAGTGGATCACCCCCACCGGGGATGAGGTGGGGCACCAACCCTTTGATGTGACCCGCAACTCTTGCCTAGGAAAGCATGGCCGACAAGGCATCCGCAACAAAGTTAAAAATGAGCGGGGAACTTGGGTCTCCTTGGCGGAGGCCCCTTTTGTTGCGGAAAAACTTGCCCATTTCGCCGTTAATCGTAACCGCCGTATGTCCGCTACTGACTAAGTGCATGATACGATGGACGAAACCTGCCTCAAAACCCTTTTTGAGGAGGGCCTCCCGCACGAACTCCCAGTTCACACGGTCGTAGGCTTTTTCGAAATCGAGCTTGAGCAGAACACCCTTCCTCTTTGTGCGCTTGAGTTCATGGACAATCTCCAGTAGCGCAATGGGCCCCTCTAGAATGTTACGGCCCTTAAGAAAGGTGGTCTGGCTTTTGCTAATCACTGGTTGCGCAATAGGCACCAAGCGAGTGGCGTACGCTTTCGCACACACTTTGAACAGAACGTTAATGAGGGTGATAGGCCTAAACAGTTTAATGTTGTCCACACCTTTAACTTAGGGATCAAACTAATAGCGCCGTAGTTTAGGCGGGACAAGTCAATCGTTCCAAAGGCAAACCCGTTCACGATCACGTAGAAGAGGTGCTTATGGCATGGCCAAAACTTTTTGAAAAACTCCACGGGCCACCCATCAGGGCCGGGCGCCGTGTCCGTCTTCATATCGGTCAAGGCCATGTCGATCTCTACCGACAGGAAGGACAGAGTGAGCCCATCATTCTCCTCCTGCGATACCCACTCCGTTGGATCCCACAAATCCTCCGGAAGGCAAAGAGCCTTTTCATCAGCCGTTTATGTGGCTTGAAACTGCGTCGGTATTTCCCCAAAGAGGAAGGGATGATGCAGTTCAACTACGGTAGGTATTTCGCTTAGTTAAGAAACCAAGGTATCAATCCAGTAGGAGGCTAGGCCAAGCTATGTAAACGGTACCTGCACACAAAGAACAAATACTTGCAACCCGACGCGTAAGAGGGGTTGTCAATCCCTCCTTGGGCAAAAGATAGATTGGTTTGTATGATGTTGGATAAATAGATCTCGCAATAACACAAAATAAAATAAATAAAGAAAAAGTGCAGCAAAGTATTTTTGGGGTTTTGGAATAATAGATCTAAAAAATAAAAGTGAATAAAAATAGATCGGAAAGCAATATGATGAAAGATAGACCAGGGGGCCGCAGATTTCACTAGTGGCTTCTCTCGAGAAAATAGCAAATGGTGGGTAAACAAATTAGTATTGGGCAATTGATAGAAGATCAAATAATTATGACGATATCCAGGCAATGATCATTATATAGGCATCATGTCCAAAATAAGTAGACCGAAACGATTCTACATCTACCACTATGACTCCACACATCGACCGGTATCCAGCATGCATCTAGTGTATTAAGTTCATGGAGAAACGGAGTAATGCAATAAGAATGATGACATGATGTAGACAAGATCTATTCATGTAGGAATAGACCCCATCTTGTTATCCTTAATAGCAACGATACATGCGTGCCTCGCTACCCCTTCTGTCACTGGGAGAGGACACCGCAAGATCGAACCCATCACAAAGCACCTCTTCCCATGGCAAAAAAAATCAATCTAGTTGGCCTAACTAAACCAAAGATTCGAAGAAGAAATACGAGGCTATAAGTAATCATGCATAAAAGAGATCAAAGAACTCAAATAACTTTCATGGATATAAATCTGATCATAAACTCAAACTTCATCCGATCCCAACAAACACACCGCAAAAAGTCATTACATCAAATAGATCTCCAAGAGACCATTCACTGGTACAGCGAGGTGCTATACAAACGGTTTTTAATCCCTTTCCACGACGGCGTTTGGAACCGTCGCCAATTGAGTGTGTGCGATACGGGGGTCCTTCCCACACGACCCAGAAACCGTCGGGGATAGGGAGCCTTGGTGCATACAGTTGTCCCTACTCGTTTGTGCTCGCATTGCCATCGCAGTCGGTATTCTGTGGTGCTACGTTTACGATGCGCGGCCCATCACAAATGGTTCACGATTATAGAACATGTATGATAAGCAGACAATCACACACATTCACTTTCCCGAACTGTGTGCGATAACTAATTAAGAAAATTAGCTAATCATCGTACGAGTGTCGGATAGGGTTACGAAATGTCGGACCATCGTAACATCGTCGTACATGATAACTATCGCACACGCTATTCTGTGGTGAAACGTTTACGATGCGTACAACATCAGAAACAGTTCATGGTTGCAAATCGTGTACGATAAGGCAACTATCACAAATGTTTAGTTTGCCCGCACCATTTGTGATATTGTCTGATATCATACACGGTTTGCAAACGGTAACTGTGTGCACGCTCGCACATGTTTCCTCTCTGTGAACCGTGTCGGATTATGGTTTATATCACAAACGTTTGTGTTTTACCGACCGTGTGCGCCGTAACGACCTGCAGAGCGTAATTTCACCGTAATTTAATTGCTGCTATTTCAAATTGTACCGGATTTGAATCTGAAAGTATGCTATAGCTTTATTCATATCCATCAGGTTCAAACAACCAATGCATTATTCGATTCACAGGTACATATGTTCAAGAATTACAAAAGCACCAAATAAAGAATGATGAACCACTGTTGTATACTTGTACTATTAAAGACGGTAAAGAAAGAGGCGAAATACATTCTGGTTGCTGAACAAGGTGAAGCGGAATGCCCATATTGTGCCCTCGTCCATGCAGAAGGCACGCACGACTCTAGTCCAACCCCTTGTGATGGCCGACCGCCCATCCTTCACTATCTTCATGAACACATCTAGATAATCATCGTGTTCTGGTAGAAATACTTTAACCTTTCCATGCCCACCAATCATGTAGTTTGAGAGGTAACCATGAGTAAACTGCTTTGGGAACCACTGCAAAGGAAAAAGATTCAGACATTGTCATCTAACACAACTCATTATGGGAAGTAAAAAGAAGGCTGCAGAGTTCTTACTTACCATTCTGCAGTTCGCTGTTGTCTTGGATAAAGTGTAAACAAATAGTTTAATTGCCATCTTTTGACCCATTTTACTAACAATCTTTATTAGCTTCCTCGCTTGATGCTGGTTCATCAATATCTCATTGCCCCATACGCAGAAAGGGTCGAAGCGCGGATCTTTACCAATGACATATGTACCTAAAAAGCACCAAGTTAATATTAGAAGCTAAACAACAATTGCACAATGATGTAGTACAACACTCCCTCGGTCCCATTATATAATATCTTATAACATCCAATATACTCACATATTAGATGAATTAACATCTTATATTATGGGACGCAGGGAGTTTATTGCATTCTTACAAATTATCGGCTGATTAACTGCTGCTGTATCCATGGGTTAGAGTTAGTTTGAGCTAGTTTGGGCTCAAATAGCCCTAAAGTATATCCAAACATGAGGGCTAGTTTGAGCTAGTTGCATCTAACCCACCAAAAAAAACTATCTCACCCAAGAGGTGTTAATTGGAGCTAGTTCTCCTAGTGCATTTATTGTCAATCTAACCCTGTCATCCAAACACCTCTTTGACTAGAGTTAGTTCAGGGTTAGTCATGAGCTAGAAACTAACTCTAACCTCTAGCTAAGTTAGAGTATCCAAACAGGGTTGTGTCGTTGTTGTTGTTGTTGCTGCTGCTGCTCTTCTACGTATATCTAGACATCATCAGAACATTAAGATAACACTCTTCCTTGTTGATATGTAACCTAGGATTGCTTATTTAGACATTCAGTACAGTGCATGTTGCTATGTAGCCTCAGATATATTACATATGGCCCTAGTTAACCTAACGATAAATGGGTTACAGATATATTCAGTTAAAAGTCCAATTCACCGATTAGTCCCCTGTCAGCCCCCGGCCTATATGGTACTAGTTACCGATATCCTGAACAGTGAGTATATATAAGCCATGGGATGAAACTAACCTCGATGGAAAACAGCAGTCGTTCCCAAAATTGTCCTGTGTAAGTACATCAAGAGGCATGTTAAGCACAACATGCTAAACATCAACCAAATATATCCATGGCAGACAAAATAATCTCCAAAAGATAGCTTCAGTGTGCAGGTTTAAGCACGCTAGTAAAGCAAAACAAGTGGAAAGGTGTATTAGCTGCAACAGGCCTAACATTTAACAACAAGCAAACATAGTCATTCAAACTGGTATTGTGCCGGTCTAAGTACACTAGTTATTGTAAAATAAAAATGGAAAGGCGTGTTAACTACAACATGGAGCAACCAAATGTAGTCATTCATAGTGGTATTGTTGAAACTGGTATTGATGAAATTGAACTACACAGTTCATACTTGCACATATAGAACATCATCTTGTGAATAACTGGAATAAACAAGGCATACTACGAATAACCAAAGATAGCATTTGAAACTGGACATATGCTAACTACAAACAACCGAACAACCAAAAAACTTTATGCTAGCTATAACAGGCTTAACAGCAAGCAAATATATGCATTCCTATCTATATATTTAAAACTGGTATTGATGAAAATGTACTGCACAGCAAATAGTTACACATATAGAGCATCACATTGTGAACAACTCAAATAAACAAGGCATACTACAAACAACCAAATATAGCAATTAAAACTAGACATATTCTCACTACACTACAAAAGGGACTCGACAAAACAAATCATGGGTTCCCCCTGTGAAGAGGCACGGCAAAACAAATCATGGGTTTCCTCACTTGTCACAGATGGGCTCGTTCCCGTGGGAAGAGCACGGACCCTGGGTGCGCTCCATGTTGTCATAGATGGGCTCCTTCCCCTTGGAAGAGCACGGCTGTAGGGTGCCCTCCCTGATGTCGCAGACGGGCTCTTTCCCCTTGGAAGAGCAGATGGGCTCTTTCCCCTTGGAAGAGACGGAGAGGGTGCCCTCCTCGTGGTCGCCGTCGATGAGGTCTGACTTGGAAGCTGTGGATCCCAAGCTAGCGTTGCAGAACGTGTCCTTCGGAAATGACAAAAGGGGCTCGATGGCGATGTAGGATGGCAAATTCTTGACAGTGAGTGTCGTGGGAAACCACGGCCACCTATGGGGCCATCAGCCCCTTGTGGTTCGGCAGGGGGGATGAGCACATTGCACAAAGAGCGGAGAACGTAGCGCAGCACGGCAGAGATCACACAGGCAGTTTTACCCAGGTTCGGGCCGCCACGAGGCGTAAAACCCTACTCCTGCTTTGGTGGATTGATGGTGGATTGTGGTGGAAACGCAGCGCTCTTGCCCGACAGGGTTGCCTCGGGGCGAGGGCAGCTACACGCGTACGAGTGTACAAGGGTCTGAATCCTTTCTATGGTTGCCATGGCCCTCCTTTTATAGATCAAGGGGTCACCACAGTGGCAAATCAGTCATTGTGTACTGATTAGATAGCGAACAGTGCTATCATACCTAACTCTGCAGTCAGAGCAGAGCGCATTAAATGCGCCGCTTAGTGTCACATCATGGCATGCCCGGCAAACCTTGCCAGGATGCTCGGCCACCTTTTCGCCTGTCTACTTGACACGTCTCTGGACGGGTGTCATTTGGAGGTGATTTCCGTAGGAAGTGGCTGCCACGTGCCAAATAACAGCCACTTAGTCACTTGGGGGCTTGACAACGCACCGATCGATGACTTGCGTCGCTGTGAGGTGGAGCGGTGGAGCCTTGGCGGGGTAGTTTTCCCTCGTAGCGCCCGGCAGGCCTGCTGGGACGGTCTTGAGGCACAACTTCGGGGCCACCTCGTCCTCGCCAGGCTTGCCTACCCGGCAAGGGAGGTTTCCCCTTAGTGGCGTCTTGCTCATTGAGCTTGTCTTGGTCCTCTTGATCTGCCCTTTGATTCCTCAAAGAGCTGATTTCTCCTTGCTTGGTCTGGACTTGGACGTTGCGAGCTTGCCTTTTTAGGCCTGTGCACGGTCTAGGCAACAGACCCAGGGTTTGTTGCACCGACAGGAGCCCCTGGGCCTGGCCCGAACGCGCTGTTGGGCGTCGTCGGGGTAGGCCCTGTCCAGTGCATAGGCAAGAGGGGGGCAGTTGCCTGTCCCTTGAGATCTTCTTTGCTTCTTCATTAATCTGAGCCCAGGTCAGTTTCCGGTTCTCCCGCACGTCGCGTAACGCCAATTATGGTGGGGTCATCCTTGTAATGGCCCGTGAATGACATTGACGCACGGGAGAGTAACTGCCAATTCACTCTTCCCACCACGCCCTTATCCTTGGCCACGTATGCTGCATGCATTGAGTGGGGTAGGTAACGGAGGAGTGTGGTGCGGGAGAGCGTCAAGGCAAGGGCCCGGCCTTCTTGGATTGGTGGAGATGGACGGTGGTTACCCACCGATGGATCAGCCCCCAACCCGCCTATAAAAGGGGGCTGGGGGAAGCAGAAGTGCTCATCCACGTACCTCTTCTCGCCATTTCCTTCTTTCTTCTTGCAATGCTGAGAGGAAGAGACCAGGGGCAGGCCCCGGGGTCAGGCTTGGGGTTGATGACGCCGAAAGCTTGTGTAAGCGCCCGGGGAGTGAGTTTGGTCCGGGGCCGGAAGGGATGCGGCGGCCGAGCCACTCGCAGCGCAGGAGGTACAAGCTTTTCCACTATGGTGGAATGTTGTCTCCTCTACTCGGGTCGGCCATCTGGCGGGGAGCACTAGACCTTGCCGCGAACCACTGCGGCTTCCTGCCCTGACGCCGGAGCTCCCAGGGCTTCTGGCATCTGTCTGGGGTGCAGCGCTCGGGTCCCTCGGTAATCCCAGCACTGCCCCCTTTGGTGAAGTCGGGGCGAATGTCGAAGACGGCGGCATCTTCCTGTCCTCTGAGGTGGGGAGCGATGCTCCTCGCACGTGTCGGATGTCGTCGTCACCCGCAGCTTCTCCGGGGGAGGCAACGGCTCGAGGAGCTGGCGCACCCCTGGAGTGGTGGTGATGAAGAAAGAACGAGGGAAGACGGAGAAGGCGTGTGGCAGGGCGTCAGGTTGGAGTACGATGGCACCGATGCCTTCGTCTCGTATTGCTGACCTGCTGCCTCATCTTTACATTCTTCCCCTCCCTCCCTGGCACCATCATCACCGGCCTCTTGGTTACCAGGGAGGGTCTGCTCTCTTGGTGCCTTCGCCTCCTCCAGCAATCTTCCAGCTGAGCCCCGGTGGTTCTCCCCGCCGGTGCTTTTGCTGGGGCTTCTGGCTAGTCCTGGAGGTGGTGACCAGGGCACTGCCGAGCTGCTTCTTCCACTCCTCTCCTTCGCAGCCCCGCCACTCTCGATCTTGTCAGGCTACGCCCGGCAGGTCCTGACGGGGTCGAATGGGGCGTCTTGCTCAGGCACTCCTTTTGCCCTCTTCCTCTTCCACCGCAGTGCCTAGGAGGAGAGGGATAAGAAAGGGATTACGGGGCACTTATCTTTTTTCAATCTAAAATATGTAGGCACTTGCCAAACTTTAGTCTAAATAATGTAATCTCCTTTATCCATGTCGGTGTTCTGTAAGATCTGTACTTGTTCATCAGCATATTAATGAAAAAGACAAGCTTTGCCGGGCACTTGTACATGCATCATACCCATGCAGAGGTGAAATGCCTCTATACGTTCAAGTAAACAAGTTATCTCTGGCAAGCTATCCTGCTGGTACCCTCGAATTGTTGCCGTGGGGCTAAGCCTGCCGAGCACAAATCGCAAAGAGGGACCAGCCGCCGCCAAACCTTCTCCGCCAAAGGCCACTGTGACCATCCTTACCGAAGCAACATTTGAGTCAAAGGATGGGAGCACCTAAGTTTCGAAGGTGATGAGGTTTTCATATGCACAAGTTTCTACTTACAGAACACTTAAGGATAATAAGAGAACTTATCTGTTTGGCTCGCCGAGGATCGTCACGTAGGCTCGTCTTCATTTCTTCTTTTTGGGACCGAGTCCACGGCAAGAACCCTGCAACTCAATGCAATTGAAAAAAATGCCTCATGCGACCTCTTCTATATGATCATGCTATGCTCATGATATGCTTATGCATGCATGCAAGTTTTGGGGGCCCCCTAGCGCTTCGTTTATTTCTGTTGCTCAGGGTCTGCGCCTGGCTTTGTACAAGGGGTTACATGCAACAGCGGCAAGGCCTGTACAAAAGGGTGGCTACCAGGCAGGGCCCGACAGCCGCGCCTTACGGGTAGAACTTACGGAGATGCTCAATGTTACATGAGTTTTGCAACTGAATGCCATCTCCGGTCTCCAGACGGACTGTGCCAGGTCTGGTGACTCGTACTACCCGGTAAGGGCCTTCCCTCTTTGGCGTCAACTTGCTTGTACCCTTGGTGGACTGAACACGCCTAAGGACAAGGTCGCCTTCCTCAAAACCCCGGGCACGAACCCTGCGGCTGTGATAGTGACGCAGGGCTTGCTGGTAGCGTGCAGCACGCTTAGCGGCCCGGAGACGGCTCTCCTCAAGTAGCACAACATCATCACGCCGATGTCGTTCCTGCGCTACTTCATCGTAGGCAAGCATTCGAGGAGATCCGAATATGAGTTCCGTGGGGATAACTGCTTCTGCCCCATAGACTAGGGAGAAGGGAGTCTGCCCGGTAGCTCGATTTGGTGTCATTCTGAGGGACCAAAGAACCACCGGCAGCTCGTCGATCCATCGCCTGCCACACTTCTGTAGTCTATCAAAGGTTCTTGTCTTGAGACCTCACAGCACTTCAGCGTTCGCCCTCTCAGCTTGTCTGTTGCTTCTGGGATGGGTGACAGAGGCAAATGAGATCTTGCTTCCGAGGGTATGAACATATTGCATGAAGGCGCGGCTCGTGAATTGGGTGCCATTGTCGGTGATGATTCGGGCAAGCACCCCGAAGCGGCACACCAATCCTTTCAAGAACTTGATAGCTGACTGTGCAGTCACCTTTCTCACGGGCTCCACCTCTGGCCACTTTGTGAACTTGTCGATAGCGACGAACAAGAACGCAAGGCCCCCAGTAGCACGGGGGAAGGGGCCCAAGATATCGAGCCCCCAGACCGAGAAGGGCCATGACAAAGGGCTCGTCTTAAGAGCTTGGGCAGGCTGATGGATGTTCTTGGAGTGGAACTGGCAAGCTTCACATTTGGTGATGAGCTCAACTGCATCTTGGAGGGCTGTGGGCCAATAGAAACCTTGCCGGAAGGCTTTTCCAACCAGAGCCCTTGATCCAATGTGTGAGCCGCACATACCCTTGTGTACCTCTGGCAATAGTTCCTTTCCTTCCTCCCGGCAAATGCACTTTAATTTCACACCGTTGGGCCTCGTTCTGTACAGCGTGTTGTCAACAAACTGATACATACTGGTCCTCCGGGCTACTCTTTCAGCTTCTTCTTGTTCTTCGGGGAGTTCTCCAGTTTGGAGGAAATGGACTATGTGCCGTGCCCAGGTTGGGGCCAGGGGCTCGGCAACAAGGACCAGCGGCACCTCCTCCTTCGCAGGAGCGCACTTCTCGACTGCAGGGACCGGTGGTTTGGCGGGATGGTGCAGCTCACTGATCAAAGGGGAGTTGTTACCGCCAAGCTCTCTGTTGGGAGCCTCGGGAGGCTCTGCCGGGTGAGGCTTGCTGGAGTCCAGTTTCCTCCTCTTTCTGGCCATTGTTGCCGAGTATACGAAGGACTGAGTCAGATGGAGAACAAAAGTCCCTGGTTCCACAGGGAGTTTTTGCGCAGCGCACGTTGACAGATGATCAGCAATGCTGTTTTCCGCACGGGGTACGTGCTCTGTTTGCAATCCGTCAAAGTGCTCCTCCAACTTTCTCACTTCCTCGACGTATGCCTCCATCAATGGACTTTGGTAATCCTTGTTGACTTGTCTCACCACAAGTTGTGAATCTCCGCGGATGATCAGCTTCTTGATTCCCAGTTCTGTTGCAATCCTGAGCCCGGCAAGGAGCCCTTCATACTCTGCAGTATTGTTGGTAGCCTCCTCCCGAGGAAAGTGCATCTGGACGACGTACTTAAGGTGCTCCCCAGTGGGGGCAACAAGAAGCACGCCAGCCCCTCCACCTTGTAGGGAGAAGGCACCATCGAAATACATAATCCATTCTTGGGGCGCTTCCTTGCCGGGGATGATCGTCTCCAATACTTCTTCATCAGGAGTTGGTGTCCACTCTGTGATGAATTCTGCTAGTGCTCTGCTCTGAATAGTTGACGTGCTTTCAAACTTCAAACCAAAGCTAGATAACTCCAAGGCCCATTCCACAATCCTGCCGGTGGCCTCGGGGTTTCAGAGTATGCCCTGCAAGGGGAAGCGGGTGACAACTGTGATCTCGTGGGCTTGGTAGTAGTGGCGCAGTTTCCTTGAGGCCACGATGAGGCCAAAAATCAACTTTTGCACGCCAGAGTACCTCGATCCAGCTCCTTGTAACGGAGAGCTGACGAAGTACACTGGGCGCTGCACCATTTTCTTCCTTGCCACAACCATAGAACCGCGTCCGCTGCCCTGCCTTTCTTCGCTCTGGACTGACTCTGGTCTTGCCGACACGGGTTCGCTTTCCTCTTTAGAGGGGACAGTGGTTGTGGCTACCGCGTCATCTACTTCCCGCTGCGCTACCAGTGCTGCACTAACCACTTGATTGGTTGCCGCTAAGTATAGCAGCAACGGCTCTTGTGGTTTGGGAGCGACCAAGGTGGGCACAGAGGAAAGATAGGTCTTCAAATCTTGCAGCGCAGCGTTTGCCTCTGGGGTCCACTCCACGGGTCCTGCCTTCTTCAAGATTTTGAAGAACGGCAGGGCGCGCTCGGCAGACTTGGAAATGAACCTGCTTAGTGCAGCCATGCATCCAGTCAAACGCCTCACGTCCTTGACTGTCTTGGGTGCTTGAATTCGCTCGATAGCCTTGATCTTGTCAGGGTTGGCCTCCATCCCTCAATGAGACACAAAGAAGCCAAGTAGCTTGCCGGAGGGAACTCCAAACACACACTTCTCCGGGTTCAGCTTCAAGTTGATATTGCGTAGATTAGCAAAGGTTTCTTCCAAATCCTGGATGAGGGTTGATCTGTCCTTAGTCTTGACCACAATATCATCCATGTAAGCTTCAACGTTTCTGTGCAGCTGGGACTCAAAGCCAATCTGTACTGCTCTTGCAAAAGTGGATCCGACGCTCTTTAACCCGAAGGGCATCCGTACAAAGCAGTACGTGCCACATGGGGTTATGAATGCGGTCTTCTCTTCGTCTTCCTTGGACATGAAGATCTGGTGGTATCCGGAGTAGGCGTCCAGAAAGGAAAGCAGGTCACACCCGGAAGTGGAATCCATAATCTGGTTGATGCGCGCCAAGGGTAACGGGTCCTTCGGGCATGCCTTGTTTAGATCTGTGAAGTCTATGCAAAGCGTCCATTTCCCATTCGCCTTGCGCACCACCACTGGATTTGCTAACCATGTGGGATGTAACACTCCCCTGACCAAACTAGCTGCTTCAAGCTTCTTGATCTCCTCGGCAATAAACTGTTGCCGCTCCAATGCTTGCTTCTGGACCCTCTACTTGATGGGCCGGGCATGCGGGCAGATAGCAAGGTGGTGCTCGATTACCTCCCTGGGAACATCGGGGATATCAGATGGTTGCCAGGTAAACACATCGGTATTCGCCTGCAGGAAGGCAATGAGCGCGCTCTCCTATTTGTCATCAAGGGTGGGACTGATAGTGAAGGTACCATCAGTGCCAGCCAGCCCTGCCGGGACCTTCTTCACAGCAGGTGCAGCAACTTTGGATCTCTTGCTATTGGAACTCTCCGGCAAGTCATCAACAGGCGCAACACACTCCGGAGAGGCACGCTTCCCGGATTCCTTGTTGGCATCCTTGCTAGCTCTCTTCATTTTCTTACTTTCCTTGGCGGGAGCAGTGGTTTTTGCAGCCTCAGTAGCGACCGCCTCCCGGTACATCTTGTCCACGCATATGACTACGTCCTTCTGATCTGACGGAATGGAAATGACTCCTATCGGCCCTGGCATCTTCAAGGTGTTGTAGGCATAGTGGGATGCCGCCATGAACTTGGCCAGAGCTAGGCGACCAAGGATTCCGTTGTACGGCAAGGGGAGGTCAACCACGTCAAACACGATCTTCTCAGTCCGGTAGTTTAACTTCCCTCTGAACGTCACTGGCAGCATGATCTTTCCTTTAGGATGACTCCTGCTGGGGTTGATTCCTTGGAACGTGCCAGTAACCTTGAGCTCCCCATCTGCTGTCAGAAGTTTGCTGATGACCTTTGGAGATATCAGATTCAACCTGGCCCCGCCATCAACCAACATCTTTGTGACTTTGAGGTTGCGTATTGTTGGTGAGACCAACAACGGCAAGCACCCTATCATGGTGGTGCGGTCAGGGTGATCCTCTTCGTCAAAGATGATGGGTGTGCGGGACCACTTGAGCGGCTTCCAAGAATCTGCCGCTGGCTCCACGGCATTGACTTCACGTGCCCACTGTTTAAGTTGGCGGTGAGAGGAGTGCAGAGATGCACCCCCGTCAATGCACAGGGCGTCAGTGGCCTTTTGGAACTCCTGCTCACTGGTTTCCTCTTCATCTCCTCCATCACTCTCATCGTTGCAATCCTCCTTCTTACGGCCTCTGGCGGGCTTCCCTTGGGACTGAGGAGCCTTGCCGGGGTGACTTACTCCGCCGTCTCGGCCCTTCCCGCCAGCACCATCCTGGTTTTTCTCTTTATCACGCTTCTCATACTCAGCCCTCTGCTTCTTGACGAGCTGCTCAACCCGATGACACTCCTGAAGGTCGTGGCCCTTGGTCCTACAGATCTTGCAGTATGGCCCATCACCCTTCCCAGCCTTCTCGGCAGCCGCGGCCGCCCAGGAGTCAGTGCACGCGGCAACTTCCTTACTGGGGCCTCGGCCTTGGCCTTGGCTTTCTTGCCGGTACTAGGTGTGCTTGATCCTTTGACGGCCATCACAACTTTCTCCTTGCGCTTCTTATTGTGTTTCTTGTTCTTCTTCTTCTGACTGGTGGCCTCGTCGTCATCGTCTGAATCGATGTCAACGCCATCCTCTTCACCGGGAACTCGCCTTCCCTCCTCTATGTGAGCACACTTATCCACCAAAGTGTATAACTCATTCACAGTCTTGGGCAGCTGCACGTTCATCTTGGAATGTATCCTGCGGTTGCGCACGTTGGACTGGAATGCGGCAATCACAGCTGCAGGGTGGATATCTGGGATGTTCCTGTGCACTCAACCGAACCTTTGCATGTACTTCCGCAGACTTTGTCCTTCCTTCTGCGGGAGGAGCTGCAGATCGCTGGGCCGCCCTGGTTCTTGGTGGCCGCTCGTGAAGGCGCCAACAAACTCATGGTACAGGTCAGCCCAGGTTGAAATGGAGTTCTCCGGCAGGTGCATTAGCCAAGACCTCACATTTGGCTAGAGTGCCAAAGGGAAGTAGTTGGCGAACACCTTCTCATCTCTTCCCCCGGCAGCCTGAACAGCGATGGTGTAGATGCTCAAGAATTCTGCCGGGTTCAATCTCCCATCGTACTTCTCTGGTATCTATGGCTTGAACATGTGGGAAGATGGCCAACGAACTTGCCGCAGTTCACGAGTGAAGGCAGGGCACCCAACCTCGAAAGGTAGGTACCCACCCTCACCGAGTGCAGGCTCGTCGACGTCGGGGCCATTGCGCCTATCAGACTGGCAGTGGGTGTCGCGGCGCCGCTCGATAGTGACGCGCGCGTCTCCCCCTCGCCTGTCTTCCTGGGCCTGCCGTTGGTCTCGACGTGCTCGAGGGCCGGACGAAGCCATCGAGACGTCGTCGGGTTCTTGATCGCGTGGCTCCGGTCGTGGCCCCTGCGCAGGCTGCCGTGGAGGGGACTGCACCGTGGGGGTGGCCCCTTCAGCATGGCCAGCAGCGCGGGCCGTTGTCGTCACCTGGGGAGGCCGTGGTGGGCCAGCTCGCTGTGATCCTCCCGCCTCGGCAAAACCAATCAGGCTCTGAATGGTGGCTCTCCACTCATCCATCTGATCGGCTGCCGGCAGAAATCTCAACAGCAGCTGGGCCCGCGCCATAGCCTCCGAAGCGGTGCTTGGCATGGATGACGACACAGACCGTAGCGTCGCCTGGCTCCTCATGGTGCCGGTAGTAGGTGCGCCGTGTTCTCACTATCGTGAGCCCGTCGCCAGGGTGGCGTAGTGACGAGGTGGAGGCGCTTCAGGTCAGCGGCTCTGTTTGGCGCATCGGCTGTGGCAGCTCGTTCCGGGAGTGGCGCACGCCCTGCAGCCGCGCCCGCGGCGGGTGCGGCCGGAGAGTTGTGATTCACCCCAGAGCGAGTGTCACCACTGCGGATGTGCCCTTCAGTTGGGTGGAGAGGTGCATACGGAATGATTTCTCCACCCGTACCTCGTGGAGTGTGGCCGCTGGGATGCTGTTGGTGTTGTCCTTCCCCGGTGCCTTCTGCCCTTGTTTCAGCCGCAGGGGAGGTGGGGACGACACCGCCTGCGCCAGCCACGTCCCCCGCAGCGTCCATGTCTCCGTGCGTCCCCATAGCCCCCGCAGCATCGGCGGCCGCGTGCGACGGGGCCTTCGAAGTGGACGGATGGGCTGCAGCACCGGGCTTCTTCTTGGGCGCCATGGATGATGGAGCCGTCGATGAAGCAGGTGATGAAGATGATGCGTTGTATACGCTTCTCGGGTTCACGCAAGCGCTTCCCCCTACCTGGCGCGCCAAAGATGTCGTGGGAAACCACGGCCACCTATGGGGCCATCAGCCCCTTGTGGTTCAGCAGGGGGGATGAGCACATTTGTGGCGCCCCGCCTGATTACTACTGTAGCCAGACGGTCGCCACGCATGCCAGCCCAGGAAATCACCCTGGCATGCGTGTTAACAACAAGTATCATGAACACAGGCATTTCTATTAATGGATAACTAGGTCTTACATGATATATTACAAGAGTGATGGCAGCGGAAAAAGCTCTATCTAAGGCAGCATGGTCTTGGTGCGGCTCCAATCCACAGGGATCTGACTAGGTTACTCTTCTAGCCCGCGAACGCTTCGGCTCCTCGACGGACGACGGATCCTTATGTGAACCTGGCCACATTGAAGGCCGCTGAGTACTTTTGAATGTACTCGCAAGCAAACCAAACTAACATATACACCAAGCAAAGCAATCCATGGCATTCAAGCATGCATTTGTTATTAGAGCAACATTAATTATCATGGCATGGCACAACTAGCTAGCATTATCGATTATCATTTCATAACAGGGTTATCTAGCAAGATAACTACTGAAGTAAAATACAGTAAAGTAAAGCATATCAAGTAAGTAATCCATATTCCGAACGTTCTCATGATCCAATCCGAACCATAACCAAGTCCAATTTACTCTTGCGGTCATCCGACCATTCATCTCATAGCCATCCCATGGCTAAAATATCATATCCCTGACATCATCTGATGGCTATGCATCTCCCCTGTAAGTCTGATAAACTTACTCTCTTCCGGGTTGCCTTACAACCCTCGGAATACTCATGAGTCGCTGAGTACTTCTGATCATAAGACAAGTTCTTCCATTATTATTATCACTGTTACGGTTGACCACCTAGTGAGGCCTGGACGGACTGTCCAATACCGTGGACACGGCTATTCGAATAGATTCTTCACTCTGCAGAGGTTGCGCATTTACCCACACCATGGAGCACCTGGCCTCGTGATCCCATTCGGGTGGACCAGAGTTGCTCCAACGAAACCTGCCTAACCCGTGACTCCTCCATCATACCACCGGCAATCATCCTCCCCCAGAGTCCTGCCCTGGGTGGCCCCTGTGTCACCTCGTGACACCTGCCACCGTCGTGGCCAAACAAACTGTCCCAAACGGGGACTCCCGGGTTAAACAATCAACTGGGCTCACAAGGTTATCGCCGCCTACCGGGCCAGGGTAGCGCGCACACATAACCTTCCCTGTCGGGTGGTACCGGTGACAGAGCACGCGATCAGACCAAGTCAAGGCCGTCCCATACCGGCAAATGTGGTTGCATGGATAAGTCCGGATAGGTGACTCTAGATCAACCGGCTAGGTTAAATCCTTAGCCAGTACTTAGCAAGCATGGTTGTTTATCACAATAACTTGAGATGGCAGCAACTATGCATTTAAGTAAATTACTTTGAGTTATCATATAGCAGACTAATGCAAGTAATGTAAATAGTAAGTGCAATCTAGCAGAAGTTTAATTATTTCTATCACAAGCATAATCATTAATTAAACATGCAAGAATAACACATAGCAATGCTTTAGGGCATATATCAGATGGTCGGCTTACCTGGGGGTCGAAGAATACACCGGGAGAAATGCGGAGAGTCCGCGGAAAGGATCGGCGGAAACTGCTCTCTCTTGGAGGGGGCTGATAGAAGGGCAAGGGCAAAATGGTCATTTTTAGAATGTGTAAACATTGTGAAAATGGTACCATCGGAACGGACTCGACGAACTGAAGACGTGGGCATTGGTTTCACCTGAATCGGAGTTACGGTCGCTGAGATATGGCCGTTCGTTGTTTAGGCGGAAAATAAATAAGAATGTATTCATTTTCTCTCTAAACCAGTGAACGTCCGCAATTTAAGAGTTTGGCACCGGGCTGGTGAGAGAAAGCGCCTTTCTGCCAATACGCTTTCTGAAGCTGGAAAGCGTATTTTGAATGTACGTTTCCAATTAAAACCGGCTGGGCCCAGGGCAGCAGTCACTTACACGTGGGCCAGCCCTATCCACCCCCTCTCTTCTCCCTGGATCTTCTTCTACCTTGCGCTGGAGCAGAGGAGGGCGCCGCGGCCGTCGGAGCTGCCGGCGATGGGCTGCGCGAGGGAGCCGACCGACGAGCGCGGGAGGACCGGCGGCCTGTGCCGCCTCCAGAGGTGGTCGCGGGGCAGTCTGGGACGGCCTACAGCGCTGCCACGATGATCCAAGGTGCGATAGCTGCGGGGCTCCCGTGTACTTGCTCCGACGAGGTTCCTCTTGCCAAACGAGGGCGGCGGCGGCTGCTTGGGCTCCTGGCGGGTCATGGCCGCGGAGGAGAGAGGGAGGGATGGCCACAGGGCTAAGAACGGCAGCGGGACTCGGGCGGCAGAGCCGTGGCCATTGGAAGGAGGGAGAGCTCTACGAGCTCGAAGAAGAGGGGGTCAGGGCTTCTGGTGAGGAGAGGAGCTCAGGGCATGCCTTAAATAGCTGGGGGAAGGGCTAGCCGACGGTGGACGGAGCTTCCAGACCACGACGAGGTGGCGGCCTCGCGGCCATGAGAGGGGACAAAGAGCTCCGGGGCTCGGGTGGAGAGGCTGGGGGCGGCTGCTGGCGACGCAGGGGCTTGAGGGCACGCTTAAACAGGCCCGAGGAGGGGTGAGCCGACGCCGGCCGAGGCTTCCAGAAGCTCATCGTCGTGGCGGCGATCCGGTGGCGAATCCATGTCGGCAGAGGCGACCAGGAGCTAGGGGACAAGGGGGAGAGGACTCCAGATGATCCACGCGTGCGGTGGGCAGCTCGCCGGCGCTCCTGGACAAGCCGGAGCCCGCCGGAGAGGGCTCCCAAAACCTCTGGGCATGCGGTGCACTGCCTTGGCATGCACTGCACGTGGTCACCGCATGGTCACGGTGTTGCCACGCCGCACGTGAGGCCAAACCGTGTCGGGGGTCTTCTCCTTCCTTCCTTGAGTTGACCTGTGAGGGTTTGGATGGAAGTGGCTGCAGGAAATGACTGGTTTGACCTGAGAAGGCAGGTAACAGCAAGGTGTTTGGAGTGGAGGTGGGGAAGATTCAGCTGGGGATAGATGCTGAGCCTTGCCTTGCTGTGATCCTGCACTAAGATGAGTAATGTGGCCAAGTTGCAGACCAAATGGAGGATTGTAGCAAGCACTTGCTGTAGAATGGACCCCACTGGTCAGAAATGCAAACTTTGATGTGGCACTCACATACTAGCTTGCATTGAGCTGAAATTTGGAGGAGGTGAATGATATGATGATATTAGGACTCTGTAAAAGTTTCATGCCATTTGGGAATACCAAAATGGTACTTGCTTCACAGATCAAATGGACAGAAACTTAGGAAAATTACTGTGGGAAAATGGATGGATGGATTGAGCTGGTTTTTGGTTTCCATGAGTGATTTATCAATGCTAATCACCATGAAAAATTTCAGCTCAAATAGATCAAGGGTTCAAGCACTTCCTTTGCAAACTGCCCAACTGGACAAAATTTGCAAATTGATGTTGTGCTCAAACTTTGAACTATGAAACTTGGTTTTTTTTATGGAAATGGTGAAGATATGGATAGGAGAAGCTCCACAGTTTATTTGGGATTTTTCCTGGCTACCAAAATGGTAGTTCCTTTGGAAACTGCCCAAAATGCAATATTGGCCTTAAATGGGAAAATGCAATTTCCCTTATTTAATTATGGCCAATATTTTTGTGAGAGCTTAATATGATCACAAAGAATATCTCCACAAGTTTTCATGAACTTTGGAGATGGATAGATATTTTCCTGGATTTAATTCCTTTAACTGGCAAAAAAAGGAATTAATTATAAATGAGAAATTTTGCAAATGACTTGGCAATATTTTTGCATATCCAGGGTTTAAAAAGATAGGATGATCACTGGGAGAAGTTTGGGAGGCAACAGATCAAAGGAAATTGGGGTTCCTTTGCAACGGAAGAGGTTAGGGTTTCCCTTCCGGCAACTCGGAAGGTAGGGTTTCGATGGCAAAGTTCTGTGAATATATCTGGAGTGGCAAGGTTGGTATGGAGAGAATCTCTAATCGGATAGGAAAAGCAAGGCTAGATGACCATCTTCATATACCCAGGAGCGAGAGAAATTCCGATAACACCGAGAAAAAAGACGGGAGTCAAATCCCGCAAAGGAAAAAAAACAGGGAGCGAAAACCAGAGTGTTACAACATTGCAGAAAGATTGGAGAACGTAGCGCAGCATGGCAGAGATCATACGGGCAGTTTTACCCAGGTTCAGGCCGCCGCGAGGCGTAAAACCCTACTCCTGCTTTGGTGGATTGATGGTGGATTGTGGTGGAAACGCAGCGCTCTTTCCCGGAAGGGTTGCCTCGGGGCGAGGGCAGCTACGCGCGTACGAGTGTACAAGGGTCCGAATCCTTTCTATGGTTGCCATGGCCCTCCTTTTATAGATCAAGGGGTCACCATAGTGGAAAATTAGTCGTTGTGTACTGATTAGATAGTGAACAGTGCTATCATACCTAACTCTGTAGTTAGAGCAGAGCGCATTATATGCGCCGCTTAGTGTCACATCATGGCATGCCCGGCAAGCCACCTTTTCGCCTGTCTGCTTAACACGTCTCTGGATGGGTGTCATTTGGAGGTGATTTCCGCAGGAAGTGGCTGCCACGTGCCAAATAACAGCCACTTAGTCACTTGGGGGCTTGACACCGCACCGATCGATGACTTGCGTTGCTGTGAGGTGGAGCGGTGGAGCCTTGGCGGGGTAGTTTGCCCTCGTAGCGCCCGGCAGGCCTACCGGGACGGTCTTGAGGCTCGACTTCGGGGCCACCTCATCCTCGCCAAGCTCGCCTGCCCGGCAAGGGAGGTTTCTCCTTAGTGGTGTCTTGGTCCTCTTGATCTGCCCTTTGATTCCTCAAAGAGTTGATCTCTCCTTGCTTGGTCTGGACTTGGACGTTGCGAGCTTGCCTTTTTAGGCCTGTGCACGGTCTGGGCAACAGACCCAGGGTTTGTTGCACCGACAGCGAGCCAGAGGAGATCAGCGGTTGGGCCATGGATGAGATCAACGGCGGTTGAACCCGAGGGGTTGGGGGTGGGCCACTTAACCTGTGACATAGCCCGCGTCAGGCCGTCGCTGTCGACGACCTCGATGTTGTAGCCGGCATCCATGACATACCCTCATACTCTAGCCTGTTGATTGAGTGCCTGCGGCCAGTAATGGTCATCAGCTTCCTCGGCGGCCACCTCGGCGACGTCGGGCGAAGAGGCCGCCATACACCTCTTTTGGGCCAGTCGCTCCTCGAGCTCCACGGGAAGCGTAGTCGGGCTTAGGCTGCGACGCTCTGGAGAGGGGGATGGGGATGGGGATCTGTGGGAAAGGGGGCGTTTGGCAGGCGTCATCTAAGAAACTCAGGGCGGCCTGGGTATATATTGAGATCGGTGGGTAAGCTGCACGGGCAAACCGGCAGATGTTGACAATGGAGGCCTTGCGGCAGTGACCATGCTAGGGTTTCGAGCGAGGAAGGGGTTGTGGTGGGTGTGTGTGTGTGTGCGCGCGCGCGCGCGCCCGAGGAGGTTTTGTGGTGTGTGTGGAGGGGGGGTGTTTGAGGAAATGACGCGACTACTGAAAATTTTACTACGCGGGAGTGAAATGTCGAGGCTATTGAAAATTTGGATAATGGTGCATCGCACACGGTCCAGAAATAACAACATTGTGTTATGAAACAGAAAAACCCTCGAGCTGGGCAGATATTTTCGAGGGATACAGGCGGGAGCGGGAACAACAAACATCACACACGGTCGAAACATAATAACCGTGTGTTATCAAACAGAAAAAACCTGCAGGCGGGTAGATATTTTTGAGAGGGGAGGCCTCGTGGATCCCAATGTACTGTGCTGATGTGCGTGATAGGGGCACCAGCATGGCACACGATTAGTGTGAGTGAACCGTGTCTATTGCGTCATCCAACTTGTCTAATGTTCATAAATTTGGCGAAAATGACGCGGGAAAGGGTCAGAACACGAACACACTTGCATGTGGACCAAATATATGTATGAAAAGGGTGGTTTGATGTTCAAATACCAAATGCAACTTCGATGTGGCACCTATCTCGCAAAGCGCACGGTATTGCTTGCCCCCCCCCCCTCGTGTCGGCAGGAGGGGAATCCTAAGCTATGAACGCATGCCCGCCCCCACGGAGGTTCACCTAGCAAAGTGCGAAGTAGCAGCCCCCCCCACCACACACGCACACACACACACACACACACACACTTTTAGTCGGCGGGAGAGGGCATCTCACCAAGATGTATCGTAAAACGGACCAAGAATAATCCACCTTGATCGTACAACCTCTCTCTTGTTGTTGGTCAAAATGATGGCCGTCCATGTGACCCCAGAGATGGGCTAGCTCGCCAATAATCACGCAAGTAGCTAGTCCTCGAAGACAACCACTGCCTGCGTGTGGCCCAAACATATGTATGGAGGTGTTGATGTTTGAATACACAATGGAACAACTTTGATGTGGCACCGTGCTTTGGAATCAGAAATCCCCACACGGAGCGAGGGTTAGTTGACGATGCATATGTATGTCACACCACACTTTGAGCCGATGACGGGGATTCATGCATGCATGCATATATAGTATGCGCTCAAACTTAATTAGGTCTGAACTCACCATGACCTACTACGATAACATGAACCAAAGGAAGAATCTGCCATGGTAACCTATCTTGTTGTCGGTCAAAGTGATCATGGATGTCCACGCGGGCCCACAAATATATAGGCTTGTCGCCGATAACCACGCGAGGGAGGGTACCATTCGAAGACAACCACTACATGCATATGTATGTATGGTGGTGATGCGTGCATGCATGTTTGAATACCATTCACAACATTGATGTGGCGCGTGCGTCGAAAATCATACATTCCCCACACATAGCGAGATCATATCGGTTCATGACGTGTCGTGGTACTGGCCACTTCGACTCGATGGGAGGGATTCATGCGTACACATGCATGTGTGCTCTAACTGTATCATGTCATCCCAGAGCATGACCTATATACCGTACAAACAAAAAAATAATCCCCTCCTAAGTCAAATTAACCTCTCTCGTTGTCAGGCAAAGCAGTGATGGACCAAGTAGGCCCACAGATGGAAAGCATCGATATCGCTGATAACCGCGTGAGTGGGTGCGAGAGGACAACCACCATCGCTTTGCATGTGGGCCAAACATATGTTGAATACCCAAAATGCAGAACTTTGATGTGGCACATGCCTCGAAAACCGTAAAGTCCCCACACAGAGCGAGGTTCATGAAGCGTACTGCATATGCTGGTCCCCTTCCCCCTCTTCGACGCATACTATATGCTCCTACCATAATACAACCCAAAAAGAATCCTCCTTGATGGTGAAATTAATTAACCTCTCCCGATGTAGGTCAAAGTGATGCATGCATCAACAATGACCTCGCGGGCCCACAGATGGAAGCGTGACACGTGAGTGTCCTAGGATAACCACCGCCTACATGCATGTGGCCGAAAGAGGTGTTGTGTGATGTTTGAATAGCCAATGCACAACTTTGATGTGGTACGTGCCTCGAAAACCGAAAAGTCCCGACACTGAGTGAGGTGTACGTGTTCACGGACGCGTACGTAGTATATATGCTAGTCCCCTCCCAACTCTTCGACGCGTACTATATACTCCCACCATAACACAAACAAAAAAGATTCTACCTTGCTGGTCAATTAACCTCTCTGCCGGCTGTTGGTCAAAGTGATGGACGACGACCTCGCGGGCCCACAGAAAGCGTCACACGCGAGTGAGTGTCGTGTAGGACAACCACCGACTGCATGTGGCCAAAACATGTATGTATGAAAGGGTTGTGTAATATTTTAAATAACGAATTCACAACTCTGATGTGGCACCTGCCTCACAAAACGGCCAACCCACACGGTGGCTCACGACTCGTAGTGTACTGCTAGCCACCCCCAGACGCGCGCACACACACACACACACACACACACCGCGCATCCACCGCAACTACGATGCGTGTTAAATTTTCCCGCGGTGAACATATGTTACCAAGGGAGGGACGTTTTAATTTTGAAAAAAAACAGAGATCATTAAGACGTTTTAGTACATTGATTGATTTTCTAGGGGTATAATGTGCAAAAACCAAATTTGAGCTACATGCACACGTGACAGTGCACCTAAATGGATTGGAAAAACACATGTGTCTCACTGGGTGCATATGTTTACTCCCCGTGCAAGAAATTTCAAACATTGAGAATCTTGATTTTTAAAATCTAGTACATCCAAAACTTATGTGAAATTCATGAAACTTATCGTGTTTTCATATGGACACCAATACACAGTGGCATTGTACATTTTTTTGTCAAATTAGAGACAAGTTTTGATGTAATCTTTATCTTGTTACAAACAGGATATTATTAATAATTGGGAACCAATATCGCAAATGGATTATTTATTCGAACCGTGGACGTTAGACCAACAATGGATACGTGTCGTGCTTCGGTTCAGCAATAAAGCGGCAGCATTAATCATCAAAATAAAAAAAATATGTGCCACCACGAGACCCGTGTGCCGTGCGAGCAGGCGTGAGTTGACGGGGCGCATGCGAGAAGTCCGCCGCGCAGGCAGACCGGGAGGCGTGCGTGCAGGTGTGCGAATTGACGGGAGGCGTGCTCACTGCGTAGTGTCATCGGGAGGCGTGCGAGTAGCTGTGTGAAACATCGGTAGGCAAGCCAGCAGTGCGGTGCGCAAGCTCGCCGGGAGGCGAGCCAGCGGTTTGACCGCCGCCCGCCTCTCTCCCACTGCTCCATATTAATGGCGCGCCCGAGCGGCCACACACCCCATCCTCGCCACACACACAATCCTCTCTCTCCTCTTGCATCCTCGACGCCGCTCTCAGTCCTCAAAGCCATCAGTGTATGAGGATGCCGCTGAAACACCCCATCGGAGGGAGTGGCGATGCCGGGGCTGCTGAAGCACTGGAGCACGGCGCAGAGATGGAGACAGAGGTTGCCGTCGTCGCCGGCGAGGTATCGCCGCACCCTGACGTCGTCGACGGCGTCATGCTTCCATAGCCGGAGCCGGAGCCGGAGGTCCACACCGACTCCGGTGACGACTCCGGCGACGATGGAGAACCGGTTAGTCATCTATACCCATTTATGTGTCAAATACATCCTAGGGTTTCTCTGGTTACTCCTGCGTCCTGCCTCCCCCTTTTTGGAATAGAAATTCTATGGTTATTTTCTCCCAATCCATGAAATCTGAGTATGTTTCGTTAGATCCGTGTAGTGTATTCATTGTTTGAATGGCACAAGTGATAAGTGATTAGTTGTTTCATCTGTGCAAATCATTTCTGCTAATAATCCGACTAGGGTTAGTGTTCGTGCTAATAATACCTAGTCAGGTCTTGACAATTGATTTTGAATGACCTACGTATATGTTTGTGCCATTATTTTCTTTAAGATTGGTCTATACATAGACGATCGTGCTTAAAAATCGAAGCATAATCTCTGGATATGTCTAAAAAAGTAGCCATAAATTCCTAATCCTACTTTACGGCATGTAAACATTGATTTGGTGCCAAATTTTGGCAACTGCCAAATGTTCGCTAGAGATTAGTTTGTATTCCAAATTTGACGCCACATTTTTTTACTATATGTATATAGGTGCTGTCTGATGATGTCGACAGCGAGGATGAAGATGTCCAGAGGAGGTACAAGAGGCAAATCCTCATGGAGCTTTATGCAGGAATGCATAACAGGCGTATTAGGACCTGGGATGGCAGCTTTCGATGCCCATTTTGCAACCAAAAGCTTCATCATGCGTATCAAAGTGTTCTGGCACATGCAAGAGGACGAGTCGTTGGCTTTTTCAAGAAGAAATATTCTCGCAGGGTGGCGCACGCCGCGTACGCCGTGTACCTGGAGAAGCTTCAGGATCGTGCCGGCAGATGAGATGAGATGTGGGATCGAACTATGTATGGCTATGTAGTGTCTTAATTATAAATGCGCTTGAGTATGCTTAATGACGGTTGAACTATGTACTTATGGTTGAAGTATGCTTGTGTACGTTTATTATCTATGTCTGAGTATGTTTCATCTATGTTTACTTATGTCTAAATGTGGGATATGAATGCAATCAGTTCGGTTGATGGAATCTACCTCCGTCCTGATTTATTGGTCCTCTTTGTAATTTGTGTTAAATCTTGACCAAAGATTTAACTGATAAAATGTAAGTGCAGGTCAGCAAAAATTATATCGTTGGATGCGTATTTGAACATAGTGTTCAATGATATAATTGTTGGTGACATGCATAAACATTTGTTAGTTAAATCTTTGGTCAAAATTTGGCACAAATTACAAAGGGGACCAATAAACCAGGATGGAGGTAGTACGTCAATCACAAATGGTTCCCAAAATTGGAACCATGTGCAATGACTTTCATTTTCCCTGTTACATTGCCTCTGAAACTCTTTGTGGGACAGAAAACTCTCACCACCCAATTCAAAAAACAAAAAAAAAACCCTCACCATCCCCACGTCACAAAAACTCTCACCCCGCCCACCACCCCCTCCGGTCCCCATTCACACCTGCACAAGCTCCTCCGCGACTGCATGGCACCGCCTATGGCAACCACTTAGCTCGACGTCTATCGCCGCCGCCAGGCTGCCGGCAAACCCCACCACATTTCGCCACTTCTTCTTGTCGCCGCCTATCACCATCGACTTTCTCGACGCTGCTCGCGGTCGACCCAGCTCCGCCCGATTGGGGAATCCGCCGTATTGAGGGTTTTTTCTCATGGACAACAAGGTAACTAATTTAATGAGATATTATCTCATCTCTTATCCCAGTTCATCTGCCTCCTTTAATCACCCGGCCGAAATCGCCGTGAATTCATTTTTATTCTAGCTGATTTGAGGATTTTCTTTCATTCATAGAGTGTACAGTGCGCAGACACATCAGGACTTTGCGGCCTCGGTGAGACATCCATGGAGTTCCATCTCACCGTACCAGATGACTTGAGGATGCGCGCGGTATGTTCAATCTTACCCTAAATCGGTTGGCATGGCCTACTTTCCTGAACATAGACTATATATTGCTGCATTTTGATAAAAGGTGTCACAAGCAGCATATACGTCAAAGGGGATTTTTTTCCTCTTCTTTCTATATTAGGCAAATTAATGATGTATTGTTCTTTTGATTACTCTCATATTTCCATGACATTATGGTTACCCTATCTGTTTAATTATAGATTTTTGTCCTTTGATTTCAACTGCTGTACAGTTCTATCAATTTCGCCCATATTTGCATGTTACCATATTCTTTAACAATCCTACCATTTTCTGCAGCGCATCCCTTGCTATGCAACAGAATATGTAGTACACAATCTTTCCCTTTACATGAATCAAGACTGCAGGGACGTCATACTGGACACAAACCATGGATTTACAATCGTTGCTACTATAAGACTTGATGAACGTGGTGACTGCTATTTTGGTAGGGGCCTTTGGACAGAAATTTCTAAGTTTTATGTACTAAAAGCTGGCACTAAAACTGCACTGCACATAAAAGAGCCTGGTCATGAGATATATGCTAACTTCCCCGACAATATCATCCGTCCAAACTTTGTTCGAAGTAAGTGTTCTTTTCAAATATCTGCATGTTGACTTACCCAGCAATATCAAAGGAATTGTGTAGTATTTAAGCAACCAATTGTTATTCCATTTTCTTACTCTATTCCTACCTACTAACTTCTAGTTACCAATACACTTTTCTATTGCCCTGTTTTAACTAAATATTCCATGTACTCCCACTTCTATCAGAAAGCGCCGCTGATGAGGAGACTCCGCAGGTGGAGAATGGGGCTGCCAACAAGCGGAGGCGGGTCGAGCAAGAACCGCAAGCGACTCCAGCAGGCCTAGACTTCATCAGCAGTCTCCCCGATGATATGTTGATAGTCATCATCTCCCTCCTCCCAATCAAATATGGGTCGCGGACAACCGTCCTTTCTCGGCGGTGGCACCCCCTATGGCACTCCATCCCTCTCGACCTCATCGACACCCACGAGCTCTGCCATGGCTATTGCAAAAGCTTGTATGCGTTCTCCCAGATCCTCGGCAGTCATAATGGCCCAACCAGAGGCCTTAGAATGGGCATGTTCCATTCCAACGGCAAGGACCGATCCAAGCTTGACGAGTGGTTCGATCCCCCGCCCTAGATCAGCTCGAGGAGCTCACTTTTGATGATGGGCATATGCGCTCGTTGCCAATGTCCGCGCTCCGCCTCGCGCCCACGCTGCGCGTCGCCAAGTTCATGAACTGCCATTCCCTCCCTTAATGACGCGCCCACTCTTATTCTACCATGACTGAAGCACCTCGAGCTCGTCGCCGTCTGACTCCCAAACGGTGACATGGAGCGCCTGCTCCGCGGCTGTACTGCACTCGAGTACCTTCGTCTTCAGGCGATCAATGGGTTGAGTAGCTTCCACATCACCTCCATGACTCTCTGAAGTATTTATGTGTGTTGCTGGTGCTGCAAGAAGACATCACAAAATGTGTACCACGGTATGGCTATTGAGGACACACCTTCACTAGAGAGATTACTTGTAGTTGATCAAGAAGGTCCAACAAGAATCAATGTCATTTCTGCACTGAAATTGACAGTGGTGGGCTACTCATCTGACAAATACTCCGAACTTGTTATTGGATCCACACCTGTTCAGGTACAACAGCCGCCTTCTACCTCTCCTTCTAGAAATTAACATTATTTCTAATTTTGAAGATGTATGTTCGTCTGTCATCCAGAAAATGATTTCGACAAGCTTGACCCCGAAACTGCGCACAGTGAAGGTCTTGGCACTAGAATCTATTGGCCCCAACCTGGACCAAGTTGTCAGTTTCCTGAGATGCTTTCCGTGCCTGGAGAAGCTATATATCGAGGTGATGTTCCTTTCCTGTTAAATGTCATAAGGGAGTTCAATTTTTGACACCTTCTTCCAAGTTTACAATGACAATGTACTACGATTTCTGAAGGATTTTTGGAGGATTTTAGTACATACATGTCCCCCCCCCCCATATTGGTTGCTTGATCCATATGGTTACAATCCATAAGCATTTCTCCTTTGGATTCATCTGTACTAGTTTTCTTAGAGAACTTTTCATCCACTCCAACCTCTTGTGAAGAAGGCTACATTTTTCTAGATTGTAATCAAATGCCCATGTTAATCATGTCGGATCGTAGATGGCACGTTAGTGCATTGTACAAATCCAGCAAACCAAATAGGCCTATAGTAGTGTTCAAAACTGCATGTAGGCACTAACACATTTTCTTCTTTTGCAGATAAGATTAGGCCCAGTGGTGGATAATGTGATACAATATAACAATCACATCGAATGCCTAGATCTGCAACTCTCAGAAATTACTTTGAACTCCTACCGGGGAACCTTACCGAAGATTATATTCGCCAGGTTCTTTGTTGTCAGAGCAAGGGTGCTGAAGGTAATGAGGTTTGCCCTACATTTATTTCGCAAAAAATGAATGTTTGTTGATCAGCACCGGCGGCTGCGGCAGAATGGAATAGGCTCTGAAAAAGTTGAATTTCATTTTGGAACTTCAGATGACAGAGTAATCAGAAGTCATCGTGTCAACCCCATACATGACTTCTCAGTGGCTGACCCCTTTGCAAAAATTATGAGGTTTTGAAACCAGCCTTACAAGTGGTAATATTAGTTTGAGCCTCTCTTATATCCATGTTCACCGGATCAGCACGGGCGTTTGTAGCTGATGAGCTGAATTTCATTTCTAATATCAGTTTGAACCTTGTAATCTTCGAATTTGAGCCATATAACTCTGGAATTCGAACCTTGTAATATTTTGAGCTTTTGTGGTACAATCGTTGAAATGGCATCGTATGAGACTCGTATATTGGTAGCACTATTTTTACCTTAATATGCAATGGACTTAGATTTTATTAACCATTCTCGAATGTGTTTACCTCGTCGATCTCATATCACACGATCTGAATAGCTAACTCAACTGCGATCTTTTGACATTATTGCACACAGTTGGTTTCTTCAACCGTGTGCCTTGTAGAGCGCAGAATTAATTATCGCACTCGAGTGTCCATCATCACCCTTCTGTGTAACTTTGACCTCATCACCCACGGGTAAACTTATGACCGAAGTCATTCCACACACTTCGTTTTTACAAAGCTTTTTGCCAATAAACGCCCACGATTTGTCTCTCTTCTAGCCGAGGCGTGGCCAAACTAGCCGAGCGGGAAGCTTGTGCGGTAAACTGCGTGGTTGAGCGGGAACAGGCTCACCAACAATACATTTGGCGCCTCTTCGAGCCCACGCGTGCTCAAACGAAACGCGTGCGGTGTTCTCAAGCGTGCACTGGAATCCTCCGCTATGAATGCGGTGACAAGACGTGACGATTACAGGCTGGCTGGCCCCCATTTATTACAGCGGCCATTTAACCCTTCTGTCTCTTCAACCTTTCGATCACGCCCCACTATTGCAAGAAGCACACCCACCACGACAAATTCTTAGAGGGTTTCCTGCGCGGCTCCAATGGCGCTTCGAGCGGCTGCCGACGACGAGCAGCAGTTCACCATGCATGATGTGGTGGACACCCACAGAAGGTTCACGGAGCTCTCGGTGGTGTACACCAACAACCCAGTCTGGGTGGAGCACTCCATCCACATCATGGAGTTGTTGCTTGCTGAGGAGAAGTACAAGGTGGTCGGGTTCGACCTCGAGTATACCCGCGCTCGTGATGGGTCTCGTCCCAAGGTCGCCATCACCCAGATGTGCGTGCGCAATCATGTCCTTGTATACCACTACTGCCTGGCCACAAGGCCTTGCGAGCATTTTGCCAGGTTTGTTAACAGCCCCCACTACATGTTTGCTATGGTGGACATCACCAACGATGTAAAGGTGCTCAAGAATTCGGGCATCGCCTGCCCAAATCTTGTCGACATCCAGGGCCAATACAAGATCTGGGGCAGCAACGAGCATGAGAAGGACTCACTGGTTCACCTCGCCGAGGCCATCATCGACCCCTACTACAGAGACATGAAGGATTCCTGCAACAAGGACAAGTGTGCTTGGCACTCAGCCTGGATGGAGAAACTCGACAAAGCTCACGTCGTGTATGCAGCCAAGGAGGCATACATGAGCTACGAGATGTACATGCAGATCTTTGACATGAGGAAGTGCCTCCTTCCCCAAAACGGCCAGGGATCCAGCCGGAAGCAGAGCAATGGCAAGCGTCGTTGCAACAAGAAGTGGATGATTAGATCCTCATTTCTCCTAGTTTAGTATGCATGTAATTGCTTACTTTGGTGTGTGGAAATATTGTGTGTGTAGTCACTTGTGTAATTGTATGCTTAATTTGGTTACGCAATGCTGTCTTTTTAAGTATATATGTTGATGCTCTGTAGACAGAGCGTAGATGTTGTTTGTGCGGACAGAGCAAATCACATCACACACGGACTGAACAATGGAACCCGTCGGTGATGTTTTCATCAATCACTCACAATTGTATACAAGCAATCGTTTGCTCATGACACACACGGCTTGTTAACAGGAGTCGTCTGTGTTGTTATCGGTCTTCCCACACATTTCCGATTGCAGACCTGTTTGCCGCGTATCACACACATCTTGTTAAGTTGAACCGTTTATGTTCTCTTGGCTCAACGCAAACAGTTCATCCGAGTGAACTGTATGCCATATATCGCACACACATTCATCGGGCTGACCGTTTATTTTGTGTTGCCTAATCACAAATAGTTCATCCGAGTGAACTATATGCCGTATATCGCACACACCTTCATCTGGCTGCCCGTTTCTGTTGTTCCGCCTCATCACACACAGTTCATTAGGGTGAATTGTATGCCGTATATCGCACACACCTTGATCTGGCTGCCTGTTTCTGTTGTTCTGTATCATCGCAAATAGTTCATATGGATCAACCGTATGCCCCGCATCACACACACATCTAAAATCTGAACTGTGTTTGATGTATCCACCATCGCAAATGTTTTGCATCTTTTTTGACGGTTTTTTTACATCATCGTTTGCGATTAATGCATCGCACACAGTTTCGTCGAAGGGTCTCTGATTGTAGTGTCACGTTAGCAGCATCCTGCAGCAGTGATTGTATTGAGAATCAAAAGAGAGAGAGAAAGCCATCTAGCTACTTCCTACGGACCCATAGGTCTATGGTGGACTATTCACGCATCATCGGAGAGGCACCAATGAGGATGATGAACCCCTCCGTGATGGTGTAGATTGGATCTCGTGGTTCTGGAACTTACGGCAGCTTGAATTGTGTTTCGTCTTCTCCTCTAGGGTTTTTGGAATATTTGGGAATTTATAGGGCGAAGAGGCGGTACAGGAGACCTCCGTGGGGCCCACAACCCCCCTGGGCATGCCAGGGGCCTCTGGCGTGCCCTGGTGGGTTATGCTCCCCACGGGCCTCTCCTCTGGTGCTTTCTTGGCCCCAAGGTGTCTTCTGGTCCAAAAAATTCTCCAAAAAGTTTCGTGGCATTTGGACTCTGTTTGGTACAGATATTCTGCGAAGTAAAAAACAAGCAAAAAATAGCAACTGGCACTGGGAACTATGTCAATAGGTTAGTCCCAAAAAATGATATAAAGTTGCTATAAAATGATTGTAAAACATCCAAGAATGATAATATAACAGCATGGAACAATAAAAAATTATAGATATGTTGGAGACGTATCAGCATCCCCAAGCTTAATTCCTGCTCGTCCTCGAGTAGGTAAATGATAAAAATAGAATTTTTGATGTGGAATGCTGCCTAACATGTTCATCACATATTCCTTTTCTTTTGTAGCATGGACATTTGGACTTTTAGATGGTTCAAAGCAATAGTCTATAATTGACATGAAGACTTCAATACTCAAGCATATCAACAAGCAACCATGTCTTTCAAAATTTCAACACTAAAGAAAGCTATCCCTAGCCCATCATGCTCAATCATTGATCCATTCACGAAGCACACTCAAATATTAGCTACATCCAATGCTCAAGTACGATCATAGTGCCCCTTAGTTGGTGCTTTATAAGAGAAGATGGAGACTCAAATAAAAATAAAAATTGTATAACGTAAATAGATAGGCCCTTCGCAGAGGGAAGTAGGGATTTGTAAGGTGCCAGAGCTCAAAGCAAAAAATTGAGAGATGAAAACATTTTGAGAGGCATGCTTTTCTTGTCATCGAAAACAACCGAGTAGTTCCTAATACTTTCCATGCTAGATATATCATAGGCGGTTCTCAAAAAGAAAATAAAGTTTATTCCTTTTTCCACCATTCTTTCACACTCCACGGCTAGCCGTATCCACGGGTACCGTCCATACCAACACTTTCCAAGGAATTTATTATTTGACAACATAAAATAAATTTCTTTTTCATTTCGGGACTGGGCATCCCTATTACCGCCGTACTCTCGTGCAATTGCAAGTGAATAAACACTCATCTTGAGAATAACACATCTAGCATGGAAAAATATTGGCCACCCCCTGCCGCTTCATGAGCGGTACGGGCACACAAAAAGAAAATTATTTTGAAAATTAGAGTTGGCACATACAAATTTGCTTATAACGGCATGGAAATACCGCATATAGGTAGGTATGGTGGACTCATATGGCAAAACTGGGTTTAAGGATTTTGGATGCACAAGTAGTATTTCTACTTAGTACAAGTGGAGGCTAGCAAAAAGATTGAGAAGAAACCAACCAAGAAATGAAAAATCTCATAAACGAGCATTAAGCATAACTAACACCGAATAATGCACCACAAGTAGGATGTAATTTCATTGCTTAACTATTGACTTTCGTGCTTGCAGAGGGAATCACAAACCTTAATACCAATATTCTTACTAAAGCATAATTACTCACCAACATGACTCACATATTACTACCATCGTATCTCAAAACAATTACAAAGAATCAAGTTTATTTTGTCCAATGATCTTCATGAAAGTTTTTATTATATCTGTCGTGGTTTTGTCACGGCAGATGCCCTTGTGAAAGGACTTAGGTGTGGAGCCATCGCAATGGTGATTAGCTTGAAGGGGTTGAGCAGGATGAAAGACACAAGGTTTACCCAGGTTTGGCCCCTCACGGTGGAGGTAAAAGCCTACTCCTGCTCTCGTTGATTATAGCTTGAGTATCAATTACAAGGGAGCGGAATCGCTTGACCTAGCTATCGATTGATTGTTACTTGAGTTAACCCGCCGCAGGGACTCGCCTTTATATACCAGGTCGAGGCCCTGGGCTTACAAGAGTCCAGGTCGGGTCATATTTCATGTCCGACTCTCGTTCTAGTCGCCTTGCCTTGCTAGGCAAGTCGCCCTAGGGCGGCTTACACCACCGGGTCTCGCGCCATCTTCTGGGCTTGGGCCCCGTCCGGCTCACCACGTAAGTCGCTTTCCAGGTTCCATATCTTGGCTTTTTAGGCCTGTCTAAGGCCTTCTTTATGAGTCGCCAACAGTGTAACCCGGCCCATCCTGGGCGGGTCACACCGCGGGGTTATATCCCCAACATTAGGCCCCAGATTGAGTTGAACCTGTTCATGTCAATCTTCACTCTCTGGTTGGCGAGTCTTCTTTGGTTCTTCTCAAATGTTTAACTCTGGAACAAATCTACTTAAATGTTTAATTCTGGAACAAATCTTCTTAACCCGCCAGATGACATCATCTTCATAAATTCAAAAAAACCTTATGACGTCACAACAGATCTTTCCATCAATCAACCGTTCTGAAAATCGAGGCGCCTCCTCTGTTGTGATAATCATGACGCTTCCTTGATCTTCGGGCTTGCCATTTCACTGTTCCATTTTTCCTCTTATAAATAGGCATGGGGGGTTACCCTTTTTCACTTTTACCCTCGCCGCCTCCACTTCTTCTTCTTCCTTGCAACGTCAGCCACAACGGGAGCTCCGCCGCACCAGCCAAATCACGCCGACCACTCCGTCAATGCCACTACATCGACCTGTTGGGACCAGAGTTCAACGGCGCTCGTCCGCTCTTCACCAACATCGTCAGGTATCATTCTTCTCCTTTCCCAGATCCACATTAGGGAACTCGAGTTCATAGTGTTCATCAGTGTTCGTCCATGTTCATCCGAGTTCATACATCCTCTGTTTAGAAGTCGTTTTTCAATCCAAAAATAGGGTAGGACTAGGGCGGTAGCAGTTTTAGTCCCTATTTTGCATCTTGGATAGATCCCTTCTTTTTCAAAATCAACACACAGCCTGCTAGTTCTTCCACTACTGCGCTCTAGGTTTAGCAATTTATTCATCTTTTCTGAACTCCTATAGATCTGTGAATATAGCTGCAACCTGTGAAACCTGTTTGTCCAATACTTAGCAAAATTTCAACAACCTTGGATCTGTAGATAACTGACCCGTCCTTCATTGTTCGGGCGGCTTAATAATGAATTTGTAACCCGCCAGCATTTGACCGGCTTAGATTACTATAACTTAACCCGCCATGCCTCAACCAACCTGAGAGTCGCCTCACCCCTTTTTACCAGGGCGTCTTATAATTTCTCCATGATTCACCATCACAATTAGTCTTATAACCATAATCTGCTTGTTGCTGCTGCAATATCATTGCAATCACTTAGGTGGTTTATCACTTCAATATTAACCCGCCATATTCTTTATTCCTCATCCACAGCTTTCTAACCCGGCCGACCATGACAAAAGCACCCACCTCTTGTGACTGGATCGCCTCCAAAGTCACAGAGGACACACTCAATGATTATGTGACCATGGGGGTCTTACCGGCTAAAGAGGTTATCCACTGGCAGATTCTCGGACCTGAAACTACTCCGCAACCCGGAGAGGGTGAAGTTGTGGTTTTCACGGATCACCTCCTCCGTGGTTTTTCACCACCCGGGTCAAAGTTCTTCCTGGGCACTCTGAATTTTTACAATCATCATCCTCAAGACATTGGTCCCAACTCTATCTCCAATCTGTGCAACTTTCAAGTATTCTGCGAAGTGTACCTTGGGGAAGAACCCACTGTTGACCTCTTCAGAGATTTCTTTTATATTAACCGCCAAACTAAGATGTTAGATGGACCTAGTCTTGAGCTTGGAGGTGTTTCCATTCAGAGGCGAAGAGACGTAACCTTTCCCTCAGCCACACTGCCCAGCCATCCTAAGGATTGGAACTTCACCTGGTTCTACTGCAAGGACACTTCTCCAGCTGGAGAAAATCCCATGCCGGGTTATCGCCCCTACCGACTCAGCACCAACACTGATCTTCCGGGTGGACTGACTACCACAGAGCGCATCCAGTATGGCCCCATATTTTCAAAGATAAGAGCTTTGATGGCAAACGGCTTAACTGGAATTGATCTGGTCCGTTGCTGGGTCGCATGGAGAATTCTACCACTGAGCCGGCGCACCGGCTTAATGTGCCAATATACCGGTGACACGAAGGACTCACAGCGTTATAACCAGACACGTCTCACTGACATAGAGATCAATGACACAGTTAAGACGCTGCTTGGGGAGTCTCTCGAAAATTGCAGTAAAGCGGGACTGAATCCTTTCTACGCTTTTAACCCGGCTCCTGCTGTAAGTATTCTGAACAAATCTTCATCTTGTTCATATATCTATTTTACTTTATATCCTTCAAACTCTTGCTAATGCATGTAAATAGGCCGACTCTCCCTTCTGGAAGAAGAAACTGCAACCCGCCCCACCAACCAAGAAAGCTAAAGCTAAGGCTCGTGCTCCGGGTCGCCGCAAGAAACAAACAGTAGAAGATTTACTTGTACTTGATGAGTCGGAGGTAGAACTTGACTCCCTTGGTCTTATTTTTATGCAACTTATTGATGCTAATTCCTCTCAGGAAGAAGTGGAAACAAGCCACGCCGATGCAGCGGAGGTAATTCCTGTCTCCTCCGACTCAGAACCTTTGCCAAGAAAGAAAACACGGCGGGTCATTCAGAAAGTAAGATTTTCTCATCCTCTTGCTCATTTGGACCCCAATTTTCTTTTGAAGAAACAGCAGCATGAGTCCAAGCGTCTGACCCGGAGCGGCAGCTCTGAAGATCTTGTGGCCGGCTTATCCAACACACCGGTTCCCCGAAAGCGGCGTAATGAGCTGCCTCATAAACCAACTTTATCTTTTCCACAAGCCGGTCTCATGCGTCAACTTCTTAATTCTTCTGACTCAAACTATCAGGGAACGCCTCCCTCCTCTGGCGACTCAACTGGAACACAACTTCCTGTCTTCATTGTTGCCCAGGGGTAATTGTCTTCATTTGTTGATAATAAACGTATTGTCATATACTCATAAACCTTTGTATTCATGTCACAGGGCCAAGGCCAAAGCTGGCAAAAAACAAAAGGTGGGCGATTCTTCCAAGGCCCCCGAGGCTTCTGAGCTGGAGAAGCAGGTGTTGGAGACCCCTGAGGTCATAATCCAGAACCCTGAAGATCCTATCAACCAGCAAAATGACCCGCCTCCCGAGACTGATGCTGCAGCTGTTGAGCCTATGGCCACTGATGTTAACCTGGCGCCCAGCCATGACCCGCCAAGTCCTAAGCCTACCTCTCCTGTCAAATCAACTGACCAGAGCCCGGCTGTTGCAAATGTTGATGAAATCACCATTACGGGATCTGCCTTTAGAGCAACTGAAGCCTCCACAGCACTAGCCAAACACTCGGCCAAGGAAGAGGTGCCTTCATTGGATAAAGGCAAGACAAAACTGGAGCTGGAAAATTATACATCATTTAGTGCCGGCGAGCTGCATGCGGGATATCTAAGCCGCCTTCACACAAGCCGTGACATGGAAGCCGGTTTGGTCAACATGATGAAGCAGAAGTATGAGGTATGAATTTTAACCCCTTTCCGTCTTTCACATATGTACTCATATAGCCCCCAAGCCTTGAATATAGGAAAATCCATTGAGTATGCTTAAGACTTGTAAAATATGATTAAAAACTCCAAAGCATAGCCCCCAAGAACCGGATTAACTTAATAAGATGAGCCAGGCCTTCCATATAATCATTTGATAAAAGAACCGCGTGTAGCCCCCAAGGGCCGGCTTAATAAGATGAGCCGGGTCTTCCATATAATCATTTGAGAAAAGAATCACATGTAGCCCCCAAGGGCTGGCTTATCTTGATCCGGGTCATAATATATATTGAAAACCACATTAGCCCCCAAGTGCCAAGTATATTGCTTGCAATGTGCTTGGAGCTTGAATAATTGTATGATAGTAACATTGTTCATTATGTGGTAACCACTGTCTCAATCTCTTATTTCAGGAGGCTTTGAATGTGAAAGAGTCGCAGCTTGGCGACTTAAAGAAGAACATAGAACTTCAACAAGCTGAAAGCACCAAGGCCGAGTCAAAGTTGAAAGCTTCATTGGAGGAGATGGAAAAAATCAAGGCAGGCTTTGATGCTAAAAGAACTGCCTGGGAGACTGACAAGGCTGCACTGCTAAAAAGAGCCGAAGAGGCTGAAAAGCAACTTAAGTCGGTCACTGACGAGCTTGCCGGCTTAAAACAGCATGTATCCCAAATAACAACCGCCATCTTTGGTAAGTTGAAAACTTGCAATTCATCATCTGCTTTAAAGCTCTGTAACCCGCCGGGCGACTCAGAATATTTGATTGCTAACTTAACTGACCTGTGTGGTAACTGTATAACAGGTGCTAGGAGTGCCAATCTGGGCCAAAACATGCTATTAAAACTGAAGGCGGTTTATTCTTTAACTGAGAAGCTATACGTTGGCACCCTGCGAACCCTTATGGCTGTTTCAAATGGCAAAGAACCTCCAACCCTCATGAAGATGGTACTGGATCATCTTTCAACGGTACCAAGCCAAATTGAAGAGCTAAAACTGTCAGCCGCCCGTGTAGGAGCCATCACGGCACTAAGCTGGGCAAAAGCGTGGCAATCAGAACTGGACCCAACCGAGATGGATGACGGGTGTCCAAAGTTGAAAGATGATGGGTCTATCTTTGAAGAAGAAGACTTTGCTAAATGTGTCAGAGAGATGAGGCCTCTAGCCTGCCAACTTGCACAAGAGGCGTATCTGTCCAAGTATCAGGCGGGTTATGACAGCAATAATGTTCGTATGAAGCCGCCAACGCATGAGATTGTGGACTTAACCCCTCAAAGGCGTAAGCATATCTTCGCTCCTGATATTGACCCTTCTATTATTCTTAACAATGAAGCCACCTTTGAGGCGTTAACCGGCATCGACTGGATGTCGGATGATCTCCAGATGGCAGACGACAAAGAGCCAACACAGGATGACCCGGAGGCCTCCACCACAAGGCGCCACGATGACAGCAACCTGCCGGGGTCTAACCCGAACGGCACAGAGGCCGGCATAGATGGTTAACTCAATTATTGGAAAAAAACTTTGAGGAATGCTTGGGCTCTGTTGCAGCCATGTAATAGCGCAGTTAAAACTTTATCTGCCTTGACATGCCCTCGAGCATGTTATGCCAACTATGCTTCAACGACTTAATCTTTTGATCTTGCCTTATGTATGCATATTTGGTCTTTCAACTTTGCTGAACTTTTTATCAAGGTCTTGAGATATAATCTGTGAAAGATCCATCATTGCCTTGCACTTGGCAACTTATAGTCACAAGTTAGGGCGAGTTTATACAGCCCCATAATCTTTGAGTTAAACCTGCCTGTTTGCAACTTGCTACTCCGACCAAGTTTATATAGTCACAAGTCAAAGTGGGTTATAAAGCTATACTCATTGAGTAGGAAGCCCCCAAGCGACCAATGGCATGAAAGCCGATCAAGAGGGTTATAAAGCTATGCTCATTGAGTAGGAAGCCCCCAAGTGACCAATTAATGTGGCATGAAAGCCGATCAAGAGGGTTATAAAGCTATGCTCATTGAGCAGGAAGCCCCCAAATGACCTGGAATATGACATGAGAGCCGATCAAGAGGGTTATAAAGCTATGCTCATTGAGCAGGAAGCCCCCAAATGACCTTATGAGCAACCAGTAAAGACTCTTACGAGATGAAAACAACAGAGGCCCCAAATTTGGGGATGCCAGCTTTATTAAAGTGATCATAAAATATATACATTGACAAAGGTATGTACAACAATGAGAGCTGATGACTCAAGTGTAATAAGGCCGAAGATGAGCAATGTTCCACGGCCGGTTGGTCTCCTCCTCAGACTTGCATGACTTGCTGTGCTCACATATATCAATGAGATAATATGACCCGTTGTTGAGGTTTTTGCTGACCACAAAAGGTCCTTCCCAAGGCGGGGATAGCTTATGCATGCCTGTCTGATATTGTATCAGTCGGAGCACTAAGTCGCCCTCCTAAAACGCCCAAGTTCTGACTCTGCGGCTATGATAGAGACGCAGGTCTTGTTGATAAATCACCGATCGAGCTACTGCAAGATCATGTTCTTCATCCAAAGCATCAAGTGCGTTCTGACGCGCCATCTCATTATCAGCTTCAACGTAAGCCGCCACCCTGGGTGAGTCATGACGGATATCGCTTGGGAGAACCGCCTCTGCACCATAGACCATGAAGAAAGGTGTATAGCCTGTTGACCTGTTGGGGGTGGTTCTGATACTCCAAAGTACTGAAAGTAGCTCTTCAACCCAACAACCCGGCGTGCGCTCCAAAGGAACCATAAGCCGGGGCTTGATACCTCTCAAAATTTCCTAGTTAGCCCATTCTGCTTGACCATTAGACTATGGATGAGCCACTGATGACACATCAAGCCGGATGTGCTCTCTTTGACAGAATTCCTTCATAGCACCCTTAGAAAAATTTGTGCCATTATCCGTGATGATACTATGAGGATATCCAAAACGAAAGATCAGCTTCTTGACAAACTGAACTGCAGTCGTAGCCTCACAATTACTAACCGGCTTTGCCTCAACCCACTTGGTAAACTTGTCAACCGCCACCAAAAGGTGGGTCTTCTTATCCTTAGACCTTTTGAACGGTCCAACCATATCAAGCCCCCAGACCACAAACGGCCAAGTTATTGGGATCATTCGCAATTCCTGAGCCAGCACATGAGCTTGTCTGGAGAATTTCTGACACCCATCACACTTGCTAACAATATCCTCTGCATCAGCATGAGCCGTTAACCAGTAAAACCCGTGACGAAAAGCCTTAGCCACCAATGATTTTGAGCCGGCATGATGACCACAATCGCCTTCATGAATCTCGCGTAAAATTTCACGGCCCTCCTCAGGAGAAACACAGCGTTGAAACACGCCTGTCACACTGCATCGGTGTAACTCGCCGTTGATAATGGTCATAGACTTAGACCTCCTGGTGATCTGCCGTGCCAAAGTTTCATCCTCGGGTAACTCGCCCCAAGTCATATAAGCCAGATAAGGCAACGTCCAATCAGGAATAGCGTGAAGAGCCGCCACCAACTGCGTCTCCGGTTCAGGGATAGCAAGGTCCTCCTTAGACGGCAGCTTGACCGAAGGATTGTGTAACACATCTAGGAATATATTAGGGGGCACCGGCTTACGTTGAGACCCAAGCTAGGACAGTGCATCAGTCGCCTCGTTTTTCCGTCGATCAAGGTGATCCACCTGATAACCTTTAAAGTGACCAGCAATATTATCAACCGCCCGACGATAAGCCTCCATGAGTGGATATTTAGAATCCCACTTGCCGGAGACTTGCTGAGCCACAAGATCTGAGTCGCCCAGGCACCTGACCCGGCTCAAATTTATTTCCTTAGCCATACGAAGGCCATGGAGCAAAGCTTCATACTCAGCTGCATTGTTAGTACAAGGAAACATTAGTCTCAAAACATAACAGAATTTGTCACCTCGCGGCGAAGTCAAAATAACTCCAGCCCCCTAGCCTTCCAACTGCCTGGACCCATCAAAGTGGATTGTCCAATATGTGTTGTCAGGCTTCTCCTCAGGTGCCTGCAACTCTGTCCAATCATTGATGAAATCCACCAAAGCTTGAGACTTGATGGCTGTTCTTGGCACATACTTCAGATTATGAGGTCCAAGCTCAATTGCCCACTTAGCAACCCGGCATGTAGCTTCTCTGTTTTGAATCTCCTAAAGGAGCAGAGCTGACCACAGTAATAGGATGTCCAAGAAAATAATGCTTCAGCTTGCGACTTGCCATGAACACCCCAAACACCAGTTTCTGCCAATGTGGATATCGTTGCTTGGACTCAGTCAATACCTCACTTACATAATAAGCCGGCCGCTGAACTGGGTACTCCTTACCCGCCTCCTTGCGCTCCACAATGACTGCTACGCTGACTGCCTTATTATTAGCTGCCACGTACAGGAGCAAAGGCTCTTTCTCAATGGGAGCGGCAAGGATGGGCGGCACAGCCAACTATTTCTTGAGCGCCTCAAACGCCTCATTGGCAGCATCACTCCAGACAAAGTGATTTGTTTTCTTCAACATCTGATATAAAGGAATCGCCTTCTCTCCTAGGCGGCTTATGAACCGGCTTAAAGCCGCAATGCGACCCGCCAGACGCTGGACGTCATTAATACATGCCGGCTTAGAAAGCAAAGTGATGGCCTTTATCTTCTCCGGGTTAGCTTCAATGCCCCTTTCCGAGACCAGAAATCCCAACAGTTTACCTGCAGGCACACCAAAGACACACTTGGTCGGGTTAAGCATCATTTTGTAGACTCGGAGATTGCCAAAAGTTTGCTTTAAATCATCAAGGAGAGTCTCCTTCTTCCTTGACTTGACCATAATATCATCCACATAAGCATGAACGTTGCGCCCAATCTGACTGTGAAAACAATTTTGAACACAGCGCTGATAAGTCGCCTGAGCACTCTTAAGTCCAAAAGACATAGAGACATAGCAGAAAGCCCCAAAAGGAGTAATAAAAGATGTCTTCTCTTGGTCCTTGACTGCCATCTTGATCTGATGATAACCAGAGTAAGCATCCAGGAAGCATAAGCTCTCACAACCCATCGTTGCATCAATGATTTGGTCGATACGGGGGAGAGCAAATGGATCAACTGGACAAGCCTTGTTAAGATCTGTGTAGTCAACACACATACGCCATGTGCCATTTTTCTTAAGTACCAGCACAAGGTTAGCCAACCACTCAGGGTGAAAAACTTCCACGATAAACCCGGCCGCTAAGAGAAGGGCTTCCTCTTCTCCAATAGCCTTACGTCGTTCTTCGTTGAAACGACGGATGAACTGTCTGACCGGCTTAAACTTGGGATCCACATTAAGGTTGTGCTCAGCGAATTCTCTCGGTACACACAGCATGTCAGAAGGTTTCCATGCAAAGATGTCTCAATTCTCACGGATGAACTCGATGAGCGCGCTTTCCTATTTGGGATCCATATTAGCCCCCACTGTGAACTATTGAGATGAGTCGCCAGGAGTAAAATCCACTTGCTTAGTATCATCAGCCGACTTAAACTTCAACAAGGGGTCCTGCTCAGTAGTGGGCTTCTTCAGAGGGGTCATATCAACCGGGTCAACATTAACTTTGTAGAACTTGAGCTGCTCAGTAGCACAAGCTGACTCTGCATAAGCTGCATCTCCTTCCTCGCATTCCAAAGCAATTTTCCGATCCCCATGGACCGTAATTGTTCCCTTTCGCCCTGGCATCTTGAGCTGTAAATATACATAGCAAGGGCGAGCCATAAACTTGGCATAAGCCGGCCGTCCAAATAAAGCATGATACGGACTCTTGATTTTGACCACTTCAAACCACAGGGTCTCTGCTCTATAGTCATAGTCATCACCGAAGGCTACTTCCAGGGCAATTTTTCCCATAGGATATGCCGACTTACTAGGCACCACACCATGGAAGACTGTGGAAGCCGACTTAAGATCCTTATCAGTTAAATTCATCCAGTGAAAAGTGTCATAATATAAGATGTTGTCATAATACAAGATGTTGATACTGCTGCCACCATCCATAAGTACCTTAGTGAACTTATAACCACCAACTTGAGGGGCTACCACCAATGCCAGATGACCCGGATTCTCAACCCGGGGCGGGTGATCCTCCCGACTCCATGTGATCGGGTGCTCTGACCATCGTAAGTATTGGGGTACTGCCGGCTCAACAGCATTGACCGCGCGCTTACGAATCTTCTGATCTCGCTTGCAGAAACTTGTAGTGAAAAATGGTATTGACCTCTGTTAAGCTGCTTTGGATTACTCTGATACCCTGACTGACTACCTTGCTGCTGGTTACCCTGACCAGACTATTGATTATGACCACCATGGTTACCTTGACCTTGATAGCCAGAATTTGAGCCGCCACCTCCAAAGCCGGACCCCTGAGAGCCGGAACTTGACCTGCCGGGCGGCCCATTGTTATTGCCTTGATTTTGACTAAGGCTATAATTCCTGAACTCTCGCATAACCCAACAATATTTCCAAGCATGAGTAGACGGCTTGTTAGGAAGACTATGCTTTGGGCACGGGTCATTAAGTGCTGCCTCCAGGTTAAAAGGCTTTGGTCCACCAAAAGGCGGCTTACCATTACTGTTGCGGCGCTGGTTTTTATACCCAGTGTTGGTGTTAGCTACTAGATCTGACCCACCATCGGGGTGCCGTCCCTTACCACCATTACCCTGGTTATTTCCATTATGCCCTGCCACATTCTGTTGCTGACCCTTACCATTGCCATTCTTCTTGCCCTTATTGGATTTCTCATCATCAGATCCCGGGTCCTTTGTGTTATCAGAGTTTGCATACTTAATGAGAGCCGCCATCAGCTCGCCCATATCATTACAATGACGCTTAAGCCGCCCAAGCTTCTGCTTAAGGGGGGTAAAGTGACAGTTCTTCTCCAAAACCAGAACCGCCTGACCCGTCGTAATACTATCCGATGAGTAGATAATAGCAGAGACCTGCCGGGCCCAATGATGGGCCGACTCATCTTCACGTTGTACGCAGTTATCCAGATCGATAATCGTCAGAGGCTGCTTGCATGTCCCTTGAATTTTTTTTATGAAACGTGCCTTCAACTCTGCCCATGAGTTGATAGAATTAGGAGGTAACCCCTTTAACCATGTACGAGCTGGCCCATCCAACATCATGGTAAAGTATTTGGCACATACAACATCATTGACGTCCAACATCTCCATGGCTAACTCATAACTCTCAATCCAAGCCTCAGGAGGGAGATCAGCTGTGTAATTGGGCAACTTGCGAGGACCCTTAAAGTCTTTGCGCAGATGTTCATTACGCAAAGCTGGTACTAAACAAGGCACACCAACCGTCCTGGAAATTGTCCCAACTCCCATCAAAGTGGAAGGGGTCGCTGGGGGCTGCTGATAAGCCCCCAGTTGAGCCGCTACCGCCGCCGCCGCCTCTCGGCGGGCTCTAGCCTGGTTAACAATTGCTTGAGGATGAATAAGGGGCGGGTTATCTTGACGGGACGGGTCATCCTGAGGCGGTCGACGTCGTCGTTCACTACTGGAAACCTCGGGCG